>CM033109.1:12116285-12250546 GCA_019321725.1 Paulownia fortunei | reverse complement strand
TTGAAAAGTATATAAGATTTTAACTACAATAGACTATATGATTTATAAAAATAATATTAAATGGTACATGATTTGATTATGTTAGACCTTTAACACATTCTATCTTCCAAAGATATTGACCTTTTCACTTAGCACAAAGTGGACTTGAGGTAAGTTGGAATTTTCATTTGCTGCATCACAATAATCATATAATGTTGTTCATATTTTAATGTGATTGTCATTATTTATCAATGATGTAATGTTTGATGCATTTATGGTTTATGAAGCATGATACTATTAAGGATATAATGAATTTTTTTGAAAAATAAGTATGGTACTTGATTGATGTTCAAGTAGACAAGGGACGTGGGAGGTACCGACGGACCCAACAAATGGTGATAAATACTTGAAGTTGAAAAACCGGTATAGGAAAGCCACAATAAATGAGATAAAATACGGCTAATACTTGAGGTTGAAAGTCCAAGTATGAAAACCCTGTATTATTTCTCTTATTGGCCAATCATTATGAATAGGTTCCGAAAACCACGGTCTATCACTATTAGTTAGGTACCACACTTCAAGGGCCCTAAAGAATGATTTATGAATTAAAGTTATTAAATAGAATAATGCATTTAATGATTTATAAGATGTGCATATATGTTATTTGTTATTGCATCAGTTTCACCTTACTGAACCTTTAGCTCATAAGATTCATGTGATGCAGGTAGAAATATATAGGTTTAGAGATTAACCGAGTCTCTCGAGTAGCCGGACAGAGATTTGTTCATATGCCATGCTTCGAGCTGTTTTGTAGTTTATTTTGAAAACTCTGTTTTGTTTTTATATAAGTCGCTCTGTTATGTTTTGTAAATAGAGGTACTCAGTTTTGATTTATGTTTATGCAAATAGTGTGTTTAAAACAATTCAAGTTATTTCCCTTATAGATAAAAATGGGAATTTTTATTAAAACAATAAATCTAGTATTGATGAAAAGTTAACATTTATTGACTTAACTATATCAACTTGTTAAGGCTCTGCAGTTAGGTAAAGGGGTGTTACATTTGAGATCTAATCTACAAATATGTGAGATAAAAAATTAAGCATATTGTTTATTGAGAATCTTACCGCAAGTATACGGTGTCAAATTTTAGTATAGTAGGTGAATAGAGTATCGTCTCCATAGGGATTGTTATCAAATACGCACTAAGTACTTCAATTATAATAGTTCCAACTTTATCTAGATAATTTAAGTAAAAGTTGTAAATGGATAAACTAAAAATTCTAAAATTAAACTAAAAGTTCACTTAGGAAATTTATCAAACACTTAGTGGATAATCAGTTCTAGGGGTTTGATTCACCTAGTTTTCACCTATGTCTAACAATCCAATTTATCAATTTTTAAGCTAATAATTTTACAAGTTAAGAATTCCTATAATCATTAACTCCCTCTCTCGAGTGCCGAGTAATTATGAATTTTAATCTAAATTTTGATATCTCTATAAAAAATCCCAAACTAAAACCTTATCAAGCCCAATGAATTCTCTCTCAAGACTTCAAAGGATTCATAGCCTCTCGACTCTATGAATCCCTAAGTTGTGCTACCCTGTGGCCATGTATTAAATTTTCTCTTTTGAGTGCCAAATTTTATACACCAAATAATATAAATTATTGATTAAGTAATCAAGATGAAATGAAAACAAATAGCACAAATAAGTTGACACACTTGAAATATGATAGATTAAAATCTCAAAACATACGATTCAACTTTGGCTACATTAACCCCTAGAAACTAAAATTTAGCTCATGACTAATGTAGAAAAAACCATAGACAAATACATCGTATGAATGAAATTGAAAGAGAAATAAATGAATTGAAAAACAAGAGAAAGAATTATATATGTATCCAGACAAGATATGTCTTCAATTATCTTATCCAAATCATAACTCTCTTTTTAGTTGCCCCTTATGCTCTCCAAAAATACCAAAAGTCCCCTAGAATGAGCAATATGTTGTCTATTTATACCATGTCTAAAAAATGCACTTAAAAACCCTTTTCCGTACACAAATTGTAAGGTGGCATCGTGGCCCTTGAGTCGTGTATCGTGGCACCTGAAGAAAATGAAGTCACTGCCAAATTTTAGGAGGTCGCATCGCTGCGCGAGACTCGGGTAATGCAGCGCGACATGGGGATGTCACGGCGCGGCAATTTTCTATAGTTTTTGTCCAATTTTCAGCCTTTGCGCCAGAACTCCTACATTAGGGCGTTGCGACTCCAGTCTAAATTTTTGGCTATTTTCTTATTTTGTCTTCTTCTCTTCTTTGGCTCATCCAAACTCATCTACATAAAGTATTTTCTACAAAACAAAAATAAAAGCATCAAACTAGATATAATTTGCTTGAAACTAATCAAATAACTAAGTTAAAAATACTCAATTGGTTGGTATAAAACCAACTCAACACATATATTCAATAATATATCTATTTATAATATGGTCTTTAACTATAAATCTCTTCCACTATTTTATTCACAGCCCATCACTCTCTAGATGGTCGAGAAATCCAATTTTCTTGTGTTCTTAAGGCCTAATTATTATTTCTTATTTGCAATTTTATGAGAACATATAAAATATTAAAAGTAGCTAACTTCATAGCAATTACCTCACAAACCCTCAAGCTATTTTATCTCACGTCTTCCCATATGTCTTAATTTAATGATCACATATGGTACTAAATGTCAAGCAAGACCCATTAAACATCCATGTAGATGGAGCATCTAAACGTCCCACAACTCATAGACGATGATAAAGACGAGTACACTCTATGGGCTTATCTATGCTTAGTAGTGATCACAATTTTCCATCTTTAGGCATCCTACGACTCTTAGGATGATGTTCTAAATGCAGTTGCATCGTTATGTCAACTACTTTTGATAGAAGAAATGGACGATTGAGTCCAACTTAATTTTGTCCATATTTATTTGATATGAAATTTTTGAACTTTAACTTTTCAAGTGAAGGTCCAATTCTATAATTCCAAGACTTAATCTATTATTCCTACGTTCGTTTATTCAATGTCATACTATCCTAGTAATCACAAGCATAATCAAAAGAAAAGCATTAAATAAACCATGCATGCATCACTATACATATATAAAAATAAGGTGATCATGAACCATATCATATGCAATTTGCTCGAGCCAAAGTTGATCTTAGTTAATCTAAGGGTAGTAATTAAAATAAAAATAGATCCTATCTATTACAAGAATATATCACCGATACATTCATGGGCCTTCTTTGTCTTTCTCCATTTTCCTCTTTATTGTATTGTCCAACATAATACAAAAAGAAAACCCCACCAACCTAAAACTACTTTCATTATATTAGCTACCCCCTACCAAGAAACCTTGAACTTTGGTCGTATATAGGAAGGAGAGAATTTATACTCAAGGTTAAATAAAGAAAAGGCGACACCCACAAGCTTTATTTTAATTAAAATCCAAAGCAGTAAAATCATACATAGAATAACTAAATAAATGTTTATGCTCCATGATCATCTTAACATACATATATACTTAATTTATTCATCACATGACATAAATTCAAATCATACAAATTTAGTACATATTTAACTTTTCAATTTTCAAGTTTGGGAATAAATTCACAATTTTTCAAGAAAAATAATTTTCTAAAATTTAAAAATTAACAATCAATTTTTGTATGCTAGATGGCGATGGGCAGCAACCCACCCATCGCTCGATGTGCGCATAAGCATCATGTGCACACGTCGTGTGTGACGGGTGTTGCCCATCGAAAAGTCTATCACATTGAGTGCCTAGCACCCGATGGCCTAACCCACACACTTACACTATACATCCGATGAAGACTGGTTACCATAACCCGTCACTCTTGCTTGGAACACTACTAAGTGTCAGTTCCATACCCGATGCCTGCCTAGGCATGATGACTTGCCTAAGTTACTTTTGAGGCATGAGGAGATAATTCTCAATGTCCTGGGCAGAACCCATTCACCCAACCTTCATAGTTAGGCGACCAATTATCCACCCAATGCTGGATAATGACCAACATCGTTTGCCATAGCCCTGTCGCCACCAAGAATCCTTTCTTAGTAGCAGACAACATTTATGGGGCTATCTCCATGCAACCCCTCCATGGCCCATCATGGGCAACCTTGTGCCGCCTACTAGACTTGTCGCTCGATACACTAGTGTGCATTAGGTGGAAAATAGACATCATGTCTCACATGGTGGCAGGTGGCGGATCTTTGGGCAACAAAAATATTTTTTTTTTGGAGTGTATATTGTGCACATGATTTAATAATTACATCAACATGAAAAATTTCCATATTTAATTCTCAAACAAAAATGCATAATTAAACATAAATTTCATCACATAAATTCATGAATTCATTCATGAAAAGTAATCAAATGCATAACCTAGGCTCTATTACCATTATTTGGTTCTCATAATCATAAGACGAATATGAGGCAAAAATTTAAAAATTTAAAAAATACATAAACAATTTAATATGTATAGTCTCGAATTCATAGCGATTAATCAGTTTGCATCTTAGTTGCTTAATAAAAAATTAACATTCCACAACATACCTAAATTAATAGCACTATAATTGATGAAGCTATTAGAATAATTCATATCGTATCTGGATTAAAAACTTCATTTGCTTCAGGAATCCACATATATTCCCTCTACTAGTATCCACACCTTCGGTACGTTCACAAATCAATAATCAATGCTAGTGAATTATGATCTTTTATTTCTAATCTAGATTTGGGAACGAAGTTCAATTCTTTAATTCAACTAGGTGAATAAAGATTTGAACTTCTATAAAAAATGAGTAGAACCTTTTTAATAGAAGACACAAGACACAAGACACAAGACAAGTGAAAAGAGATGTGTGTGTATTGCTATGGCCGAAAATTTGCTTCCCATGAAGTGATTTTTTGGCCTCTTGGCTTCTTTATTGATACATAAGTTGGTTCAATCCAATCTAATTTGGTCTGATCACTTTCCGAGTTTATCTCTATCTTTTTTCTTCATTATCTTGTTTCTTTCCATCAAAGACTAGATGTCTTAGACTTGCTCTCCAAGACTTCAAGTTGGGCCACTCCTACGAACCCATTAATTGGGCTTAGGCTCTAATTGATCTCCATCAATTAATCAAGCCCAACTTAATTAATTAATTAATTGGTTCCATAGGGCCGCCTAATTAAAATAGGCCCAATTCAAATAATCATATTATTTAAATTGATTAAATTAGTTAACTTCTTAAATTAATTCAAACCTATTAATTGATTGATCCAAACAATTAATTAATTCACTCACCATGAGCCCCGAATCAATAATTACGTTCAATTAAATAATATTATTTAATTGAATAAATTAATTTAACTCCTTAAATTAATTCTAGCTCTAGTTATTTAATCACCATGAATTAACTTAATCTAACTCATTTGATTACTTCTAGATTAGAAGTGAAGTATCTTTTATATGTGCGTGATTTATTAGGTTCACAACTAAACTAGCAGTAGGCTTCCAACTATTGCAACTTCATTGAATGTTAAATATTTTGATTAATTAATCTAATTAATTAATCATGTTAGAATTAACTCCTTAATTTCAAGAATCTCACAAGTCATAAGAAGCACCTAGCATTGCATCATGACTATTTAATCTTAGGTGAAATACCAAGCGAACCTATTTTTTATTACGAATACCATGCAAGTTTGGTTCTTCCATTAAGTAACCTCCTAATTAAGTCTCGGACATGTATTATTAGTTAAAACCTGATTAACTTAATAACTATGATAGCCTCCTAATTAAGTCTCGAACATAGATTATTAGTTAAAACTTGATTGACTTAATAACTATGATTTTATTTCTAGTATCAATGACTCTTAATGAATTATTAAAAAACTCTCATCTAATATTCATCATGCCTTGGCCAAAGACTTCTGAGTCAAGGAGTATGAAATGCATAGAAGATTTACCTATTCTACCAAATAGATGATGGATCCTTTATTAGCTACTCATCGACCTCTATACATAAGGACATTATACCTAACATATTTCCTTTATGACTGTCAAGTAATCGGGAGATACACCTTATAACATCATACTCCCTTTATGATTTTCAAGTAATCGAGGGATACACCAAAGTGGAACACGTCATGCAAAAGGTTACCATGGGAGATTCACATTTGATGAACAACATTTCCAACTGAATTTTTTTGTAGGTTTGTTTACTATACTTGTTCTCCAACAAGTACCCGCACATATGCATTAGCATTCCTAAGTCGGTGCCTATAGAGAGAGACATCTACTTTTTAAGTATGCATCATGTGTGTAAGTCTTTTGGGTTTATCATTGTCCCATCTCAATGTACTCTCGACTTCGAACTAGTTTAAGACCAAACTCAGAGAGGCATATTCCATGATCACCATCATTTAGGCAATCTTATCCCATAACTATGTACGGTCTAAAGGCTTTATTTAATTATATGTGTGCAATTAAAGATAAAGAAATGTCAATTTATTAATATATTTTAATAAGACTCTTTTTACAAGAGTATAAAAATAGCCACTAATTGGCTCATCGGGCATTACTCTTACATAAGAACAACAAATAACAAATCAAGCACACTATTATGAAGTTGTCAATAGTGATCCTTCAATGGAGAAGCATAAAGAATAGCATTAAAAAATATCAAAGAGAAAGGAAAACATGTTATTCCTAATGATTATGTGGTTTATTTACATAGGAATTGACAATGATTCGATTTTATTTTCATGAGCCATGAACTGTGATGATTCTATTAAGTGGGTAAATACCGTGAAAGATTAATTAAAGTCTATAGATCAAAATCAAGTTTGGGATCTTGTCTAATTACCTAAAGGATATAGAAAAGTGATTGTAAATAGGCCTTGTTGAATGACAACAGGCTTAAATAACAATATTGAATGATATAAAGCTAGACTTGTTGTAATACCCGAGCTTCGCGCTACTCACTTGACCAATATAGTTCATATATTTCATACTACGTATGTGTCATTTTCATTTTAATTGATAGTTCATAATGCACTATATTTTATGTGGCATCTTTAATAATTAAACTTCTTAAGTTGTCACCCGATATAAGTTTCTAAATTCTTTAACCTAATTGGTTAAGTTGGTACTAAAATACGAGGATTTAGGTGTCAACTACCAGATACCATTACGATATACGTAAGTAAAATGTGGCATCGTTGTGTTTATTGGTGTAAGATAAACTATACAAATAAATTAATTAGGAAGAAAATAGAGATAGTAATGGTAATAATAATAATAAAAGAAAGTAAAGGCATTATCATATTAATTAAGAAGGTGTAAATTCTTAATAAAAAAAACTTGGGGGCTTACAAATAAACATATAAAAATATATATATACATATTATGTATTACTTATATATATAAAAATGTAATATACAAATACATATCTATGCATATATGTAGATGTATGGAATATATATATATAAGTATGTGTATGTAGACACTGACATTTGGGTGCTCATGTAAATTGAATGTTTATTGCTTTACTTTATCTCATATTTTTATGGGAGATAATTTGT
Organism: Paulownia fortunei; assembly: GCA_019321725.1. Classification (NCBI taxonomy): domain Eukaryota; kingdom Viridiplantae; phylum Streptophyta; class Magnoliopsida; order Lamiales; family Paulowniaceae; genus Paulownia; species Paulownia fortunei. Next base: position 12,242,925 of record CM033109.1, on the reverse strand, counting down.
GGTGGTGGTGGTAATTCAATATTCCTATTTTTTATTTTTGTCTAGATTGATATAGTAGGCTTTGAACTAATGTAATTTTTTATTATTTTCAAGGCATGTATTTACTAGGCCATTTTTGGGAGGCCATGTATATCAATTTTGGGGGGATATTTTTTGTTTTACCACCATAGGCCAAAATTATCTCAAGATGATCCACCAAATGTTAATGTCGCCCATATATGGCTAATATTTTACTATTCATATTGCATATTTGCATTCATAATATATGTGTGGACAAATTTATATTTTATTCATGATCAGTAAATTTTTATTATGCCTTTTATTTAGTAAGAGATAATTACTAGCATGAGTTGCAGAATTTTAATTTCGTTGAGTATAAAGGAATAATAAATAATTTACTTGAATATAGAATAAAATATTAGACCAATACCTATTTTTTTTTCACAATTAATTTAAAAGTCTTAGACCAACTCACCAATTTTTATTTTAAGCCAATTAAGTATGAAAATGGACAAGTTGTCCAATATTGTCGCGACTTAAACATTGACAATATGATAGTAGACTAAGATTAAAATTTGCACTTTAATTTGTTTAAACTGCAAATACAAGATTTTAAGTTGTCAAATATTATCGCGACTTAGGCGCTGACAATATACTAATGAATCAATAATCACGTTTGCACTTTAATTTGTTTAAGCTGTAAACATGAGGAATTAATAAAAGAGTTTGAACTCTATTTTATTATATGAGCTTGCTTATAATTTAAAAGTTATAGTTGACCTAAAGTCGCTTTTTGAGCTGACTTATAAATATTACTAATATATTTTCGATAATAATCTCCTAACTTGAGGTTGATTGTTGAGAGTCGAAAAATGTACAAGTAATTGTTCTTGTTGATCATGTTGACCAATATAAACCAACTTGGGTTAGTGTTGGAAAAGACAAAAATAATTTGACAAGAGCAAAAGTTAAAAACTAGAACCATAAATTTGATTCAATGAAGTGACAAGACGTGTCACCTTAGTGATAAAGGCAACTAACCGCCAACAAATGTCAAGTGCAATGATGAGACTGGTCACTTCGCTCGTACTGAGATGAAATTTGACTACTTGAAGCTCTCTCATTTGCTGATATTCTCAACTCTCTCATTCGATGGATAGAAGAAATTAATGAAACATAGCATGAAATTCGAGATTGAGAAGACTATTATCAAGTGTTGTGCAGCCATGTTTGTTTTAATAGCGTACAAGAGGAGTCATTATGAGTTCATAGTGTCACCTCAAGCTCAGTAAAGGGCATGAGCTATTTTTCAAGCTTAACAATTAATGTGAGCTACTCATTGGAGAAGTGTAAAAGATATTAGATTTGAAATAGTTTATTAAATTGATGCACTTATAAGATATTGGTTAAGCCAGTAGATTTGTCCATCTTTCATGTAAGAGACCTTTTAGGTATAGGTCATGTTTGTGATGCGATTAGCTTAAGGTAGTATTTCTTGTACTTGTTCTATGATTTTTTATTTTAAATATATCGTAGCATGCGAGATTATGAGGATGATTGTATTAGCTGGAAGAGGCTTTATTGGCTAACTCGCTAAGGTTAACCTAGCTAGAAAAAGCCTGCTGGAAGAAAGAAAGAGAGTTATTTATCCTCCAGAGCTAGTCCCCTAAAACGAGTGTGGACTTACGAGTGTGAGGTACTAAATAGTGCATTTTTTTTTCTTTGCTATTAGCGCTATAAGCTAGTACACTCCAACTCTCACTAGTTAGAAGTGCCAAATTGTTTAGAGCAATTCTTGACAGAGGTAGAGAACCACATGAAGTATGAACATTGAGGTTTAACATACTAATAGGAAGTGAGAATAACATGTCTAAATAGTTTGGACACATGTGTGGGGAAAATGGAATTGCAATTCGAAGGATGATTCTAAACATTTCACAACTAATTGTGTAATGCCCAATTCTCAATTCTCTCCTACATAGCCAATAATAAGTATTTTGCATGAATATGCATCTAATCAATATGCATTATCGAATTTTGGCATATAAATAGCATGATTGCACGAACATGAATAATTGTTATTATATGCTTTAGTTATGCTTTAACATGCATTAATACATGAAATATGAGATCAAACTTTTATTTCTTGATTTAACATATTCCTTAAGTGCCCTTTTTGCAGTAAAAAACTCGGTATCTCGGTTAAGGAAGATTGATGTGTTGAATGGCCATAAAATAAATTATTTGTATTACTCCATACTAGTTATATGCTAAAGTGATTAATTGCCTAAATATTTACTTGAAATATGTTACAATTGGCTAAGAACTAAAAGTATGCAAAATGGTGCAATTTGATTGGTTGGTTGACTAGGTTGCATAAAACCATTCTAAACCGCATTGTACATGATTATAACACCAAAGCATCAATTTTTGTCATCTTCTTAGCCCATGAACATGGCTTTTGGCATGAGAAGACACCAAGCATGATGCAACCAATCATCACCCTCCACTTACCTCTCTTTGAAAGGTTAAAGAAATCATTTTCATCCATATTTCTTGTAGAAGCACCTCAAAAATGACCAGCCCTTATTCTCCTAAGTTTCTCCCAAATTTCTACACTCTCATACTCACAAAAATTGAATTCAATCCATAGGAATCCATAGAACACAAGTTAGAACAAGTTTCCATCCTTTTAACCTTGAAAACTGTTGATTTTGAAGCTTAAATCCAACTTAATCAAGGTATATTCTTTTTCAATGTTTCTTATGATGAATTTGTAGTATCTTGGATGGTTACATGTTTTAGTATACATTTGTATGATTGAAAACTTAAGTAAGTTACACTTGAAGCCAAAACCAAGCTAGTTAAGCTAATTTTTAGCAAAATTGATAGTCTTGTGAAATTATTTAATTTACTTGTTTCTATTGATTTTGTAATTCTTATATTGTGTTTGGAAGTTTCTTTGAATGATTGAAAATAATAGCAATTAGTTTGCCTAACTGAAGGGTACAATCAATTTAAGTTAGAACCGAATTTACGTCATGTTAATTTGGATTGTGTGCATATTTTAGGGGGTGCCCTAATAATTATATTTGAATTATTAGTTATTTAATGGCTGCCCTAATATTTAATGTCTTGAATTAGTATTAAAATATAGAGTATGCATTATTTTTAAGGTTATGTAATTGATATGAAGTTGTTTACAAAAGATTGAAAAGTGTATATGAACTTTAACTAGAATAGACTAAATGATTTATAAAAATGATATTAAATGGTACATGATTTGATTATGTTAGGCTTTTAACACATCTTATCTTGCAAAGAGATTGGTCTTTTCACTTGCCACAAAGTGGACTTGAGGTAAGTTGAAGCTTTCATTTGCTGTATCACAAGAATCATATAATGTTGTTCATGTTTTAATGTGATTGTTATTATTTGTCAAATAATGTAATATTTGATATATTTATGGTTCATGAAGTATGATACTATTAAGAATATAATGAGGTTTTTAAAACGGAAGTATGGTACTAGATTGATGGTCGGGTAGACAAGGGACGCGGGAGGGACCAGCGGACCCAACAAATGGTGTCAAATACTTGAGGTTGAAAAATCGGTATAGGAAAGCCACAATGAATGAGATAGAATACGGCTAATACCTGAGGTTGAAAGACCAACTATGGAAACTTCGTATTAGTTCTCTTATCGACCAATCATTATAAACAGGTTCTGAAAACCACTGTCTATTACTATTAGTTAGGTACCACACTTCAAGGGCCCTAACGAATGATTTATGAATGAAAGTTAATTAAATAGAATATTGCATTTAATGATTTACGAGATGTGCATGTATGTTATTTGTTATTGCATTAGTTTCATCTTACTTAGCCTTTAGCTCATTAGATTCATGTGATACTGGTGGAAATGTATAGGTTTAGAGGTTGACTGAGTCTTTAGAGCAGCCGGACATATATTTGTTCACATGCCATGCTTTTACCTGTTTTGTAGTTTATTTTGAAAACTTTGTTTTGTTTTTAAATAAGCTGCTCTGTTATGATTTTGTGAACAGATGTACTCAGTTTTGATATATGTATATGGTGTGTTTAAAATGATTCAAGTTCTTTCTCTTATAGCTAAAAATTGGAACTTTTATTATAAACCATAACTCTAGTAATGATGAAAAATTAACATTTCTTGACTTAATTGTATCAACTTGTTTAGGCTCTGCAGTTAGGTTAAGGCATGTTACAAAATGAGCTTGTAAAGAGCGATGAATCAAATACTTCAAAATAACTAGATTGATATGATGGCAAAAATTAATTTGTATCTCAATTAGGATGATGCAATCATGATTGCGGCCTATATAATAAAAATTGTGTCTCCAAGTGAATTCTCCAACCTTTAACGAGCTGTGATGTGGCAACAAGCCCAAATTAGTGGGTTTATATGTATTTAATTTAAGAAGTTATGTTCTCAAAAGTGATGAACATCTTGACGAATAAATTATAAAAAAATAAGTCGCACATTGTAGATTTCCTAAAGGAGGATTTATGAGTATATAAGAAGTCAAATGAAATCTTGCGCTATACGAGTTGCAAAATCCTTGAAGTGGCACTCAATTTTCTAGCGAGGATGATGTATTTTAAATTCGTCTAGCAATTGCTGGGATAGTGGGAGCGACCCTAAGTCAGTGGGAATGTCTCACTTGAAAATGACTCTCATATTCCACAAGTAAAAAGGAGTTCACAAGAGTTGTTCCCCATCGTCTATATAAGTTAAGTGGGTATCCTTCATGACTACTTTTGTGGATGTTGATGAGTCAATTTAGACTTTTGACTTTAGTTAATGCTTTAAGCAAATAGTTGCTATGATCGAAAAGATTAGCCTAGTAACTAAGAACAAAGTCAAGAGCTGGTTGATCTTCTGTCTGGGTGCAAGACCATTAGAAACATGTGGTTTCTAGAGGTCAAGTGCAAAGTAGATGGGTTGATTAACATCTGAATAGCTTAACTAATGGAAAGATGTTTACGCCTAATTATGGAGCATAATTTATTTTTGAGATGTTTTCTCTAAGTGGTGAGATTACCTCAAGTCGCCAAGATGCTATTAGTTATTACCACTTTTGTCTAGTTTTGTCCTGGAAAATTGAGGGTGATATGTGCAAATGATAAGTGGACGATGAGGTTTATGTGGATCGCCTAATGAATTCAAGAAGTGGGGTAAGAACACAAAGATTGCTGATCGAGAAGCTCCATTTATAACTTGAATTATCATCCAAATAGTAGTTCTATCTATTTCATCAAGCTATCACTCTGATAAGCTTACGATGGTCGAGTAAGATCTTGAATATATATTAACATAAATAAGAGAATTTAATTCTCACATATTTAGGCAATAATGTGATGGCTAGAAAGGACATGAAGGTGTCTCCACTTAGTAGTGGTTGTCCTTCATATTTGGATGGATATAGGAAAAGTAGATGTATACTTGGTATTATGATATCGAGTTTTTGTGTGCATCTCACCAATCTTATTGACACTTTATGATCAAAGATTATATTATTAGAACGCAAAGATTATTGATCGAGAAGCTCCATTTGTAACTTGAATTATCGTCTAAATAGTAGTTCTATCAATTTCATCAAGCTATCACTTTGATAAGCTTACGATGGTCGAGTACGATCTTGAATATATGTCCACATAAATAAGAGAATTTAATTCTCACATATTTGGGTAATAATGTGATAGCTAGAAGAGACATGAAGGTGTCTCCACTTAGTAGTGGTTGTCATTTATATTTGAATGTGATACTGAGTTTTTGTGTGCATCTCACCAATCCTATTAATACTTCATGGTCAAAGATTATATTCTTAGTAAGATTGAAATGCTTTAAGATGGAAGAATAAAAGAAATGCTAGCCAGTATTATGCAAGCGCTGTGGAAGGTTTGATGTGCACTAGTGTGTACTCGACTAAAACTGTACTTGATAATTAGATTATTGGTGTGTGGATATCAAAGTGATCATTGACGCAAAAAATGTGATGTTGTCAAGTAGATACTTAAATATCTTAATAGAGTGGTCTGAGATTTGTTGCAGGCGATCTGGTATTTTGAAAGGATGTGCATTGTGCGTATATTTGCGAGGCTTTTGTTGTCTTTGTGATAATAAAGTCACTTTGATGTATGATTTGGGTGCCGAGTATTGTTAGACTAAACATACTAATACCAGTCACCCTTCACTTAAGAGAGTATTGCGTAAAAGTAAATTATTCTCAAGCATATTTCTACAAGCGGTTTGATAGTTTATCCCTTACCTTTGTATGGAGATATGCTCCAAAGGCATGTGAGAAGTACTAGATTACGTAGAATTTGATTTTTGTGGCTGGTGAGAACATATTGTGATTAATGAGTTATATTTGTATTCTCATTATGAGTTTGGTACTGGATTTGTGAGTTGTCACCAGGCTTTGATTAACCCTCTCACATAGGTAATCGCCTTGGCGCTGTGATAGCGAGCAGGATAAGACTTAAAGATCGTGTCGCATAATTAAGGTTTGCGAATGATAGCCTTTGCGCTCTGAGCAGTGAGGAAGGTTAATATGTATAACTAAGAGTCACCTTAGCTTGGAGGCTAAGATAAGATTAGAACTGATCGATTATGAAGAAGTATGTCCAAACTTCATAATAAGCCTGTTCTTTGCTGAACATGAGAATTGTAAGAAGGCATTTTGGATAGTGACTTTTGATGGTGTGCAGGTTAGACGCTTGGAGAGCAACTGGAATTAGGTTCATATAATGTTTAGAGCGTGACATGACCAAATTGAGTGGGAACTCCATCATAGCATGTATTCATACTACATGTGCTTTGAGATGACCTCTTATGGAAAAGTGACTGAATGGGTCCTTGCTTCATCACTGTGTGAACCCATATTATTTCTTGTACCATTTAGGACTTTGGACTTTGTCATGAGGTGTAACCTTGATGACACTATTTTAGCATATTTTCAATAGCCATGCATGATTTGATCTGTCAGAGAATGTTTAGAAAAGTTGTCAAGACCAAGCTGATTGGCATGAGAGGCTGAGGAAGAACTAAGTTGGTAATGCACTTATGTTCTATAGTTCATAGCCTGGGCGACTATGTCGAAATGTGTTTGACTAGTCATGAACATAGATATATATTTGAGTGGGTCGAGCATGCTCTATTTATTTTATTGAGGGATCTAGAGGTGTTTGATTGGGTGCGACCACTTGGTTTGGGGTACACAACGAGCTATTTAGTTGTAGGGTTATGTTAGTTTGGTGATGACTTAATATAACTCTCCTTACCTATGCTTTCTCGCTTGGTCGCACACCTCATTTCCTGTATGAAGGGATTGGCGTGAGATTGGAAAATTGTATGATGCTGAGATTCGAGGAGATCAAGTTAAATATGTATGAGTGGGAGATGTTGGAAATTGGATCAGGTTTAGGACCCTTGACCCAATTGGCATCCATATTTAGTCGGATGTCTCCACAATTAGAGTGGGATTGAGTTTCCAAGTTGGACTGGGATTATTCCTTAAGTAGGAATAAATATCTATAATCCCCATCCAACAGAGTGTGTGAATGAACGTAATTCTCCCAAAACTCTCTCCATAACTCTCCTAAAATTTCTCTCTACGTTCTTCCTTGGAGCATCACCATAGACTCTAATAATTTGAGGTTTGTAATTAAATGAATAGCTCTAGTAGTTATTCACCTCCAACAAGAAATGTATGTTCGTAGTTCGAGTAAAAAAAAGCTGGTAGACAAGCTTGATTTGGGATACGTGGATCAATAATCCGCTGCGCATAGGTATACCCAATCTATATTAATTATATGAATATTTGATTCATATTATATTGTTGATTAATTTTCTTACAATTATAATCCCAAGGCTCATTTCATTCAGCTTCTAGGGGGTGCTGAGGTCTATTGATTGAATTTTTTTTTTCAATTCAATTTCAAAATTCGAGAGTTAAAGTGTTGAAAGTTCGCAAATTGTTGTTTTCTTTTAGTTCTAAGAAAAATTTGCTTTTATAGTTCACTTTAATATACCAAGAGAGAAGATGAATTATAACAATGCCAGTTTAATTTTAGAGGGAATGTTGTAAAATTTAACAAGAAGATAATCTAGCTGTTGGCGGTTTAAATACAGTTTTACTTTTCTCAAATTGGAAAGGAAATGTACGAAAGTTAGCTCCTTTTGGTTATGTTTATATAAACAAATCATAATAATTATGAAGTTTCTCAGATTTTAGTATAATTCTATGGCTTATAATTAATTCATGCATTTTGTCTACGTGATATGCCTATAATGCTTCAAGGTTTGAGGTTTCTACAATAAATGATGCTCTTTGAGGAGAAATCTATCTACAGTGTTGGCATGAAAGACTATTGGTGTAAGATCACAGAAAGTGGTGGATCCTGAACTGGTTGCAATGCTGGATGATAGAAATTTGTCAAAAATTTTGGGTTAGATATCAAGGACTTGGAAAAGGATTTTATGTTGGTGCAAATCTCTTGGAAGGACTAGTTGGTGAAGAAATCGATGAGAAGTTGAGCTGTGTTGCAGGCTCAAGGGTTGACCACGTAAAAGTTGGGATTCAAGTGTTTCTGGTGCAATGGAGAATAGGGCTTATGTTTCAGGCTTAAGATAGTGAGAAGCCTAGAGTTCATCGTCCGCTAGATGAGCAGTTTGACTTGGTAAGTTTATTTGATTTTGTTTTAATTTTTCTATAGATATTGATTGTCCTTTGTTGAGAAAAATTTAGAATATATAATTCTAAATTTTATCTTTCGAAGAAGAAATTCACTCTAAAATTAGAGATACAACAAAAACTTTATTAAACTTTGAGATGTTACAAAAAAAACTCTCAATTCTCACAAACACTCAAATCTAACAAGATTCCACTATTATATATAAGACTACTAGTCTTATTTTTTTCTTCACTCCTTGATGATTTACAAGGTTAGGGACTTGGGTATTTATAGAAGAAAAATGAAATACACACCACATATTTAATTCAGCTAATTAATTTTCTACCACACAAATTATAAAAACCTAATTAATTTGAATCCACACAAATAGCAATACACATAACTTAATAATTAGTGGATGACATTAATATTCAACACCCCCCCTCAATGTCAGCTCCTATTCTCTGCACTACACCGAACTGTCGACAAAAAAATTCAAACTTACTAGTGCTCAAACCTTTTGTGACAAGTCTGCAATTTGATCATCTGTTTTGATTTGTCTCATTTCAATCACTTCCTGCAGAACCTTTTTTCTTATAAAATGATAGTACACTTCAACATGCTTAGTTCTTGCATGAAAGACTGGATTCTCTGCCAAACAAATTACCGACTGGTTATCACAGTATAATAGAATTGGATAATCTACTGATTGGTGTAGATTATTCTCCAGTTGTATCAACCATGTTCTCTCTTAGCCTGCCATTGCTGTTGCTCAATACTCAGCTTCAGTGGTTTATAATGATACCGTTGGCTGTCTCTTGCTATACCAACAAATTGTTCTGGAACCAAGCATAAACACATACCCAGTTGTTGATCTCCTGGTGTCATGATCTCCTACATAGTCAGCATCGCAATAACCAACTAACTTGCAGCATTCACCTTTCTTGTACAAAAGACCATAGTCAATTGTACTCTTCACATATCTCAATATTCGTCGAACAGCTTCTAAGTAGGACTTCTTTGGATTTTACATATATCGACTTACAACACCAACTCCAAATAAAATATCTGGTTGAGTTAGTGCCATCTTGTGAACTTCTTAGAGATATGACCTAATCGCACATTCCACAAGTATGTGGAACTATAATTATCTTATTAAAGTCTATTTTGTTGAACCGTGTACCATGGAATTTTATGCTAGTATAAATTAATTGCCAATGCACGAACATCAAGAACCATGGAACATTTCCATCCTCTGATTTTACAATCAAACTTTTTCTTATTTAATAAAAATCCCACTCTTTGATGTCGTTTCGCAGCAAAGGCAAATGATTAATCCTATCCTTATTCCATGTAGAGCTAGGGGACCATTCTTTTAGCTAATGAAGCAACCTTTACTTCAATTCCAAGCTTAAGGATTGTCGTTCCTCTCATTCTTATTGTCATTCTCTACAACCCTTTGTAGAGATGTGATCATATCTAGTATCCAATATCCAAGAAGAATTATCAACGCTAATGGTTAACATCAACAAAGAATAAATTTGAATTAAAACCCATTTTAACTCATTGTATGCATTAGAATAATTTCTAATCCAAGTCTTGAATTAGAACCCCTTCTAATTCATTTAAGCAAGTCCATAATTGCATTTTCTCTTTTTGTACCACTTAATACCGCAAAGGTTGCATAAACCTAACTTATCCAAATTAATCCTCTTGCCAAGGCCAATTTCGTATTTTGTTTCTATTGAGAACTCTTTCTCACTCCTCTTAAAAATTTAGTTTTGGAATAGGTAGAACCAATAATCAAAGTTTGGGCTTTGACAGCTAGAATCTTCTATAACTCTTTATCCCAGAAAATATATACGTAACAGAATTTAAAATTTTTCAAAAATATAAATATACATTATATCACATGAAATAAAACTAATCCTGAAACCCATTCGTAATTGCTCAATTATACTTTTTCTGATACTTAAAGCCAGAAGGTTTCAAAAACCCTTATCTTGATTTGCACTCTGGCTAATTCCTAACATGAATGAATCTCCAAGTTCTTTAATTCAAGCCCCTTAGATTCAAAATTGATTCGCTTCTAAGATCCCATATGTTATCCCTCTAATGATGTCCACACCATGGATGCTCACTCGTAATCGAATCCTATGCTAGTAGTTTTCGATTCGATAATTCTATTCTAGAACGATTTTATTTAGAACAAGAGCACACTAACAATTAGTGTTTTAGGTATTTAATTTAATTTTAATTCAACAATTGAATCGAGAATTAAACTAGGTAAAAGGTTGATAAATTTTTGGAGATTGAAGGGAAAAGAAGGGACGAATTTTTGGAGATGAAAAAAACCATTTTTCTTCAAGAGAGGGGCTGTTTCTTCACTTTTTCCAGCAAAACATCTGCAGTAGAAGTCCCCAAAAAAATGTCCAAGAAGTTTGCCAACAAAGGCTACCACAAGTCCTTTCCATATAGGACTCTTCTTTCTTTCTTATCTACAACTCTTTCAGGAAGTTTTCTTATCTCATAAGGACTACCTTTCTTTCTTATTACCTCTTACGAATTGAATCCCCAATCGAACTTCCTCTAAGAATTGGATTTTCAATCTAATTTCCTAATGGGCTTCCTACAAGCCCACACCTAATGGGCTTATGCCTAATTAATCAATTAGGCCCTAGTTTAATTGAAGCAATCAATTAAATTAATTCATCTAATTAATTAGGCCCATCTTAATTAATTGTTCCAATTGGGATCCCTAATCCAATTAGGTCCAATAAATTAATCTAATTAATTAATAATTTAATTCTACACTTGAATTAATTTAAGTCCCATTAATTAATCACATTAATTAATTTAATCCAACACTTGGATTAATTTTTAGGCTAGAAATAGACTTATCCAAGTTTTGTGTGTGACCCCTTAGGTTCACTCTAAGCTAGCCGTGGGCTCACAACTCTTGTGACTTAGTTGAACAATCAATTATTCTGATTAATTAATGTAATTAATTAATTTTCCCATTAATTCCAAGAACCCACAAGTTATGGGAAACACCTAGCTATGCATCATGACTCTTAGTATATGGGAAATGTGTGAACCTATTCCAATTACGAATACCATCCAAGTACGGTCCTTCCATCATCTAATCTCCTAATTGAGCCTAGAGTATAGATGATTAGTCAAAACCCCATTAACTCAATAACTATATTTCCATTCATAGTAGCTTGACTCGATGTGAACAATTAGAAAACCCCACGTCTAATTTCCATCCAATATTGGCCAAGAATTTTAGAGTCAAGTATAGTGGAACACATAAGAGATTCACATATCCATCTAGATAGGTGACAGATTCTTTGATGGCCACTCATTCATCTCCATACATGAAAATGTTATACCCAACGTAAACCCCTTGAGATTGTTATCGGGAAATATATCAAAGTGCAACATGTCATACACAAGGTTATCACGGCGCCTCAAGTCCAAGGACTAAATCTTGCACTATAGTAATGAGAAAATTCCCATTCGATAATAGAATATTTTCAATTGGCAATTTTCAGGTGGAGCACTTCAGTGTACTTGTTCCCCAACAAGCACTCGCATACATACACTAGTATCTCCACACGAATGCCCATAGAATGAGGCATCCTCCTTTCGAGCATGATTCATATATGCAAGTCTCAACGGGATTAATGATGTCCCATGTCAACGAGATCAATGACTTGGGATGTTTTAAGACCATATCCTTAGAGGTAAATTCCACGATTGCCATCATATACGTGACCACGCCCCATAGCTATGTGTGATCAAATGACTTATCTAATTATTATGATGAATTTAAGATGAAGATTGTCATTTAAATAATATTAATGTGAATAAGAATGATTCACAAGAGTGCAAGAATAGCCAGATCAATTGGCTCATTGGGCACTACTCTAACAATCTCCCACTTGCCCTAGAGACAATAACCCTCATATTATAGCCCATCTTCCCGAAGATATCCTTCAAATACTTGTCTAAAGGATTAAATCAGTGGGTCTACTATATTCTCTGTCGAGATAAATATTTCCACGTTGACGTTGCCTCTACCAACGATTTTTAGAATCATAGTATCGCTAATCTATTTATACTTGGATCCTTTGATGAGACCTTGGCTTTTTTGCTTATGTAATAGCCCCCATTATTATTATAGAACTTCAGTACTTAATCAACAATAGTTGGAACTATATCCAACACTTGGTTTAAGTTCCCTATCTAAATAGTCCATTTTCACAGCATCGCATGCCTCGATGTATTCAATCACTGCGGTAGAATCCACAGTTGTTACAAGCTTGAAACTCTTTCCAACTAAACATCCCACCATTTAGGATGAACACGAATCTAGACATAAACTTCAAGTCATATACTTTAGACTAAAAATAAGATAAATCATCTTAGTTTTAGTTCTCCATAACCGTACTCCAAGAAGAAATTATTAGTGCTTCATAAGTACTAAAGATTATCTTTATAGCTTCTAGTGTTTTTTATATTAAAATGATGGATATCTGCTCGTGACGTTCAGAGCATTTATGATATCATATCATGTACATAGATTTGCATATTTTATACTTTGTTTCAAGGATGCATAAAGTATGTCAGTTATTATTTCTCTTTCTTTCAAAAGTCTTTGGGGATGAGGACTTCGAAAGAGAAATCCCATGACTCAAAAATAAGAATCTCCCATAGGATTCTTCCATGCTAAACCCTTTCAGCATCTAATCTATGTACTAGGATTTAGGATAGTCCAAGCATAATTTCAGATCTATCTCCATAGATCTCAATCCCCAATCCCCAGGATGTTTCTCCCAAATTCCTCTTAGAGAACTTTGTAGATGACAAGTCTTAGTTGGCTACAACATTCCTACATCATCCCTATGAGTAGAATGTTATCAACGTAAAATAGAAAAATCATCACCATACCCTCACTAAACCTCTTGTACACATATAGCTCATTGGCATTCCTGAGGAAATTAAACCATCTGATTGCCTTGGCAAATCGAATGTTCCAGATTGAGGAAATTTATTTTGAGTCCTTAACAGATCTCTGAAGCTCACAAAACTTTTACTTGCTTCTGTTTGATAGGAAGACATCAGGCTGCTTAACCTATATTCTATTCTCAATATCCCTATTGAGAAAAGTGGTCTTCACATCCCTTTGCCATATCTAGTAATCGTAATACGTAGATATAGCCAGTATAATCCGAATTGACTTTAGCATTACATCTGGTAAAAAGTATCCTCAACAGTCAACACCTTGACTTTAAGCATAACACTTTGCTACTAGTCATGCCTTTATAGGTCACCACCTCCCCATGTTCTCCAATTTTATATTTACAAACCCATTTGCAGCCAATGAGAGCCATTCCCACCAGTGGGCCTTCCAATGTCAAAACTTATTAGAGTACGTGGAATCTATTTCGGATTGCATGGCATTTCACCATTTTCCGAATTGATGTCATACATCATTACTATTTAGATGAATATTCAAAATGGAGATCCTATTTACTACTTTCTAGCGAGAGGCACTTATCGTATAAGTGGCCCCGAGATCCTTTCAGATCTCATTGGAGGTTGTGTACTAGAAGTTTTAGTAATTTTTTCATGCACCATTGCCACTTGTGGGACAAACTGCAATTCTTGAACTATTTCAAGTTCTATTATCTAGCCATTTCTATCTAATAGAAATTCCTTCTTCTCAGGAAGGTGGCATCTCTAGAAACAAACTTCTTTGTTCATAGGAACCATAGAATTGGTATCCTTTAGATTCCTTTGGATGCCCCACAAATTTGCATAAGATGGATGTGATCCATATTATCTCCCACTAATCACTTTAAAGAAGCAAACCCCTTTTATACTGTATGCGAGGGGTCTTTTATCACATTATATCTCATATGATGTTTTGGGCATCGACTCAGATGATATTCTTACTTGATAAGAATATCGTCGATCCTAGGGTGAATTTCTAAGAATGAAGGAAGAAATAGGTGAAACTCAACTTGGATTCACTTAAAGTGAGAATCTAATTCTCTATTAGATAATTAAGATCTTACACTTAGTATTCTCTTCCTCAATCACATCGATGGATATAGTACTTTGGCTGATTTAATTCTCTATTTCATGTCTAAATTATTTGAACCCTTCAAAGGATCTTAGAATAATGAAGTAAGAATAGTTTGCTTGTGCACTAACACTTAGTGGACTGCTTACATCCCTTTAGATCACATCCAAAGGCATGGTCTGCTCCATTTGTCCCACAAATGGTGATTTGGTCATGTTTTCCTTGAGACAAGATATACAAGTTGGCACTTCATGCAAGTCCAAAAGGTCAAGAAAATGTACCATCTTGTGAACTCTTTCTTTACAGATATGACCTAATCTAACTTACCATAAGTATGCATGATTTTGATTATCTAAGTCTTATATTACTTTGTTGATTATGTAACATAGAATGTTGGGATTGTTTAGTTTATTTTGTCAATGTAGCAAAGATAAATAACTAATACTATCCTAAGTCCATCCAGAGTTAAGTAGACCATTCTCATAGCTAGAAAAGCAATGCTTACCTTATTCACAAGCTTAAGGAACATCCTTTGTCTTAGTCTCCATTTTCTTGTCATCCACTGCAATCCCTTGTAAAGATGGGATCATATCTGATATCCAATACCCAAGAAAAAATTTATCAACATTAATGGTTAATACCAACAAAGTGTAAACTTGAATTAGAACCCCTTATAATTAAACTAAGCAAGTCAATACTTGTGTTTCCTTTTGCTATGCCCTAAATATCTACAATAGTGACAAATATCTATATTAAGCCGGTAAGATTGTTTTGTTTGTCTAGATTATCTTATGTGGAATTACTAGCGATAACCATTATCCTATGCAAGGTAGAAATTTAAGTGTTCATTCAATTAATATCGATTTATGATATGGTCATTAATCATAAATGTCTCCCACTATTTTATTCAAATCTCATCACCCTCTAGATGGAAATTTGGGAAATCTAATTTTCTAGTAGGCTTGAGGTCCAACTAGCCTTGCCATACACCCCAATTTTATGAGCCCATATGACATAACTAAAGGTAGCTAACAACATTAGCAATTGCATCCCCATGCAATCCTCAAGCTATTTTGCCTCACCTCTTCCCATACACCCCCATTTTATGAGCCCATGTAGTACTAAGTGTTAAGCATTACCGATCAAACATCCATATAGATGGAGCATCTAAATGTCCCACGACTCATGGCCAATGATAAAGACGAGTCCACCCTATGGGCATCTCAATGCTTAGTAGTGGTCACAACTTACCAACACTTAGCACATCCCGCGACTCATGGCCAACGGACTAAATGTGGTAGCATATCGACATGCCACTACTCTTGATGGAAGGCATGGACAATTAGGTCCCACCCAATATTGCCCATTTATGCTTGATATCAAATCATAAAGATTCTCAACTTGAAATATTTTCAAGTGAGGGTCATACTAGATTTATTATACAAGATTTCATCATTTTCTTTTCTTGTTTATTTAATGTTCACTATCCTAACAATGGCAAGCATACATCATAAGAAAGTATTAAATAAACACAACATATATTATATACATACTAAAATAAATAGATGATCATGAGCCTTTAATCCTATGTAATCTACTCGAGCCAAGTGGATCAAGTCCAATCTAAAGGTGATAATTAAAAGATAAATAGACCTATCTATTACATAAATATATCTCATACATTCACAGGCCTTGATTCCTCACTTTTCCTCCATCTTTATTCAATTTTCTTATAATATCCGCCAAATTACAAAAAGATTAACCTCACCGCTTAATTCTACTCTCATTACATTTGCTAAAACTACAAGAAATCTTAGAACAATTCTAATAGGAGGTATATAGGAGGGAGATAGAAGTACATCAAGAATAAAACAGAGAAAGGTGAGACTCGCATACCTCATTTTAATTAAAACCCAAAAATAACCAATTATGCATAAAATTAAACTAATTACATTGGCCTCGGCTTCATGATCATCCAACTAGCATGCTTAACATAAATCATCACATGATAATGAAAGCATATAAATTTATCGATTATGATATGTGCAATTTCTTTCAAATTTGGGATTTTTATAAAAAATATTTTTTCAAAAATTAAAATTAACATTAAATTTTAAAACAAAAAATCATAAATTTCACGTAATAATTATGTAATGAGATGGGATGGGGCAGCAACCCAACAAGGATGTTGCCTATCGGGTGGCTGTGTAGCTCACCCATCGAGTTGCTAGGCACCCGCACATCGGGTGTCTGGTCAGCCGCACATTAGGTAGCTTAGCGCCCGCACGTCAGGTGTCGACTGGCGACCAGGCTCCTGCACGTCGGGTGGCCGACCTACCCAATGTGTGGAACCTATTTTTTTTTTTTGGTCCAAGAATTCAAGGTTTTCACAAAATCTTGATTTCTTAGTTTCTTGATCTCATCAAGAAATATTGAAACCTTTATTCAAAAACACATTTTCTTGATCAAGAAATTAATATTTTTGATTTTTTTATTTCTTTCCACATTTCAAGAAATTCACGATTTCACAAATCTTTAAATATTTAGATAAAGAAATCCAATTTCTTAATGTGTCTTGTTTTTTAAAATGTTTTAACATTTAAAATAATTAATAATATTAATCCCAAACAAAGAAATTAATTGATTCAAAATCAATCACATGTATAAATATTTAATTTATCACATATATTAAATAAGTGTAAATGAAAAGTATCACAAAACGCACAAACCTTTACTCTGATACCTTGTTGGGTTCACGCGATCCTAGAAAATGTATACGCAATGGAATTTAAAATTATTCAAAAACATAAATATACATCACATCACATGTAATAAAACTAATTCTAAAATCCTTTCGCGATTACTAAGTTGTGCGTTTTTTTATACTCAATTGAAACGATTCAAATCGTTATCCCAACATGAATGAATTTTCAAGTTCTTCAATTTAAATCTCTTTCATTGAAAACTGATTCGCTTCTAGGATCCCAAATGTTATCCCTCTAATGGTATCCACACCTTGGATGCCTACTCGCAAACGAATCCTATGCTAGTAGTTTTTGATTTGATAATTCTATCTTAGAATAATTTTATTTAGAAGAAGAACACACTAACTATTAGTATTTTAGGTGTTTAATTTGATTCTTAATTCAACAATTGAATCAAGAATTAAACTAGATAAAAGGTTAGCGAACTTTTGCAAATTGCGACAAATTTTTGGAGTTGAAGAAAACCATTTTTCTTCAAGAGAGAGGAGGGCTATTTTCCACTTTTTCCAGCAAAAAATATGCAGTAGAAGTCCACGAAAAAATGTCCAAGAAGTTTGCCAATAAAGGCTACCACAAGTCCTTTCTATGTAGGACTCTTCTTGCTTTCTTATCTCCAACTCTTTTAGAATGTTTTCTTATCTCATAATGACTTTGTTTTTTTTCTTATTACCTCTTAGGAATTGAATTCTCAATTCAACTTCCTCTAGGAATTAGATTCCTAATTCAACTTCCTCTAGGAATTGAATTATCTCACAATGGGCTTCCTACAAGTCCACACCTAATAGGTCTACGCCTAATTAATCAATTAAGCCTAGTTTAATTGATCCATTTAATTAAATTAATTCATCTAATTAATTAGGCCTATTTTAGTTAATTGATCCAACAATTGGGATCCCTAATCCAATTAGGTCCAATCAATTAATCTAAGTAATAAATTAAATTAATTCTACACTTAAATTAATTTAAGTCACATTAATTAATCACATTAATTAATTTAATCCAACACTTGAATTAATTTCTAGGCTAGAAATGGACTTGTCCAAGTTTTGTGTGTAATCCCTTAGGTTCACTCTAAGCTAGCCGTGGGCTCACAACTCTTTTTACTTAGTTGAACAATTAGTTGTCCTGATTAATTAATTCAATTAATTAATTCTCTTGGAATTAACCCACTAATTCCAAAAACCCACACATGAAAGCACCTAGCAATGCATCATGACTCTTAATCTTAGGTAAATATGCGAACCTATTCCAATTACAAATACCATGCAAGTACGGTCCTTCCATTATCTAATCTCCCAATTGAGCCTAGGGCATAGATGATTAGTCGAAGCCCCATTAGCTCAATAACTATGCTTCCATTCCTAGTAGCTTGACTCGATGATGAACAATTAGAAAATCCCATGTCTAATTTCCATCCAACCTTCGCCAAGGATTCTAGAGTCAAGTATAGTGAAACATATAAGAGATTCGCCTATCCATCTAGATAGGTGACGGATTCTTTGTTGGCCATTCATTAATCTCTATACATGAAGATGTTATACCCAATGTAAACCCCTTGTGATTGTCATGCAATTCAAAAATACATCAAAGTGAAACATGTTATGCATAAGGCTACCATGGTGCCTCAAGTCGAAGGAATAATTATTGCACTATCATAATGAGGAAATTCCCATTTGACAACAGAATATTTCCAATTAGGCATTTTCAGATGGGGTAGTTTTGTGTACTTGTTCCCCAACAAGCACCCATATACATGCACTAATGTCTCCACACCAATGCTCATGGAACGAGGCATCTTTTTTTTGAGCCTGCATTGTATGCACAAGTCTCAACGAGATCAATGATGTCCCATCTCATTATTCCTTTACTTAGAACATTTTAAGACCATAGCCTTAGAGGCATATTCCACGATTGCCACCATATGCGCGACCACGCCCCATAGTTATGTGTGATCTAAGGACTTCATCTAATTCTTATGATGAATTTAAGATGAAGATTTCCATTTAAATGATATTAATATGAATAAGAATAATTCACAATAGTACAAGAATGACCAGATCAATTGGCTCATCGGGCACTACTCTAACACCTTCTTCAACAATTGTAGAACGTTTTCTATAATTCTTTGTAGAATGTATAGTGGAAAGTGCTTCCAAATCTTTTATGGGAGTTATTTTGACAATTATTGCAGAAACTCTCTTTTGTACATTTTGTAAACCTCATTAAAGTTTGAGAACTATTCTCAAATTTCTAGAGCAATCTGGATAGATTGGAGCTTAGTGATGTTTATGGTTGTCTAGAATAATTCAAGTGGATTTATGATAACCATTTTCCAAGTGAGACAGCAAAATTAAGTATCTACTTGATAATATATTCATTTATAATATGATCTTTAAATATAAATATCTCCCACTATTTTTTCAAATCTCATCACCCTCAAGATTTGGGAAAACTTAATTTCCTAGTGGGCTTGAGGTCTAATCAATATTTTACATGCCCAAGAATATGAGATCATATAAAATATTAAAAGGTAGACAACAACCTTTTTAATTGCATCATGTGAGACCCCCAAGCTATTTTGACTCACCACTTCCCATATGCCCTATGAATATGATGATATAAGGTACTAAGTGTCAATTAGTAGCCATCAAACTTTCATATCGATGGAGCATCTACACGTTCCATGATTCATAGACAATGATTGAGATAAGTTCATCCCATGAACATCCCCATGCTTAGAAGAGATCACAACTTTTCATCATTTAGGCATTCCACGACTCATGGACAATGTACTAAATATGGTAACATCGTCATGTGTTCTACTTTTGGTGGATGGCATGGACGATTAGGCTCAATCCAGTTTAGCATTTATTTGCTTGATATAGAGTTTGAGAAATTCTTAAACTTGATTTTCAAATGAGGGTTCATTTTATAATTCCATGACCTCATCTTATTAAGTTTGTTAATTTAGTGTTGCACTATCTTAATGACCGCAAACACAATCAAAAGAAAAGCATTAATTAAACTTATGCATGCATTTACCATACATACATAAAAGGGGATGATCATGGCCATATCCCGTGCAATCTACTTGAGCAAAAGTGGATTTAGGTCAGTTTTAGGGTAGCAATTAAACTGACAAATATATCTTATATATTATATGAATGTATCACCTATACATTCATGGGCCTTCATTCATTGCTTTTCTCTATCTTTCTTCTTCTTCTTATTAAACAAAAATGAAAACCTCAAATCCTAATTCTGCTCTCATTATAAAAGCTATTCCTAACAAGAAACTTTAGAATTTTCTTCAAGGAAAAGTATATAAGAGGGAGGTAGAATTTATATTAGGAGTAAAAAGAGAAATGGCGAGACACGCATGCATCATTTTAATCAAAATCTAAAGCAATAAAACCAAGCATTCACATTGCAAATAGAATATCCATAAGATGGTCTGGGCTCCATGATCATCCACTCTACCACTCCATAATCTAATAGATCTTCTAAAGACCTGATTAAGTAGATGAATAAATAAAGATAGAGTCTCATCCTATATGTCAACACTAACAACAATAAAAATTTATACTAAGGAAAAATCCATCAACTTTAATAATCGTCCCCCATTTATGGTCACCCCTATACTCTTTATAGGTGAGGTGTTAGCCACAATCAATACTTCTCTCATTTCTTAGCTTATATTGTATTGACATATGAGGCAAAGGCTTCTAATTCCACACGTTGCATTAGTTCCAATTTTATTTTACTAGCTATATGCTACATGGCTTCAATTTAAGCTGCAGACCTTACTCTGGAAACAGAGATATAATTACCTCAAATGGTCCAACATATATACATTATCACCATAATTAGTAGCTAAATATAGATAAGGGGAAGACAGAGAAGCTACCTAAAATGCATTGGTGGCTACCCTCGTACTAGGAGGTTAGCCATTTGATCAAGCTACTCCCTTGGGAAGAGTAGCACCTTCATCTCAACTATGCTCTTTGGTACAACAGGCTCCACAATATGGGATATGAGATCCCATATTAGTTGTGGGAGAAAAATTAGAATGGTGTATAAGTGAGTATAATGGACTTCTTTAGCAACTTAGATCAATCATTTCTACAAAGCAAGAATGAGTGTGAAGTAGTTTCTAGAGGAGCCCGTTGTGCTGGAGTCTCGCCTCTAGGTCCCTGTTTTGTAGATCTAGGATATGATAAATAGTATTAAAGCTAACCTCAGGGTAACTATCAGTGCTGGAGGTTTAGCCGAATGTATACTGGTGGTGGTCCCTAAAGTATAGAAGAAACACAATGAGGATGTCGTATCTCCAATGGGGGTGATTGTGGTTTTCCACATTGGTGGCTGGAGAAAATTTGGAATAATTTATATATGAGTACAAGAGACTTCTCTAACAACTTGGGTTAATCATTTTAGCAATGCAAGGATGAGTGTAAAGTAGTTTCTAGTACAACCCGTTATGCCGGAGTCTCATTTTTCGGCCCCAACCATGGGCCCAGGGCTTGACATATGGTGAAACACAAAATAAAATAAAAAAAAAAAAATGAATAATATCTTACATAATTTGATACATTTGTCCCAATTGTTGACAATTGTTTTAGGCCCTGAAGATGTACATAATGCTGATATATATGCTACATGTGTGCACATATTGGGTTTTTTTTAAAATATTTTTCTATGTAATTGATCTCTTCTTATTAGCATTAACGTGGCAGAAAATATTTGTAACTTTAAGTATGTAGAACTAACAAAAATACGAAGACAAAAAATTAAAAGATTTGAAAATGATGTCATTTCACGAAGTACGAAAAATATACAAATAACATTATATCTTCACCATTATTTGATGAGCTAGAGAAATTCTTTCAAAAACATTTCTAATGTATTATTCTCAAGAACTAAGTTGTAGTATTCTAGAAAGAGGTGCTGGTCAACAAACTTGGGGAGTGTGTACTAGAGGAGGCATTTATCGTCAAACTGCAGAAGTGCACTCTAAGGGAAGGTACTTGTGGCCGAATAGGAAGAGGGCATTATTAAACCCTTGTCACTATACTAGATAAGGACACACATGGTGATGGCGCTTGCCGCTGAACTAGAGGAGGGCATTGTTGAGCCCTTGTCACCATACTAGAGGAAGACGCTCTAGAGAAAGATATCTCTTGTTGTATTAGAGGGGTACTCCTAGTGGAAACTTCTTCTAAAGTCTTGGGCCTCTACTACTAGGCTTCTCTCTCTCTCCAAGGATAGGGATGAATCCCATCTCCATAGATAAAATATTAGGAGATGGTCTCCATGGCGATTTTCTTTGTACTAGGCTGTAGTCTTTACCACTACTCCTGTTGAGGCATTCTTTAGGAAAATGAGGAAGGCTTACTATGCAATTTGCAATACTGTCGTTCTAGCTTGTGGTCCTTCGGCTGGGGCTCTTTGCTCTAGATGCACGGGATCTTGCTTGGGTGGAAACTTTTGAGGTTCAGTGGCGAAAGCTCCTGAGAGCTCTTGGGGGTGCTGGGGGGAAGCTCCTAAAGGCTATGGCTTTCTAGCTTTAGATCATGTCAATATTCTTAATATCGAGGCAGGTTTTCCACAAATGATGCTAAAATGATGTCGTTTCACATCGAAACTCTCCAAACTCAAGGATTCTGTCCAAACAAAACTTTCTTTCCAGGAAGTGATTGTTAGGTAGGTTCCTGCCTGCGACATAAACAAATGGTTAGGGTCCTTGGGGATAACCCTCCAACGGTCAAATTAGTAAGAGAGCGAGAAAATAAATAAAGGACCTAAAATAGTAAATGTTCAATGTAAATTACATCAAAATGGTTGGACTTAGAGGTCTTTGTAGGTGTTTGATCGAGGGTTGTAATCAGGTGTGTTCTAGTGCATAAACCACTATAGCTTTGTGAACCAGTAGGCTTGGATTGTCCTTGTTGGGCCTTTCGGACATAGCCTTTGGACCTCTATTTTTAGAATTATGGCCCATCACATATGCTAAGAAGAAAGTTCTGATAATAGTATAGAAAAAAAAAGAAAAACTTCAAGCCAGTTGATAAACACATTTATCTTTTTCAGATCAAACTTGAACTTTTAGAGAAAAAAAATGCATTTATCTTTTTCCAAATCAAATCTGAGGAAAAGAAAGTTTACATTAACTTGAATTCAAGTGTGATTTAGGAAAACACAACAACAAAATATCCAAAAACAAAAAATACCACTCCATTACGAAGAAGAGTGCTTTCCCCTGAAGCACAATCCTATGCGAAAGCAAGAGCCACTTTTTGGAGCGCACTTGTATAATGCAAAAGCTAACACATCCCCTTATGATAATTATCTTGTGATTGGTAAAGAAGACATTAACGACCATGTTCTCTTGTAGGGATCGAGATATCTCCCTAGACTGCTAAAAGGATCGAGCTGAGATAAGAAGGCCTCGTAAGAAAGAGGAATTTAGAAACCAAGCTTCTCACACAAGATTTTTCGAGAAGATGTTATGTCTAGTCCTTCAAGGAAAAAGAGTGTCCAACTGCAAGAGTATGAAAAGTGGTGATGACAACTGAAATAAAGACAATAGATAATTGGGACAAACCCAATAGGAAGATAAAAGGGTATTAAATTGATAATGCTTCTTGATCTTTGGACTTGAGCAATGACATCAGCCGGCTTTATGCCATACAAAAAAAAATCAATGCTCCATAACTCGATTGAAGGCATCAACTAACTCGACACCCCAACTAACTCCATGCCTTGATCAAGGTAATCATATGAAGATAAAGTTCTCCAGATGAGATAAAAGAAGCTAAAATATGCTATGGGCAATCTTGAGATAGTGTATGAAAGCTATGCCAACACTTCGAAAAAAATGAAGAAAAAGTTAGACCATAGGGAAAGCATTAGGGTCAGACCCAGTAAAAAAAAGAAGTACACACTCTGATTTTCCATAAGAGAATCCATAACAGAGACAATGAAGAGACAACAAAGAAGAAGAGAAAGATAATAACATCATATAACTCTAGAAAACACCATTTATTTAGAGGAGCTTGATTACTATAACAAGGGCACAAAAATCTACCTCCCGTGAATCCAAAGAGGTAAAATTATTCACATAATTTATTTTTACATTTGTTCCCCCATGAGAGGATGAATATATATTTTCTATTCCTAATAACCAATTGCGATGTGAAAGTATCAATTGTTGCATTGCATCCCAAGTTAGAATTTTCTTAAATAAGAAAATAGTAAGAGCTCCCAAACCTACAAGCTTCGGCTAAGGTTCAATATCAATGTGTAATAAAGTGACCTAACCCCAGAAGTTGATGTGACTCCCCTAAGGCCAATAGAGCTATAATTGGCCCCAAAGATCATGAACTTCTTCCTTGCAATTATAGATTAAAGTCATGCCTCGAAAGTGAAAATAATTCCCTTGAGACCAAGAAAGTTATAGTTGGCCCTGGAGATCACAAAGTCCTTTCTTAAGGCTATCTAATAAAATCATGCCCTTTTCGCAGAATCAATTACTTTTTTAAAAAATAAAGATCATTCCAACTAAGAAATGATAATTTAATGATAAAAATTAGAAAATCAAAATTTCTCAACGTAGGAGGTCAAAGATGACTAATGAGAGTTGGAGAAAATCTTCCTCACCCCTATCACTTAGTGAGATGGAGGATAAGTTTTCTTACCCCACCACTTAATGCGATAGAGGAAAAGTTTCTTCATCCCTCACACCATACTTAACATAAAGCAGAAACATTCTTATCGCCATATTTACTTCTTGAATATAATCTTACCTACTACAATTTTTGTTTGATAAAATCAAAAGTCATTGTTCAATGTTGTTCTTGTAGGAGTTATGTTGAATTGTTTACAATATATTGTCTAGACTAGAATACAAGCTCCATCTCAAGGTTTTAATTGAAAAATACAAAAGTATGATAATAAAAATGAACATCAGTACATGATAATAAGTTTGAGAAGTAAGGCGTTAGTCTCATTTCATCTACTTCTCTGTGGAGGAATTCAAAGGCTTAAAGACGAAGTAACCAATCTATCGCTACTGCCTACCGTCACACCATCAAGCTAACCTATCCTCTCTTCTCTCTGAATTTGTCTAACCTGATCGTGTGATGTTAAGGTGGTATCAAGGTACTGCCTCCATCGCCCCAGTTCAAGGCTGCCGCCTCAACTTGGGGTCAAATTTTAGGATGAGGTGTCTCGACCTAGCACAAGAGAAGAGCTCTCGCTTGGCGAAGGGAAAGCCTCCTCATCGGCATTGGAGGGTGCCTAGGCCAAGGAAACCTTGACTCGGCCTGGTGTAGTAGTCGTGGCACTGCCGACATTCTACCTTGATTGAGTATTGTAGGGTGTGACATTGCCCGTTGTTCTCTCTTCTAACCATCTTAAACTCCATCGCTTCTTCTCCAAACTTAACTGACTTCACTTTTCAAACCCTAATTTAAAAGAAATGAAATAAAATAAAAATATTTAATATAAAGAATAAAAAATAAAAAATAATAATATAGGAAAATTACAATTGAGTCCCTAAATGGAAAATTAGAGAAATTTCAAACAAGTCTATGGATTACTAAAAACTATAAAAATATTAGAGTACTATAAAAGCATTATAATTTTTACCGATAAAATTGAAAATTATCGTTTTGACCCTAAATATTGGAATTTGGCTAAAATCACAATGGACTCCATGTAAAAGATGGAGTTTCACTCATAAGGCTATTTCCAATTGAAAAGTGGTACTTTTTGTGGAAAACAGACATTGTTGACTCTTTGGTCAAACATGGCTAAAAACCTAACACAATTTGCGTTGATGAATTTTATACTCCTCACAACTGTAGGCTAAGTCCAATCAATCAATAATTTATTCTCGGCTAATTTATTATTTGCCTAACTCGCCCGATATGATGGACCATAATTCCAATTGATGCCCAAATGTTAAGTCCAAAAAGTCCAACAAGGATAGTCCAAGCCCACTAGCTCACAAAGTCATAGCAGTCTACAAAATGTACCACACCAAATTATGACCCTTAATTAGATACCTATAAATACCCCTAATTTCAACAATATTGATACAATTTATATTAAAAATTTATTTTTTTATATCCTTCGCTTATTTTTTTACTAACTTGAGTTTTTGAGAGTTATCCGAAGATAATCCCGGGAATCCTTAATTGATTATTCATGTCGCAAATAAGAATCCATCTAGTAGTCACTTCGTAGTGAGGAGGAATCACGAGGATAGAATTCTTGAAGATTTAGAGAGATACAATGTTATACCACATCAATATATAAAATAAACTCAAAAAATTAGTAGTTAGTAAAAGCAATGAAAAATATAATTCAAATAAAATATAAAAACGTAATGCATGCATAAACAATTAATCAATAAACTCGAACTTACAAAATGAAAAAAATGTAGTGGCCTTCACATTCTAGCCACTATATGTATTTCAATTAAAATCGTTAATAATAATAAGTACACGTGGGAGTTGTTTGTAAACACCTTATCGTTGAAAGCTTGAGATGGAAAAAAAGATAATAAGAATCTGAATCTTCTTAAAAACATACTTAAGCTATAGTTGAGGAGGTTTTATTTCATTTTATTTTTTTAGTTTAGGCTTCTCTATTCCCCTATACATATATTAAAAAAAATACCTTATTGAATGTGGGGATTAAGGTAATAATCCCTAATTTGTAGATATCAATGGAAATTAACAGTACACGGTGTTTTACAAAATAGCAAAAAATAAATAAAGAGTACTATTCTCTTTTGCAAACTTTAATATAGTAAACTTTATGTGGGGTTAGATCAAAAGGGAACTTACAAAAAATGAATAAGTATGAATCATATATGTTTAAATGAGAAGAGTTCTAATTGATCAATTATAATTAATTCAAGAATTGTCCCTAAAAGTTGATGTGCCATGAAGATTCTTGAGGTGAGTGTGTTGCAAGTTTTCATTAGTCAAGAAATATGTTATCTTGTTTCCTTCTCTATGCATGTGGCCAGTAATAGTATCCATATGTCTAAAATTGTTCTTAATTCTCACTAGCAGCTCGTGAAGTCTCCAATGACCGTGTATTGAATAGGTAATGATACGGATGACTGCTTGTGCATCAAGTTCAATCTATAATTTTGTGATGCCCATCTCCTTTGCAAGTTCCAAACCTCTATCAAGTGCAAATACCTTAGCTTAGAAGTACCAATGAAGTCCTGATATGCTAAGATAACGTTGCCAAGATGGTCTCTTATGATGCCTCCAGCTCCTGTTCGATCTAATGTTCATTTAGCTACACCATCTGCATTGAGTCTAAATCAGCTTGGTTGTGGTTTTTTTCCAAAGGATTGCTAGTAACTTCCTTTGTTTTTCTGGTGGGAAGTGGAATATGAAGTGTGAGGCTATTTTCAAGTTTTCTTTCCAAAGCTTTCTGTTCAATTTTCTGCATTTTAAAAAAAATGGTTATAAACTTTAGGTATCACTTTGGAGGGGCGGAACCATTTGTTTCTATGTTTGACATCGTTTCTTTCGTTCTCCAAAAACCAAAATATCAAAAGTGGGATAATGATAGAATGTGTGTGAGGTGTGTGAATGGTATGGAAAATTTTCAATATTGTAAAAGAGATGTGATTTCATCTGTTTGTGGAAATTTACACCTATTGAAGATTATAACTAATCTTTGTTATTTGAATAATTACATAGACATCCTTTGATGTTTTGTTCCATCCAACATTTGCGTCGTAATGGAGCTTGCTGTTAGGTAATCTTATTGACTTTAGTAAAAAAGACAGATAATTTTCTAAAAATACCCTTCTACATGCGGCAAAAGTTTTTGACCAATATTTTATGATGATAATGCTCTTTAGGATCAAGTGTAATTGTCTAACTATGACATTGGGCGAGAATGCAATTTATGAAATTTATAAAGGGTGTGAATGTATGATTTCTATAGCAAAATTGGCTATTTATGCAATCTATTTTTCGTAAACTTTGCTTGTAACATTTCTATATGGCTTCCGCATGGAGCATTTTTTGCACTAATGTTGATGGGTTGAAATATAGCAAAGATGACTAAGTATACTATTATAACTGGAATCACATGTTAAGCAAGTGATATAATAAGAACTATGTGTAAGATGATATATTCAAAGGCAATTGTTTTATGACGATAATATTTAGGGGCAATAGTAAATATATTAAGTTTGATAACAATTAGCTAATAAAAAAATATAATTTTCCTTTTATAATGTTTAACCAATCTTAGAAAAAAAAATCAAATCAAAAGCTAAATTGTATAAAAAATACATATTGGAAACTAAATCAAGTTTTTTATTCAAATTATTTCAGTTTGGCTCATATAGAAAATTTTCAATTCATATTTATTACGGCTTATTAATTAAATTAATCTAAAAATTTTGGATTAACTATTTTCATTAAGTGAAAATTAATAATAGCTAATTGCTAACTGATAGAGTTAATAGTGTTGGAGTGTTACTCATCCTTACCCTTGTGGGCTCTAGACGTTCCAAAAAATTATCAATTGAGATCCTCTATTTTCAATTGGTGTTTTATCATCTATTTCATATGATAAATAAATGTGAAGTATATGAAATATATTTTTAATAAATATTTAATTGTAAATTAATTACATTAATGCATATCATGAAATAGATACATAATTACGTACAAATTAAAATAAATGACCCAAAATGAAAAATTATGAGTAATACTCTCTATACATAATTCGATACATTAGTCCCAAATGTTGACATTTTGTTTTGGGCCCTCTATGCAAATATTAGATTTTTTGTATATTTGACTTTTCTATGTAATTGATCTATTCTCATTAGTATTTACTGTGGTAGAAAATATTTATAGCCCTAAGGATTGAGAACCAACAAAATTTAGGAAGACAAGAAATTAAAACATCTGATGTTATTTCACCAAGTACGAAAAATATATAGTATGACAAAATATATAAATTCTCAAACTTCACCTATGATCGTAAATAAATCTCTAAATTCACAAATACAACATTTATCCCTTAGACAAAATATATAAACTCCCCTTAAATTCACTTATGTTATTAAACACCCCCCAAACTTATAAACATACCCCCTGAGTTAAAGTTTTGATAAAATTACCCTCAATACTATGAACTTATATATATTTTTAATATTTTACACCTTAAATTAATTTCAAATTCTTTTTTAGTTGTTAAAAATATTTTAAATTGTAATTTTTTGAAAAAAAAAGTTATTAGTAACTTAAGTAATTTAAATTTAAAAAAATAAAGTAATCAAAGAGTATATTAAAAAAACAAAAAAAAATAAATATGAAAAATTATTTTGATTATTTAAATTCAAAATAAAGTATTATCTATTTAATCTAAATGACTTTTGAACTCTTTTGAATAAAAAAGAAATAACTATGTCTCCGTTGATGTATATATATATACATATTTTTTAAATTGAATAAAGATATTTGGACCCTTTGATACATACATATTTATATATAATATCCAAATTGAGTTTACAAATATATACTTTTTCATCTTTATCCCAAAGAGTTCAAATCCATTTTGATTAAATAGTTAATATTAATTTTATTTTGAATTCAAATAATTAAAATACTTTTTCATGTTTAATTTGTGTATTTATTATACTATTTTAATACTTTGGTTTTTATTAAAATGTTAATTACTTAAGTTGTTAATTATTTTTTAAAAAATATTTTTATAACTAAAAAAGAAATTGAAATTGAATTTTGGTGTGCAAATTTATAATTTATTAAAAATTATATAAATTTATTGCATTGAAGATAATTTTATCCAAACATTATTAAATAAGCCAAAGAAATTCTTTTAAAAGTCCTTCTCATGTATTATTCTCAAGAATTTAGTTGTTTTTTGATATTTTGGTGCTGAGTCTTGAATTCAAGTTGAGAGAAAGCCAACTTGCATAATATCAGCTTGACTTACATTAACATAAACTTTATTTTTCAATTAGTTGATTCTTTTTCCCTTGAAAAAAATAAATATGTGCTTTAACCAGCTTTAAGTTCCTTTTTTTTTTTTTTGTTTCTTTAATATTATCAGAACTTTCTTCTTCCAATAAATAAAATAAACTCAAAAATCAACAATTAGTAAAAACAATAAAAAATATAATTCAAATAAAATATCAAAGCATAGTCCATACTAAAATAATTAATCATTAAACTCGAACACACAAAACGAAAAACTGAATGTACTTGCTTCACATTCTAGCCACTATAAATATGTATTTCAATTAAATATGTTATAATAAGTACACGTGGGATTGTTGGTAAATACCTTATCATTGAAAGCTTGTAACAAAAGAAAGGCGATAGGAATCTGAATCCTATGAGAAACACACTACAGTTTTAGCCTTAATATTTGGAGTAGATAAGTAGGGCTAATATTTAGTTGAGGATTCATCTTTTTTCTTTTTTTTTTTGAAGCGTAAGCTTCTCTATTCCACCTATAGCTCAAGTATGAGTGTTGAATCTGTTTGCACTTATATGTAAAATCTAATAATATTCTCCTTCTGTCTATATTTAAATTTTTAATTTAAATTGTAAAGAGTCAAAACAATGAAGCCAAGTTTGTGAGTTTTAAGACAGCTTGAGCCCATTGACAACTCTATTCCATGTCCATGCTTTTTAGTCTAATTTAATTTCTTAACCGTTAACTAAAATATAACTTAAGGATAATATTTTCTACATTGTTCCTCTAACTTGTATAATTAGCATAAGGTATATATAATCAAATAGAGTTGAAGATTATAATGAAAAAAAATAAATCAGTTGTTACGTACCTATTTTTTGGGTACATTAGTTGTTACATACACCAGTAAAAAGAAAAAGGCAAAACGACATCCCGGAATAATCCAATTCCTTGACGGAATAAGTTACCAAATCTAGGAGACAATCAGGTACGTGGCTTACAAAAGGATTACGGATGGAACAGAATTCCAACCATATCTGAACTACTACAAAAGGATTAAGCCATAACTCAACTGATAATAGTTTTTGCTTCTGCAATATATTATATATACACACAAGTTTATTGCCTCTACCAGTTCACATATCTAATCCGAATATACACTACCACCATCTCTTCCTCCCTCAAAACTTAAGGCAATATATATATCTATAGACCATGGCACCGCACATCGTGGCGGCGGAAAAGGGCGGGGGCGGCCATTTTCCGGCCGAGCTCACCAAACAGGTCGTCTTTTGTTCCCTCATCGCAGCCTTTGGTGGCCTCATGTTTGGCTACGACATTGGCATATCAGGTACATTATATACATACACATGGTGTAACTCTTGTTTACCTTTTCTCTGGTTGAGATTTTTGATTTGATTGAGTGCTGTTTGATGCATGCAGGAGGAGTGACATCCATGGATAATTTCTTGTTGAAGTTTTTCCCAAGTGTTTACGAGAAGAAGCACAGAGCGAAAGAGAATAACTACTGCAAATTTGATAACCAGTTGCTCCAACTATTCACGTCGTCTCTGTACCTGGCGGCGGTGGTCTGCAGCTGGGCGGCATCGTTTTGTTGCAAGAAGTTTGGGCGGAAGCGCACCATGCAGATGGCGGCGGCCTTATTCTTGGTCGGCGTTGTCCTCAATACGGCGGCGGTAGATCTTTACATGCTCATTGCGGCGTAGGATTCGGAAACCAGGTATCGATAATTGTGACTGCGTGTGCCTACTCTTTATGTATATCAATTATATTCTTCTAGCAATTAGCCATAAATAATTTTATACTTCCACGATCCTGAAAAAAAGTAGATCGATAAATATTGTTAACCAGTTAATTTGAAACAATTAATTTAATCAACTTTTTTTCAATCTTATTGAATTATATTGAATGATATAGCAAATAATAAGATTTAAATTTTAGTAATATTAATATTGTGAAAAAACAATATGATAATTAGTTTAAAAATTAAATAATTTGATTGTATACCATAATAAATAGAACATTAATTTTGGGATAGAAGAAATATGAGATGCAATATAATTTGCAATAAGAAATCCAGTGGGTCAATTAGGATCTGTTTCCCCAGTAATTTCATAGTAGTTTATGACACAGATATGATTCTCCACAAGCTTATGAATTATGGTTTACATCCGTCTACTTCTTGGTATAATTGAGGTCTTGGATTAGGTAATTATCTAAAAATACATATGTTTTTAGTTAATTTAGTGTCAAAGTTAATGTTAAACCTGCTAGTATGACCCATATTGAAAAAGATAACAAGTGTACAGATCACAAAGATCATACTTAATTCCTCCTTACAATCTATGTAACAGATTAGAGACTGTAAACTAAAATAAAGGGTAAACTACCTATAAATGTAAATATTAGGCCAATCCCTTCATCATATTATATGTTTAGGACTGTCAAACTTAATGAGTTTACGGACTGTGTTGCGTTATTGCAGGCAGTGCCATTATTCATATCAGAAATCGCTCCGGCAAAGTATCGTGGAGGCCTTAACGTTTGCTTTCAGATGCTGATCACAGTTGGGATTCTGATTGCAAATGTGGTGAACTATTTCACCTCCAAGCTACACACTTATGGCTGGAGAGTCTCTCTTGGGGGCGCTGGATTTCCAGCAATTTTCCTTGGGTTGGGTTCCCTTCTCATCGTGGAGACCCCCACCAGCCTGATAGAGCGTGGCGAGAAAGAAGAAGGCCTCAAGGCCTCAAGAAAACCAGGGGTGTTGAAGATGTGCAGAAAGAGTACGACGAAATCGTCCGTGCCACTGAGACCGCAAAGAAGATCAAGCACCCTTTCAGAAACCTGATGAAACGATCGAGTTGGCCTCAGCTGTTTTGTGGGACAATACTGCAAATTTTCCAACAGTTTACAGGGATCAATGTGATCATGTTTTATGCTCCGGTGCTCTTTCAAACCATGGGACTTGGGGGAGATGCATCTTTGCTGTCAGCGGTCATCACTGGCTCCATCAACACGGCTGCCACCTTGGTTGCAGTCTTTGGCGTCGATAAGTTTGGACGAAGGAAGTTGCTTATACAAGCTGCTGTCCAAATGCTTATTTCTCAGGTATGCTTCCGTTCAGCACGCTTGATCCCGAATTATCAGTACTTAGCACTCGCAAAAAAGAATTTGTTGATACATGTGCATTAGTCATCTTTTTCTAATATTTTAGATTCTCATTCAAGACTATTAATCTTTTTACATAGAGCAAATTCTGTATCTTGACAACATATAGAGATTTAATACATGAATCAACCTTTATCATTACGACAATGGGTGACCTTATATGTGGTTGTTTCGTTAGGTTTTTGCAGGAGCAATTCTTGCACAACATTTGAAGACAACAAACGTCATAGCCAAGCCATATGCCTACTTGGTGGTGTTTCTTATCTGTGTATTCGTGATGGGTTTCGCGTGGTCATGGGGTCCCTTAGGCTGGTTGATTCCAAGTGAGATATTCCCGTTGGAGACGCGAACAGCCGGATTTTTCTTTGCTGTTAGCACAAACATGATATTCACCTTCATCATTGCTCAAGCTTTTCTCACAATGCTGTGCCACATGAGGTCAGGCATCTTCTTCTTCTTCGCCATCTGGATCATTTTAATGGGCAGCTTTGCTGTGTTCTTGCTGCCGGAGACAAAAGGAGTTCCCATTGATGAAATGAATGAACAAGTTTGGAAGAAACACTGGTTTTGGCATAGGTTTCTCAAGTCTGATGTTGAGGAGGAAGCCAAGTGTTGAGGAAGAGGCCCAAGTCCAAGTTACCACACAGAACCTAACTTGATTTATTTATTTACTTGCCATATTAGACATTAGACAATTCTACTATTTCAATTTTTTATTCTCTGAATTTTTACCTTAAACTTTTTCATGGAAATTGGCCATTTGTTTTTATGTTACTGCATGCTCTACATTTGTTCATATTTTTAAATATATGTTTACATATACATAGAATAAAAATATTTATTTTTTTGGTATCATGAATTTTGTATTATCAATAGGTTTATTCTAAGTACGATAAGTTGAAAAATAATCATTAAGTAGTTAAAGAAGACAACAAGAACGAAAAAGAAATGGAAAAAACACATTAAAGAGAGAGTTAAAAATATCGTGATAGCGAAACGAGATGAGGAAAAAATAACTGTGTGACAAATATCAATTTGCAAATAATGATGACTTGACTTACCCAAATCTTGAGACGATTGATATCAGTGAGCCCACTTTCAGTTAATAATTGTATAGATGCTCCACTTCCAAAATCAATAAAATGGCAAAACATACAAATGTAAGAAGATGAAGAATGAGTTCAAAAAAGATGTGCACGAAATTTTTTTTGGCAAAATTTTTTTTTTTCACTTTATGCTGTTGGTGGCTGTCGGGAATTAGAATTTTTAAGAGAAAATTGTTTATGTGGCAGTTTAGGTGAACAAATCGAATGAAAATTGCCCATGTGGTATCCAACATGGACAAAATGAAAGGGAAATTAATGTCACATGGATTCCACTGGCAATATAAAAAATTTTAAAAATAAAATACAATTTTTTTTCCATAATTCATGTAAAAGGAAATAATCACAAAAAATCATAAAAAAAAAATTATTAACTAAGTATTATGTTAGAAAAATTACTACAAATAAAAATTAAAAACAACCAACCATCATCAAATAATTTTTATAATTTATTTTGTTTTTATATATTATTAATAATATATATTTTCAACTACCACTACAAGAAAAAAAGGAAATAGCGATGAAATTTTAGCAACGATAACTTATTTTCGTCGCTAAAATAACTATTAGCGACGAATTGATCAAAAACCATCGCTAAATATGGTCAAAATATTAGCGACGACGTGAAGTACATCGTCGCTAACTTTAAATTTATATTTATTCTATTTTTTACAAATGTTAGCGATGAAATGTTTGCGATATCGTCGCTAAAATTATATGTTAGCGGCGATTTTACAGAAATTTATATTTGTTTTCCTATTTAAGCTACGATGATAACAAATTTCGTCACTAAAGTTAAAAAAAATAATTTTTTTTTGTTTCCGTAGCGTTTTCCAATGATTTTTACATTCTGTCGCTAAGTTTTTTTGAAACTTAGCGACGACATTCCTATTAATGTCGCTAAGAGTATTTATTTATTTATTTTTTGAAATTTTCTTTTCTTAGCAACGATGTTTTGAAGTTATCGTCGCTAAGGGCCAACGTTAGCGATGAGGTTTTATATGTCATCGCTAAGTATTATTTAATTTTTATTTTTACCAAATATGTTAGTGACGACTTGAGATAAATTTATCGCTAACATGTATGTTAGCGACGTCATTTTCATGTCATCGCTAAGTGTCATTTAATTTTTATTTTTAACAAATATGTTAGCGATGACTTGCGAAAAATTCATTGCTAACGTGTATGTTAGCGACAACATGTATTTGATTCGTCGCTAACATATTGAGTTTTATCTTTCCCCTTTTTCCTTTCTTTCCTGATTGAAAACCCTCATCTCTCTCTCTCTCACGCGCACCACTGCGATCTTCCACTGCCACCGCCACCACCCCGCGCTGCAGCTGCCTGGTACAGCCCTTTTCTCGGCCGACACTATCGCCCCCCATACACGGCTCGTTGACCCCTGCTCCGCCCCCTCCGTACTGTTCCACCACCGCCGCCATCGCCATTGCCCCGCTCTAAAATCTCTTGGTACATCACAATCTCTCTCATCTCTTTTCTCACACACATGCCTTGAGACATAAAATCATAGCATAGTACGGGATAGTATAGTTTTCAGAATTGATAAACATGGTCAATATGTTATATCATCAGATGGATAAAATAAGGTACAGAGAAGGAATTGAAATGCTCCTAAGAATCATTGATTATTTATAATAAATTTAAAATAAAATCGACCATTCAAGGACTTCTCAAAATAGATGTAGAAAATAGTCAAGAGATATATTTTCTCACATATTTCCATTGTCCTTTGATCTTTCAAGAGACTAAGAGTGTTGTGCAGCTACGATAGAGTGTCCCTAGGTATACATGAGCACATGTTCTTATCAAAATTGCTATCTTTCTGAATTGGAAGTTTCTGGTCATGTGGCCTTAGGAGCTATAAAACTTGAATCATGTTTGTAACTCACAAGACCCTAGTTAAATGCTTGAGGTGGGCGTCTCCACTCTTATTATCTTGTTTTAACTATTTTGAAAAAATAAAAGAAAAGAAATTTCATTGTTAAGATTTAAAAATGCGATCTTTATTTATATATTTCCCTTAACTTTTACTTCTTTTGTGATGTGTTAAAGATTCATAAGATTATGATTTATGCAAAGATAAATGCTATTAATATTGTTAACTACAAGATGAGACATGAGATTTTTAGTCTATAGACATATTAAGAATCAACATTACTATTGAGCAGAATGATTGATGTAAGGAGCTATGGGTGAGTGATTGACACATGTTTTGATGGTTGGGGGGTTTGGGGGGAGGGGTAGGTATTGAGAGGTATGTTGTTTCTGTTGGGCTTTGCATTAGTGGCCTAGCTATGCTACACACGAAAGTTTGTTTATTTTTTATAGTTTAATAATAAATGTAGGTTGCTTCTTCTTCTTTCCTTTCACTTTGGATCTATCATTTCCACAGTCAATTGAATGATTGATTTCATGTCTTTTGGATTCATAATTATTTTTATCTTATGTCTTTTATCCCTTTGTCAAAAAAATACTATGCAATCCAAGCATCAAATATTAATATTAGTGTTTAGAGATGTTGAATAATATTTAATTCTCTCTTTAATTTTTTTAATTTTAAGATAAATGACCATTTACTAAAAAAAAAAAAAAACCCTTTCTTTTTTATGTTCTTTAGATAATCAAAGATGAATTATAGAAATGGTTTCGCTAAGAATACAATGGTTGCTAGGACATCTTAGCTACAAAACCTTAAAAACAATTAAAGTGGGGAAAAATGCTATTCTTATTTTCCTAAAATTAATTATATTTTCTTATTTTATTATGTAAAATGATAATATAATAAATTAATTATTATGTAATACATTTTTGGTTTTTGCATATGCATTCACAAACCTTATACCCCATTTGGAATTTAGCATTAAAAAATTTTAAAATCTTGAATGATTTTAAAATTTATTGTTAAATTCTGAATTGTCCAGTTTGCACAGTTTGAGAACTTGTACTTAACTGTGGTTCAATTAGTATGTTATTTATCTCGTGTATGTGATTAACTATTTTGGTTCGTATCTTTTTTTGTTTTTCGGGTACATTGTAATATGTGTACTTGGAGAACTATGGGGAGATGCTGTCGAAATTTTTATGTGCATTAAATAAAGTAGTCATACTTATAAAATCACAAATAAGTGTACATTCTTGAATGGGATAGGGCCCTCACCAAAGAGTGGAAGGATAAGTGGAAGCAATGCATGCCATTAATGAACATGAATGTTTTAAAGTCAATTATCTAATTACTATTATCAACAGGTCGTATAATTATAGATTGAAATTGGATAATGAATCAGAATCGAGTGGCTCCAGAATACATAAATAGTTTAAATGATTTTTTGAACGTAGCAAAGAATTATATTTCAACCATTAGGTTATTGAAGATTCATTGTCCTTGTCGAAGGTGTGGAAATTTATATCAATTTAATTTGGATTATGTTCGAGGACACCTTTATAGATGGGGGATTTCTAAGTTATAAAAAGTGTTAACTTTTCATGGAGAAGTTACTAAACCAAGTGATGATACGAATCCCATAAATAAAGTTGAGCATGTGAGTGTGGACGAAGAAGATGATACTTTCTTTGATATGCTAAATGACTTAAGGGATGCTGAAGTTGTTGGTAGTAGTAGCGTTCGATGGGAGGATAATAATGAGAACCCATCTGTAGAGGAGTTGGGAGAAAGTTATATATCAATGTTTGAAGAAGTACATCGAGAGTTATATTCTGGCTGTACTAATTTTTCTGCATTTAGTTTCTTAGTGAAATTAATGCATGTGAAGGTGTTAAATGATTGGAGCAATAAGTCATTTAATATGTTGTTTCAATTATTGCGAGAAGCATTTCTAAAACCGAATGCAATTCCAAGCTCTCATTACGAAGCTAAGAAGATGTTAAGAGAGTTAGGGTTGGGATATGAATCTATACATACTTGTAAAAATAATTGTATCTTATTTTGGGATGAACACGAGGGCAAAGATACATGTCCGACATACAAGAGTCTCAATTAAGTATGATGAGGCGAACAAGACAAAAATCCCTCAAGAAATCCTTTGATATTTTCCTTTGAAGCCAAGACTGAAGCGATTGTTTTTGTCGAAACATATAGCAAGAAATATGAGATGGCATAAAGAAAAAAGGGTTAAAACAGATGGGGTACTGAGACACCCAACTGATGCCGAAGCGTGGAAAGAGTTTGAAAAATTGTATGAAACATTTGCAGATAATCCTAGAAATGTTCGTTTGGGCTTAGCAACTGATGGTTTTAATCCATTTGGAAATATGTCAAATGCTTATAGTATGTGGCCAGTTTTACTTGTGTCGTATAATTTACCCCCATGGAAAATGATGAAACTATCGTACATGATTATGTCTCTTTTAATTCTTAGTCCTAAGGCACCTGGAAAAGAGATAGATATGTACTCGTCCTTTAATCAATGAATTGAAGGAGTTATGGAGTGAGGGGACAGAAGCATATGATGCAACTACAGAATTAATATTTCTATTACATGCTACTATTATATGGACAATTCATGACTTCCCAGCATATGGGATAGTGTCTAGGTGGAGTACTAAGGGTTATAATGCATGTCCTGTATGTCTTGAAGATATTGTGAGTCAAAGATTGTGTAGTAAAATATGTTACACAGGCCATCATCGGTTCCTACGTGATAAGATCCTTTGGCAAAAACTTCCTTATGGCGATTGGAAGTAATCTTTACAAAAGGACATGACAGTCATGTGTCTTCAAGCCATATAACTTTCCATCATTCACATTCATATTCCTTGAGATATTTGCAGCATAACTACCAGGGAACTTCATAGATTTTAAAAATAGACAAAATTCATGCCTTTCTTCCAATGTGAATGTATAACTTGTATGTGGCTTACTGACTCTGTCCCTAATCTTTTTTAGATGCAATTCACTCCTTATACCCATATCTTACATGTCTAACCGAACTTTGACCGTATCCTTCGACTTCCCATCTATACTCAACAATGTGCCAACTAAAGCATCACAAATGTTCTTTTCAATGTGCATAACATCCAAATTATGCCTCAACTTCAAATCTAACCAATACTCTAACTAAAAAAAAATTAACTTTTTAATCCAATTCGTATCACCAACTGACCATCTTCTTTTGCTGGTTACTGCAAGATCTTTACCAAAGGTCACTTTAGGCAGCGCATCTAACTGAATTAAAATTTGACTACCACTAAAGTTTCGTGGTGGACCTTCACTTTCAAACTTCCCATTAAAGCTCTTATTTTTATGCCACGCTTTTTTAAAAAACTCACTTCAAGAACTTTACATGTTGCAAACTTGAGAAAAATGGACGAGGACATAATATTCATTTTGTGCAAGATGGAATGAATATTTCCTTCAGCAATTTTTGACATTATGGTTCACTTGGCAGTTCATTTACCCCGTGAGGCCATATTAGCTGGACCTGTTTTATCACGATGGATGTACCCATTTGAAAGGTATTTAGGAACACTCAAGAAGTATGTTCGCAATAAGGCAAGACCAGATGGATCTATTGCAGAAGGATATGTTGTGAATGAAGCATTGACTTTCTTATCTTTGTATATGAGCCAAATTGAAACAAGATTTACTAGACCAGAACGTAACAAAGATGCTAGTCAACCCATTTTATTAACCTTAAGTGTTTTTAATCAACAAGTAGGAGTGATGGACAATCAACAAAATCATAAATTGCCTCTTACTTTACGTAAGAAAGCACATTGGTATGTTTTCAATAATTGCAAGGAAGTCCACCGATATAAAAGTAAGATTTCAAATTATATTCTTTTTTTTTGTAATTTTGATTGAGTTCGTAATAGTTATATTTATTTGTGTTCAGTGAACATTTGTAAATTCTTTCATTAAGAAATCCTTCTTCCTATATTCTACAATGTCACGAAAAGTAATTTTCGTAGTGGTTTAGGAACAAAATGATTAGGCTAAGAAATCAAAAAAATCCCGAAGCTACAGATGAACTATACTCTCTAGCATTGCAATCTGATGTTGAAGTTCGACTATATAATGCTTGTATTATTAATGGTGTTCGATACCATACACTATCTCATGATACTCATTGGACTACTTAAAATAGTGGGGTTAGTGTACCATCATCCGATGAAGGCGATAACTTATATTTTTTTGAAGTTTTGAAGGATGTTGTTTTAATTTTTTACACATTTGGATATAAGGTACATTTATTTTGGTGTGATTGGTTCCAGTGTAATCCCAAAAAGAAATCGATCGTGCAAGGGTTCAGTCTAATATCTATTAACATGTCTAAGGCATGGTATGAGGATGATCCATTCATTTTGGCAACTCAGGCAAAACAAGTTTATTACTTGGATGATATAAAGCATGGAAAAAGATGGAAAGTTGTGCAAAAGGTGCAGCATCGAGAAATATATGAAGTAACCGAAAAGAAAGATAAAAATAGTGAGGAACATGAATTTGAAAGTTCATCCAATAATGAGCCTAATCAAGAGATTTCATCATATAAGATAAGCTTAAATGTTCGTCAAGATTTATAAATTTTAAATCTTTGCAGACTAGACATTCAAGCTTAGCATATAGAATTGTTGGATACACAAGCAAGTTTCTTTGAGAACATATATAATTTTATTAATGATGAAGATAAAAATACTTAGTTAGATAGTGAGGGAGAAGAGCAAATGTCTGATGATGGTAGTAACTTATGGTATGAACTATCAACTTTTATTTTACTTCATTTTATTACGTATTTATACTATGACATTATAAACTTCTCATAAGAAAATAATAGAAATCCAATAGGCATGTTTGGTTTCCTTTCTTCAAATTATTTTATCATTTGCTTTATCTCTAACTTTATTTCATTCATTTATTATTATTAATTGTGAATGTTAATAATTATTATTTCAATCCTGATATTTACATCTTTAGATTGTGTTTACTAATTTTTTTTTTTCAGTTATTCACTAGCAGTTGTTTGCACCCTCTAACCACTCTCTACTATAGTAAGTCTTTCTAGTTCTGCTTACAATAAGAATTTTAAATAGAATAATATTATTCCTAATTTGTTAGTAAAGTTCATAAATAATCTTATTTATATTATCTATTTAACCACATGTTTGTTTTTTATAGGTATGCCTCCTAAAAAGATTGAGGAGCAACCCGTTATTGATCGAGCTCCTTTTGATATTCTGATGGAGAAGGGTACATCTGATAGTTTGATTTATTTTTTAACTTGTTTTATATTATCATTATTTAATAATTATGTTGAATAGTAATCTAACAATTTTTTACTGTTGCAGCTTCTACGCAGTGTCAACAACGAGATATGAGAGCCGCACATGGTGACAAACTCAGACGTTATATAGAGGAGATAGGGAGGATACCAGTTACATTTCACAAATCTGATAACCATCCTACAGGGCAGCACACATCCTCCTTTATGAAAGAGCTCGGTGTAGCAGTGAAGAAGTTTGCATCTTTACAAGTTACTGATTGGAGGCACATTACAGAGGAGCAGAAGAGGCCCATATTTGATCGGTTGTCAGTTAGTTTAATTAACTATCTTATTTATCAGTTTACTTTCCTCTTTGATATATTAAATGTTAACATATATTTTTTTTGTAGGTTAGTTTACTGTAGACTTTGGCACATGACCAAAGTCACTTAAGAAAGAAACCGATAGGCTGATGAGTGCTTGATATAGAGATAACCGCTAGAAGATGCACAAACACTACAAAAGTCTCACAGCCTTACCTTGGGAAGCGCAATTGAAATATATGCCTCATGATTTCTGTGAGACTCAGGCAGATTGGGAGTATATGTGCACATTATTCAAGTCAGAGGAGTTTAAGGTAAATTTAATAATAAGTTTTAGCTAATTTATTTAATAAAATCTTATATTTATTAACTTAATTTTATGATGTTTACTGCTTTAACCATTTTTTTGCAGAAACGATCAGTGACGAACTCCGCAAATCAAGCACAATCATTGTGGAGGTTCAAAGTCCTTTGTGCAGTACAATTACGATGGTGTAAGTATATAAAATCTTAAGTTTCATTTAAATAATTACTTTATTCATTAAGTAACATATGACATATGTTATTTCTAGATCGATGAAACTAGTAGAAAAGATCGGATTACCATTTTAATGAAACTCACTTCAACACAACAAAGGGTTAGGTAGGAGATAGAGCTCAGAGCGCATATATAAGTAATTAATCCATTCAATTATTTCTTTTCAATTTATTTGAAACTAAATATGTTGACATTTATTAATTTTAGGATGAGATGGTACAACTTTGAAAGGAGTACCAAGAGTCACGAGCTCACATAGATACCGGGGATGACGGTCACGCTTTAGACGACGTACAAATTGCAGATAGAGTATGTGATCAGGTCCTTGGTACACGTTTGGGGCACGTACATGGACTTGGAAATGGGCCCAAACCTCTTAGGTCGACTACTTCTGATGCTATGTCATCCAGACCGATCAATGCAGTGCTTAGAGATCAGCTTCATATAACACAAGATGAGCTAGCAGACACCAGGACTGAGCTAGCAAATACTAGGACTAAGCTATTTGTTTATAAAGACAGATTGCATCTCATGGAGTCAAAACAAGCCATGATTCTATAGTTTCTTGATAAGGTGTCTCCCGGTACATCACAAGTGATACAGTCACTGAGCCAGCAGCGACCATCTTCCTTAGCTCCACCCCGGCCTCCACCGCCTCAAACTTAGTTTTGTGTAAATGTTTCATAACTTTTTTTAATAGATTAATTGTTATGTCAATGTTATTCATATAAGTCGTTACTGTTGTTTTCATAAATACGATTATGTTTAATATATAGTGTTGATTTATTTCTAATCTCATCTTTGATTTTTTATTCTGTAGTCATGGCTAGAAAAATACATGAAGATTCTTATTTGGATTCTCATTTAGGTGTATCTGTTTAATTTGTATATGAAGATATTTTATTTTTAATGTTGACTTTTATAGTGTTTGTTTAATGATTCATTTGTATGATTTGTGTATGTGATGCTTTATTTAATATACGATGAGTTTTATAATGAAATGTCTTTTAGTTAATGTTTAGATTGTTGGAATGATAAATGTCTTGTAAATGGTTGTTGGGGTTGTTGAAAATTTGTGAATGGTTGAGATAACAGGTTGTGGATTTGTTGTTTAAAATATGATATAATTTGAATTTATTGTTTAAAACAGGATAAAAAGATCAAAATAAATAAAATATTTTTTTAAAAAATCTAATTTTAGCGACGAAATTCCACAATTCGTTGCTAAATTTTTTCTATTTTTTAAAATATTTTATTAACTTAGCGATGCATTTTGGACATTCGCTGTTAAATTTTTTTCATATTTTTTTGAAAATCTTATTAATTTAGTGACGAATTGTTCGCAAATGTTAGCGACGATAAGTCAAATTTCGTAACTAAAATCTTTTCATATTTTTTTGAAAATATTTTTTATTTAGCGATGAATTGTGTTTTTTCATCGCTACTTTGCGACGAATATGAACAATTTGTCGCTAAATATTAAATATTTATTTTTTTTTATATATTTTAGCGATGAAATTTCTTATGGACTGCGTTGCTAAGTGAATATTTAGCGAAGAAATTTTGGATGATTGTGACGAAAATGTTAATCGCTAAACTTTACGACGTTAGCCAAATTTTGTTCGCCAAAATTTTTTACAACTGTCTTACTGCGGCAACTTTAGCGATGAAAATTTTTCATCGCTAATAACTTTTAGCGACGAAAATGTAGTTGTTAGCAAAGAATTTGTTCGTCGCTAAAATACAAATTTCTTGTAGTGTACAATTAACAAAAAAATAATACATTTTGATAAAAAATAAACTCAAATGTTGGATATATCATTTCAAAAAAGAAAAAGGTTTAGGATCTCATCTAGAATTAAATCAATAAACCATATTTTTTATTCTTCTATTTTTTTCTCTTCATTTTTTCTTTTGTTTTTTTCCTTCTTCAAATATTATATTTCTATATGTATA
Source organism: Paulownia fortunei (assembly GCA_019321725.1). NCBI lineage: Eukaryota > Viridiplantae > Streptophyta > Magnoliopsida > Lamiales > Paulowniaceae > Paulownia > Paulownia fortunei. The sequence goes on along the minus strand of CM033109.1, from coordinate 12,198,006 downwards.
CATCTACACACACACACACACACACACACATATATATATATGTCGTGTATGTTTTATTTTATTTATTTTGGCCTAGTAAATACTTAATTTCAATCCAAATAAATTCGCAAGTCCAAAAGGCCCAAATTATATTAAAGGCCTATGAGACCTGTATCCCAATTAAACAAGTATAAATGCCCGCACCTACACATTTATTCTCTCTAGAATACTTGCTCACTTAAGCATCAAAAGGGTTTTTCTGGAACAATCTCAGGACCCTTCTCGTTGTTTGCCCATTTTGCAAGTAAGGAACCCATCTTAAGGACTAACTTGCTTGGAGGGAAAAAAAATCGGCTTGCCGACAGGGAATAAAAAGTTGCTTACAGGTAGGAGCTATAAGCAGATCAAGAGGAGTTCATCTCTCCCAACCACCTCAGGGTAAGAAGTATTTACCCACATTATTTTGGCATCGTCTGTGGGAAGTTCTTATTACGGCATTACGAATGTAGACCCGAGAGCAAGACAAACCAACACACATGGAGCTCGCACGGAACAAGGAGCTAATAATGATGGCATTAACCAATAACCCCAAGAGCCCCAACATTACAAAGCCCCGAGGGTACTGAAACAACTACCCCCAACATGAGGATCTCATTTGAAGATGGTGATTCACTTCACTCAAGTAGTATTGTAACCCTTACTGGAGGACACTGGTACTCGAGCAACAACCAAAGCAATGGCCAAATATGTCATAGATCATGTGATACCCGAGCCTCTTACTACTCACATGGCTAAATATGATTCATGCATTACATGTTAATTTTATATGCTATTTGCATTTCTATTGACATTGCATAATTTATTTCATTTTATACGACATTCTTGAATATTAAACTTAATTCTGAAGCTCTTGCACGATATTAGTTATTGAATTTCTTAATCTAAGTAGTTGATTTTATATTGAAATAAGAAGAAAATGAGGTGGATCAATATTAGATATAGATGGGATATATAGGTTATAATTTTGGAAGTGCTAAAAGTGTTACTAGTAACCTTATGCGGTTTAATTTGATTTGATCAAGTTATTTCAAAAGTATATATTTGTAAATTAGCATACTTGGGATATTGGACATGATATAATATGAATTAAGTGTCATATTACAAGGCCCTTATGTGTATATGATTTTAGAAATGCAAACTAGATAATTTTTTAAGAATCGGATGCGAATCGGTTTGGAGATCGAATGAACGGACATAGGAATTACCTATGGGAATGAATGGTGATTAAGATAGGTTGCAACCAAATAAAAATAGATGAGACACACAAGATTAGGGCTGCAAGATAAGGGAGAAAATCAGATTTGCCATTTACTTGCCACCTCGTGCTTTCTTATTAAGCTTAAGCTAACATCTCAAGCTAATACCTCAAACCCTTCACCCTTAAGCAACGACCAGACCCTCATTTCAGCCATTTTCATCTTCCAAACACACACCTTAAGGTCTCCATGTGATCCAAATTGATTCCAAGTTGAAATAAAAGCAAGAAAAGCAAAGAAGAAGTGATTACCATCAAGTTAGCCTCAAAATCTGCATAGGTAACACTTATCTACGGTTTTGCCTTTGGTTTTCAGATTATTATGAATGGTTTTATGGCTTATTAAGCTTTCAATATCTCTTATAAAAGTGTTAGGAAGTTTTTAGTTAGACTTTGGTGCACAAAGAAAGGGTTTTTGATCACAAACACTTAATAGGAAATACTTGTGGCAGAAACTGTCATCTTACTGTTTTCTTGTGTTTTAGACTTCAAAAGTGTATGGTATGTTGAATAAAACCTATAATTATTACCATTTACATGACCATATATGAGTTAATAGTATTGGAATGAATTTTTATCAGCTGGAAATTGAAATAGAGAATGATATTGGAGAAACACTCAAACTGCCAAAATAGCAAAATCTGTTTTGGTGTGCTGTGAAGGAAACTGAATTAAGGGAGCTAAATAGATTATTTTTGGTAATAATATGACCTGGTTGTCTCATTATATATGTTATATAAGTATGGTGAAAATTTTGGAGTGATTGAATATACTTAAGGGTGCCAAAACCATTAATGTCATGAAGTGTGCAAAACTGTCACGGTAGGAAATAATCTGTTTCAGTATGTCGTGAAGAGAGCTGAACTTGGGAAGCTATATCCGTGATTTTTAGCAATTCTATGATATTTTTACATTTATATACATGTTATATAAGTGTGGTAAAAATTTTGGAGTGATTGGATATGTTTATGGATGTTAAAATTATCATGCAACTAAACTTGACAGCAAGAAAATATGAAATTGTGAATCTGCCACATTTGATCACTTAGCATGTTTCAACCTAGACATGTTGCTATTGAGTGTTAACAATTAGGTACATGCTATTAGAGTTATAATACTTCAATTACATGATGTTTTCATGTATTTAAGATGAGAAATTGAGGTATTTGAGGGGCTATATTGGGTTCTAGTTTGTGAAAGCTTGATTGTTAGCTTATAGCTTGGTGTTTAAGGTCTAGTATGAGATTTTGTGCTTTCAACTTGCCAAATTGGGAATGGTGCTTGATGTTGGGTAATATTACAGGCTATTTTACATCTAAGGTTGGAGAGGAATACTAAACAAATTTAGACTAAGCCACCAACCAAGTGTAAGGTAAGTAAAGATTCATTTGCAACTACAATGCATAGACATAGTAGATGTGTGAATTATATGTAATATCATAAATCATATGAGCATAGTAGAGGGCTCTCCATTGAGCATACATACATGGGCATTATCATTAGCACGTGCATGCATCATATACTAGCATTGTGATAAATCTTGCATTGCACGGCATGATTCAGAGAAAGAAAAATGTTTTGTTGACCACTACTAGTGTACCGAAGCATGCATGGATTTGCATGGTGTTATGCATGGATTTGCAGGTTCGCGTGCATGGATTTGCATGCGTATGAGTATGCATGGATTTGCATGGTTATATGATTATTGGCCATTGGATTATGGCGGTATACAGAGCTCTTTTCCGGTGCATGAGATAGTAGTGTTGGTCAGGGGTCCAAGAAAGAAATGATTTTGAGAGAAATATTTTGATGCATAAAATTGCATTGTGAGCATAGCATTTTGAGTTACATGACTTGATATTGTGGATTATTCTTTGACATGTATAATCTTTACTTGCTGAGCGTTAGCTCATATAGTTTATGCATTGTAGGTAAGTACGATGATACTTGAAGCATCTTTGGCTGGCTGGTCGGCTGTTGGAGCTCCTGCAGGTGTTTGAGGGAGTGTGTACATGGATGACGACCTGTTGGGCTATTTTGTTGGCTTGTTATATTTTGAGTCTGGTGTATTATGTTTTTAGATTGGTACTATATTTCTCTTTTAAAACTTTACTGTAGTTAAGTATGTAAATATTGTGGTCGTTGTGGGTGTTGTGTTTTTATATAAATACTGATCCTTCTATTTTAAACAGGGTTGTGTATGTAAGAAGTGATTTAGCTTTTCTTAAAATGTTAAAAAAAAAATATTTCATGCATGCACACAGGTTCTATCATGTCAAATTATACAATATATATGGTTGTGTAGGAATGGGGGGGGGGTGTTACAGATCATCAAGCTGACCCTTCTTCACAATCTTCACAACATGGACCAGACTTACATCTGCTGGAGAAAGAGGACTTAAGAAATGAGGGAGCAGAGAGAGAAAGAGGTTACTAGCGGGGAGGTTCCTCCTAACAAGGAGGGGACACGTAAACCTATTAGAGTGGTGGACTCCCACACTATCTGCCATTTATCCTCCCTTAAAGCAATATTAAATCACTTGCAATAGTGCATGAGTTATTTCTTAGCAAGCATATTGGCTGATCACCTTCGAGCACGAGTGAAGAGGACATCTTTTGGAGTATAATGGAAAAAAAACATCCACAAAAAGACTTGAATAAGCAACTACTTCACACTTGTCTTTATTTTGCGAAAATGATTAACCTTAGTTGCTAGCTACAAATCATTCCAGTATTCCTTCTATAAACAATATGGGATATCATGATCACCCTTTATTAGACTTTTGTTATACACAGTGGAGCCGCGGTTCAAAACCCTTCTATTTCTTAATCTTTGCATTGGGCCCACGTCATGAAATTTTTGGGCCAGGCTCAACACTCTATGAATTTAGGGCCGTGGCTTGAAACACTTTCTGCATTTGGGCTGCGACATGGAATTTTTGGGTTGCGGCTTGAAATGTATTGTCACGTTTCATCACCTTAAGCCGTGGAATAGATTTTCTAGGCCACGACTTAGACCTTTTTTCTATTTTTTTTTTGCATTTTTCATATTTCAACCGCATTTCTTCCAACTTTACCTACACAACATAGATCATAAGATAAGGCACACTTCCATCAATTATGAGATAAAATATCTAAATTTGTGCTTTTGAGACTATAAAAAATATGTCAAATTATGAGCTTATCAACTACCTCCAAACTTATATTTTGCTCGTCTTCGAGCAAAGTTATAAATCAAACTAAGTATCAGTTTATAATTGATCATGAATAACTCAACTTGGTCAACCAATATAGTGCCTCAACAATTTTTATTACACATATGTCCAAAGGTTAGTCACAAAGCTAGTCGAATGACACTACAAAAATTGTGCTTCATCAATCTAATCATGAATTGAAAGCGTGTGAGTGTGAAGTGTGAAGTTCAAGTTTCATGCTTTCATTTTCGGTATGAATTTAACAATCAATGACCCCCTTGGTCTAAGCAAGGAATGTACTTGGTGCTCTATAGGCTTGATTTTCATACACCTTCTCCACTAATGTTGACACCACACTTAGATCAATAGGACTTTAATAAGCTTGTAACGTAAGGACTAGGTTTTAGCTGCCAATAAAGGGTAACGATAACACAAAACAAGAGAGCTAAGTGTTATTGAACTTCAACATCTTTACTTTCCTTCTTTCTTCTTTCTTCCCCACTTTCCTCCATTTTTCCTTTTTAGGATTCAAGCTTTTCATCAATTTCTTTTTGCTTTATACATATTTTCTTCTTTTGTACACCTTTTTTTTCTTGTTTTCTTTTATTTCTATCTTTTTTCTTCTTTTCTTCTTCTCTTTTTTTTTTCATGAATCCCAAGGCTTCATTTTCTTTTTCTTCATTCCTTCACAATGACAAAACTTTTTTTTTGTCGAATTGGTTGTAGTGTCTCCTTACTTGCATCAATTGCTCACACACCCTCATTTTTTCATTCATGTACCCTCATGAACAAGTGCACAATGTGTCACACACTAAGCTCTCTTAGGGACAAGTCATGGTTTTTTGGGTTGCATAAGGTGGATGTAATGAGCTTACAAGAAATAGAGTCAAATGGTGGTAATTCATATGCATTGCATATGCCATTCTTTTCAATAAGGCACAATAGGGGGACTAGTGATAGAAATATACTCACGGCAGGCTTGAAAGGCTCAAACGAGTTAAAGATGGCCTAAATAATTTTCAAGTTTGATAGTTATCTAGGATTTTGCCTCAAAGGTGTTGGGCACGCAAAATTATGAGATTACATACGTAGCGAAATTTTAAAATATTTCAACAATTGAAATTTAAAAACATACATCACATGTATTGAAAGAAAAATCCCCGATTCGATGCGATTTTCAGTTTGTGTTTCTAATTCTTTACTTAAAAGATAAACAACTTAGTTTCGCGATTATACCTTCAAGCAATTCGGTTGAAGAAGGGTATGAAGGAATTTAGATTTCTCAAGCTCCCATGAACTTCTTTGCAAACTTCTCTGAAAGAATCACCAAGAACTCCAAGTGTAGTTCCTCAAATAGCTGGAACCTTTTGATGGAACATGTTTTTATTTTGGAGAATAAAATAAAACTAAGACTAAAGGAGAGAGAAGGAGGGAGACGTATTCTCTTGTTGCACCAAAGTAGGAATTTTTCAGCAATTTATGGTATATTTGTACACCATTAAGAGTCCCTAATCCCATTACGAAACCCTCTCCTAATCCAATTAGGAATCCCCTCCCTTCTATCTTTATCTCTTTGTTTCCTAATCTAATTAGGAGACCTTCCCCAAGATAAAATCTTTTCCACGTTTTGTTAGGGCTCTTTAGTTCTTGTAATTAAGAATCCTAATTGGCCTCTAACCCTATAAGCTTGGACTCTAATTAGTTATTATAGTCTAATTAATTGATCTCAACCAATTAATAAAAACTCAATAAAATTAATTGATCAAATCAATTAATTAATTAGTTCCATAAAATGCCACCTAATCAAATTAGGTTCAATTAAAAAAATTATATTATTTAATTATTTAAATTAATCTAAATTATTAAATTGATTTAAGTCTAGCTAATTAATTAATCCAATCAATTAATTAACTTCACTCCCATGAGCCCCTAATCTTTATTAGGTACGAACAAATAATCATATCTTTTATTTGGATGAATTAATTTAACTCCTTAAATTAATTCCAGCTCAAGTTAATTAGTCACCATTAATTAACTTAATCCAACACCTTAGATAATATTAGATTAGAAATGGATCATCTCGATTTGTGTATGACCCATTAGGTTCACAACTAAGCTAGCAATGGGCTTGTGACTTTTACAACTTATGAATAAATTAATATTCTGATTAATTAATCCAATTAATTAATCTGCTTGGTATTAACTTCGTAATTCTAAGAACCTCATAAGTCAAGGCAAACACCTAGTAGTGCATCTTGACTGCCTAGTCTTAGGTGAATAGCAAGTGAACCTTTTCGATTACAAGTACCATATAAATACGATCCTCTTATTAACTAATCTTTCGATTAAGTGTTGAGTATGGATTATCAGTCATAATTTTATTTTTAACTTAATAACAATGATCCCATTTCAAGTCACATTGATCCTTTAAGAATCATTAGAAAACCTCATGTCTAATATTCATTCTGCCTTGGCTAAGATTTTCAGGATCAAGGACTATGAAAATACAACAAAGTGCATGATGTCGTGTACAAGATTACCATGGTGCCTCAAGTCTAAGAACTAATTAATGTACTATCACAACTAGAAAATTCTCATTCGACAAACAACATTTCTAACTGAGAATTTTTTACGGGCCATTCGTTTACTTGTTCCCTAACAAGTACCCACACACATACATTAGCATTCCTATACCAATACCCATGGAAGGAGACATCCTCCTTTTGAGCATGTATTGTGTGTGCTAGTTTATCGAGCTTATCGATGTTCATGAACACCAAACTCAAAAAAAATTTAAGATCAAAACCACAAAGGCATGTTCCATGATTACCATCATATGCACGACCATGCCCCATAGTTGTTTATGATCGAAGGACTTTACCTAATTGACTAGAATAATTAAGGATAAAGAAAATGCCTATTTATTTAATAGACAATATGAAAAAGATTATTTTACAAGAGTATAATTGCTCGCCACTAGTTGGCTCGCCAGACACTACTCTAAAAATCTCCTACTTGCACTAGAGCCAATTACCTATGCATCTAAGACCCATTTTCTCAAGATGCCTTCAACTCTTTATGCTAAGGGCTCTGTTAGTAAATCTACTATAATTTCTACCAAGGACACTCGCTCTACTCAAACCTTTCCTCTATCGATGATCTCTTAGATGAAATGGTATCAGCTCATAATGTGCTTAGATCTTTGATGAGATCTTGGTTTCTTTGTTTGCACAACAGCCACGTGGTTGGCACAGTAGACCGTAATTTAATTGAAAATGGAAGAAACTATACCCAACAAATATCCATGTGAGTAAGAAAACTAAGGTATGTCCCACGACAAACAGTATTAACCCTCCTACCCCATAGGCATCTCTATGCTAGTAGCTGCCACAACTATTACTTCTACTTAGCACATCCCATGACTCATGGTCAATGCACTAAGTATGAGCATTGCACATGCCAACTACTTTTGATGGAAGGCTTGGACGATTGAGCCCAACCCAATATTCCCCATTTGCTTAAAAATCCTTAAACTTATAACATTTCTAAGTAAGGTTTCATTTTTACCAAGACCTCATCATTTTTATTTAGTTGTTTTTTTTAATGTTGCACTATTCCTAGGATTGCAAACATAATCAAAGAAAAGCATTAAATAAACCATACACAATGGGATGATCATGAGCCTTAATCCTATGTGATCCACTCAAGCCAAATCAGATCAATAGTCAATCTAAGTGTAATAATTAAAATGATAACAATTCTATCTATTACATGAATATATCACCCATACATTCATGAGCCATAAATCATTGCTTTTCTCTACCTTGCTCCTTTTTGTCCACCAAATATAAAAGAAGACCTCGCCATCCTAATTCTACTCTCATTATATTTGTTTTTCCTTTTTAGTACTATGCAAATACGTTCCTTCCGTCAACTAATCTCCTGATTAAGTCTAGGGCATAGATTATCAGTCAAAACCTTATTTTTGACTTAATAATTATGATCCCATTTCAAGTCACATTGATCTTTTGATGAATCCATTGAAAACTCCATGTTTAACATTCATCCTGCCACGATTATGAAAACATTGGAGATTCATCTATTCTACCAGATAGGTGATGGATCCTTTGTTGGCTATATTCATTAGCCTCCTTACAGAAGACCATACACTCAATGTAAACCCCTTGTGATTATCATACAATTAGGAAATACATCGAAGTACATGATGTCGTGTACAAGACTACCATGGTGCCTTAAGTCTAAGGACTAATTAATGCACTATCGTACCTAGGATATTCTCATTTGATAAATAATGTTTCCAACTAAGAATTTTCCATGGGTTGTTTAGTGTACTTATTCCATAACAAACACCCACACACATGCGTTAGCATTCTCATGCCGATACCTATGGAATGAGACATCCTTCATTCTAGCACACATCGTGTGTGTGAGTTTATTGGACTTATCGATGCTTCATCTTTATGAACCCCCTACTCGAAATAAGTTTAAGATCAAAACCATAAAGGCATGTTCCATGAGCACCATCATATGAATGAGTTATCTAAGGACTTTATCTAATTGACAATAATAATTAAATATAAAGAAAATGCCTTTTTATTTAATAAATAATATAAATAAGATTATTTTATAAGAGTATAATTGCTCGTCAGTAGTTGGCTCGTGGGCACTACTCTAACAAAAGGATAATCAATCAAGTTTTAAAACACCACAAAAGACCATTATGAATCATTAGAGCAAAATCCAACACCAAGTAGCACGCAATTCACAAGATTTCAGCACAACATGCTCAATGAAAATTCATCAATCATGATAAAGATCAAATACACATATGAATCACCATGTTATAAAAGTAGCAATCTTTATTTCTTCTAGACTCTATACAATATCAAATAAGTTTCTTCATAGTCTATCAGTCATCAATATAAATCAATCAATCTCAAATCTGAGTTGACTCAACTTTGTTAACATAAACATGCTTGCTCTCGAACTTTCATCACACAAGATATGTAATTCACATAAAAATCTTCAACAAAAATAAACAAATTGGCTCAATTTTCAAAAAACTATAGTTCCCACCCCCAAAAATAAATTAAACATTATTTTCAATGTTTAAAGCAAGAAACAACATAGGAAAAAACACTACTCCCTCTCAATTAGAAGTGCATCCATAACCATACATCCTTTGGAGTTCAATGAGGATCTACACACCACCAAGGAGATGAGAACCTATAACTAAAAAGAGGGCAAATGAAAGAACATGAACGAAAGCAACTAAACTAAAAATAAGAACATAATGAAAGCAATGTAATAGCTAAACAAAAGAAAGATAGACATGCCTAAATCTAGAAAGAGAACATGCTTAAAAAACTAACTAAGAAATTATTCAAAAGCAAAGAAAAAGGGGTTTGAGTTACCTCCTAAGAAGCGTTTGGTTTATAGTCATCAGCCCGACCATTTTCTTTGCTTATCCAGGATCTAAAAATAAGTGTTTATCATGCCATGCCTTTGTGTGCTCTAAGAGTGTAGGTGATTCATCCATATAGGTAAGGTGATGATGATCCAGGGTAGTATCAAGGGCCTTTTGGACATCAACAAGTGAATCCCCTCTTATCGCGAATGTCTTTCCAAACATGATAAAGATATACCTATCTTTTGTCTATATTAAAGATGAAAAAATCTGTAGAGCACAAGAATTGGTCACTTTTTCCAAGCATATCTTGAGCCACCCTAGTATGCATTGTTTCATCTAATGCATGCTTTCTGAAATTAGATAATGATATTGAATTAATGCTTATATCTGGATCACATAATGTTATTTCACAATTAGAGTCTCTAATTGAATAATGGATAAAGAAACTCCTTGAATTGGTAAGCACCTGAGGTGGCTTCTCTTGTAAGATGGCATTATACTTTTCAACAATCACGCACTCTTCCAATTGTTGTGGTTGTTGTTGTTGTAAGAGGATGTCCTTCTTATCCACATTAGAGTTTGAAAACAACCTTGTTCCTCTGTAAGAGTTGAGGGCAAGGGGCTTCCAATGATGGCTCTTTAGAAGGGCTTGATTGAATTACAACTAGCCTTTATTCTTCTTCCACAATAGGCATTTGTGTTATTTACTCTTGTCCACTCTTGCCCAGATCATCAACTCTTAAGGGGGCTTCTAACTCTTCATCACTTGTCAAAATATTAACATTACCATGATGTCCCCCACTTCATTCACCTCAAATATGCAAGGAAAGTTTTCTAGTTGCTCATCAACTAGTGCACTGGCTAGCTCATAAAGTTTGACTTCCAATCTTTGAAGTAACGTTGATATAGTTTGGAATCTAGCCTCGATATTCTTCATGAATTGGGTCAGTAATTCTTCTAAATTTGACTCATTCTCTTAAGGTGGATAAGTAGGTTCACACCATATCATATTGTAATCATTTTCCCATGAAAAATTCAAGTGAACTTGCCATCATTGATTGTACGTGTTGGAGAAAAGAGTGTCCTGGTGCTCATTGTAATCCCACATATATTGAGCATGATCTATCTGTGGTGTTGCCCATAGATTTCTCATTTGGTATCTGGCAATGAAACTATCGTATGACCCTTACATGTCAAAGGGTGTATGAGTAGCATGTACTTAAACTTTGTCAATCTTCTTAGACAAGGCATCGAGTTAGGCGGTTAATGCAGCAAGGGATTCTACTTCTTGATTTCCAAAAGTCCCCACTGACATGGCATAATCGGTTGGTGAATAATGTGTATATGTTGCCATTGCATCCAACAAAGAGCCTCCAAAAGAAACAAACAAAAAAACTAAAGTAAACCAGAACAAAAAAATAAAAGAAACAAACAAAAATAAACCAAGCAAAATGGTCAAACTACAACTAGATAAATTAACTTTGATATTACATAAGACATACTCCTCGACAACAGTGCTAAAACTTGGTGACCTTAAAGTAAGTGGTAGCAAACCCCAGGTGCACGGTGTCAACAAGTAATAAAGAATGAATAGAGTTGAGTGTCCCTAGGGAGTGCATGTGCAAGTACTAAATATGGATTAACTATGTTACATTAGACCTAACGAATGTGGTGGCGGTTGAATTAAAATGCAGCAACTACTAAATTTAAGAAAAACAACTCAAACCAAAGTAGATTAGGGGATTGAATTCAATACTAAGAAGAGTCAAGACATTGGTTAGCCATCCTATGTTGTTATGAACCTAGCTTAATTGTGATTATGAATGGTGTGGGTTGTGTGATGGTGGGTCTTCCAATTACTTACTAATGTAATTGGTTCTCTCTCTTGAGTCGGACCAAATCTACCTCGAGTATGCTACTTACGCCATCTCCAGCTATGGGCCATCCTCCTAAGAGTGCCTTGAGTTTGTTAATTCTAAAAGCTTTCAATTTTCACACATATGACTACTGCACGTACCTATGCCTATATCTATATAGGGGTCATTTCATGGCATATATTACCCGATCCATATTTCAACCTCACATCTGGATCTTAATTGCAACAATTAAAATTATCTTGAAATTGGCCAAGTCTCAAGAAATATTAAAAACATAACATTTTCCCATCACAATAAAAACAACATTCTAATCACAATATAAACATCAACTCATAACTCCATAAAAATGGCTTTCAAAGCCTTGACAAAAGTGATTTAGTTTATATTGAAATTAAACAAGCACCAAGTATTTCCTAACATCATGATTCTGACAAAATTCTCAAACTAAGCAAAATAAAAGAAGAAATCAAAATAGAAGATTACAACCACTAAGTGATTCTTCACTTCTTAAAATCTCCAATGCCCTACGAAGCTCCTTCTATTCTTTAGTTTAATTACAACAATTAAAATCAACTTGAAATTATCTACAAGTGATGGCAAGAAGCAGCATGCTAAGTTGCAATACATAATCCTCACACTACTCACTTGGACAATGTGATTCATGCATTACATACTACATATATGCTGATTTGCATTAGCATTTACATGGCATCTTATATAGCATTCTTAATTGTTAGACCTCTAATGCTATTATATGATATTAGTGGTTGAGATCTTATAACTTAAGTAAGAAATTCAATATTTAGATAAGAGAAAGAATAGATTGGTCAATCTATTGGATATTCATAGATTATATGTTATAATTTTAGAAGTAATTAAAGGTATTACTAGTAAGCTAATATGTTTCAATTCAACTAGATCAAGGTGTTTTAAAGGTATACATCCATAAACTAATAATACTTAGGATATTAAACATGTTGTAATTTGATTTAAGTATCATATTTCAAGGTCCATGTGTGCATATGATTTTAGAAATGAAAACTAGACAATCTATTTAAGAATTGGATGTCAATCGATTTAAAGATCGAATCAAGGGTTAAGAAATTAGGGCAGAATTTATTATTCGATCGTACAGAAATTAAAATAGGTTATAAATAAAGGAATAAATTTTGAGAAACACCAAATTAGAGCTGTGTAAGTCGTGTACAATATCAGATTTAAACCACCATTTGACACCTCAAGCTTTGTCACCTCATGCTTTTTTATTAAGCTTAAGCCAACATCTCAAACTAACACCTCAAACTCTTCACCCTTAAGCCACGACCATACCCTCATTTCAGCTATTTTCAGCTTCCAAACACACATCTTAAGGTCTCCAAGTACTCCAAATTGATTCCAAGTTGAAATAAAAGCAAGAAAAGCAAAGGAAAAGTGATTACCATCAAGTTTAACCTCAAAATCTGCATAGGTAACACTTTTCTACGGTTTTGCCTTTGGTTTTCAGATTATTCTGAATGGGTTTATTGTTTATTAAGATTTCAATATCTCTTATAAAAGTTTTAGGAAGTTTTTAGTTAGACTTTGGTGTACAAAGAAAGGGTTTTTGATGACAAACACTTAATAGGAAATACTTGTAGCAAAAACTGTCACCTTACTTTTTTCTTGTATTTTAGGCTTCAAACGTGTATGGTATGCTGAATAAAACCTATAATTATTACCATTTACATTTCCATATATGAGTTAAGAGTATTGGAATGGATTTGGATCAGTTAGAAATTAAAATAGAGCATGATATTGGAGAAACACTCAAACTGCCAAAGTAACAAAATCTATTTTGGTATGCTGTGAAGGAGACTAAATTAGGGGAGCTACATCCATGAGTTTTGGAAAGAATGTGATCTTTTTGTCTCTTTGTATATGTTATCTAAGTGTTCTGAAAGTTATAGAGCGATTGAATATACTTAAGGGTGTCAAAACTATTAATGTCATGAAGTGCACAAAACTATCACGTTAGGAAAAATCTGTTTCAGTATGCTGTGAAGGGAGTTAAACTTGGGAAGTTATATCCATTTGTTTTAGCCATTATATGAAATTTTTATATTATTTTTTATTTTAGCTAGGTGTGGTAAAAATTGGGGAGTGAATGAATATGTCTAAGGGTGTCAAAATCATCATGAAATTAATGTGACAGCACGAAAATGTGAAGTTGTGAATCTATCCCATTTGGTTCATTAACATGTTCCTGCATAGATATGGTGCATTTGATCCCTAACATTTAGGGAGATGTTATAAAAGTTATAATAAATCAATTAAGTGAGGTTAGTATACATTTAAGATGTGGAACAAAGGTTTGTAAAAAGTTATATTCGGTTATAGTTTCTAAGTGGTAAGGTTGTTTAGTTAAATTGAGATTCAATAACTTTATACTACATTAGGTATAATGAACTTGTTAATTGAGGATGGTGATTGATATCTTATATTTTTACAGATTGTTTCACGTCTAGGGTTGGGGAGTAATACTTAAGAAACCTAGAAGTAACATACAACCAATCAAAGGTAAGTGAAAATCAATTTGCAACTACAATGCATGGGCATAATATTTCTTGCTTTATTTATATTAAATGTGGTCATTGTGTCTTGATGAGTATTATAAATATCTTATAGTGCATACGTTACTTGGATGATGGGACATGAGATCCATTGTCATTGAACATACCATTCATCAATATTTACACGTGCATGCATAACACGTGCTCATAGTTGAGGTTTTGCAAGTATAACATTATTTTTAGAAAGAAAATATTTTGGTTGGCCACTACTGGTGTACCGAGTTTTGTGTGGCTTATTTATATGATATTTTGGGATACCGTGAGTATTACTTCTTGGAGGATCATAGGGGTGGACAGGGGGCATGCCTCTGGTGGTCATGACAGGGTAGACCACTTGATTGTACCTTTATTAAATGGAATTTTGGTTGAAGAAAAGATGGAGCAAGGAAAACTTTTTCCTCTTTTTTTCTTCTTATTGGCCAAAAATTTGAAAAAGAATTATTCCTCAAATTTTTGGCCCTTTAGTATTTGTAATAAGGGTAAAAAATTTCAAAAGTCCCACTCATGGTATTTTTGGCCTTCTATTTTATTGGTTGGAAAATTTTTAGTTGATTCCAAATCTCCCAAAAATTTCCAACTCTATATCTTGCATCTTCCAAAGATATGTAAAGACTTTTAAGATATCAAACTCTTGAGTTTCCATTTTTTCCAACAATACTTATAGGCCTCTCCTAATGGCCTCTTTGAATTGAACTTGGACTTAAAATAAATCCCATAATTAATCTAATTAGTTATTTAAGAATAAATTTAATTAATTAATTTCATCTAGCCTACCTAATCAAATTAAACCCTATTAAATAATTTAATTATTTAATTGAATAGAATAATTTAACAGTTAAATTAATTTATAGTCTACATAATTAATTTTATTCTATCAAATAATTGTTTCACTCCAATAGGTTTCCTAATCTTATTAGGTCCAATTAAATAATATAATTATTTAATTGATAATTAAACTCTTTGAATTTAATTATTCTCATTATTTAATTCAATTAAATAATTTGCTTAAAATTAATTTCCTAATTTCAAGAACCTTACAAATTAAGGCAAAGACCTAGCACATGATTACCTAGTCTTATGTGAATTAGCAAGTGAACCTATTTTAATTATGAGTACTTTACACGTAAGGCCCTTCTGTCAACTAATCTCCCGATGGAATATAGAGCATGGATTATAAATTAAAATCCTGATTGGCTCAATATCTATGATTCCATTTCAAGTTGCATGACTCATAATGAATCGTTAGAAAACCCCCGTTTAACACTTATCCTGTCTTGGTCAAGAACTTCTGAGTCATAAACTATAAAAACATAGGAGATTTACTTATTCTACCAAACAAATGACGGATCCTTTATTAGTTGCTATTAACCTCCATACATACACAAAGCTACCATTGTGCCTCAAGTCCAATAACTAATCATGAACTATCGTAACTTGAAAATTCTTACTTCGACAGATAAAGTCTCCAATTAAGAATTCTGGTGGGCCTGTTTATTGTAGTTGTTCTCTAACAAACACTCGCATACATGTACTAGTGTCACTACACCGATGTCCGTTGAATACCTTCTGCGTTAGGGGTTTAGTTAGTGGGTCTGCTATATTTTTTGTCAAAGCGACTCTATCCACTATGACGTTACCCTTTACTAATGATCTCTCTAATCAAATGGTATCACCTCAGAATATGTTTAGATCTTTGATGAGATCTTGGTTCTTTTACTTGCGTAATAGCCCGTTGTTACACCCAACTCTTAAATGAAGTTCTTTGTCCAAATAACTTCCTTTGCTGCATTGCATGCAATAATGTATTCAGCCTCAGTGGTGGAATTTGTAGTCGTGTCTTTCTTGGAAATTTTGCAGCTGACTGCATCACCATTTATGGTGAATATGTATCCGCATATAGACTTTGAGTTATCTATATTGGACTGAAAACTAGAATCAGTATAGCTTTCTAGATTAAGTTCTCTAAAGCCATATATTAGAAAGATATCCTTAGTTCTTGTCAAGTACTTGAGGATTATCTTTACAGTCTTTCAATGTTTCTTACCTGGATTGGACTGATATTTGCTCGAGACACTCAGAGCATATGCTACATCATGCCTTGTGTATAGCATTCTATATATTATGCTTCCAGTGGTAGATGCATAAGCTATTTAGGTTATCATTTCCCTCTCCTCAAGAGTCTTTTGAGACATAGTCCTTGAGAGAGAAATACTATGACTTATTAGCAAGAATCCTTATTTAGATTCCTCCATCTTAAACCTCTTTAGCATTTTGTGTATGTATATGGATTGGGATAATCTAATCATCCTTCTAGACCTATCTCTATAGATCTTTATTCGCAGACTAAAGGATGCTTCTCCTAGATCCCTCATGGAGAACTAGTTAGACAACCAAGTCTTAGTTCATTGCAACATCTCTACATTATTTCCAATTAGTAGGATGTTGTCAACATACAACACAATAAATATCATTGTGCACCCACTAACCTTCTTGTAGACACAAGATTTATTCGGGTTCTTGTTGAAATTGAATGATTTGATTACCTTGATGAATTGAATGTTACAACTTTGGGAAGCCTGCTTGAGCCCCTAAATGGATCTCTAGAGCTTGTAAACCTTTTGCTCACTTTCTCTAGATATGAAGCTTTCTAGCTGTCTCTCATAGATCTCTTTCTTAATATTTCCATTAAGGAAAGCAATGTTCACATCCATCAACCATATCTCATAGTCATAATGCGTTGATATGGCCAGGAGTATTTAGATAGATTTAAGCATCATCACTGGAGAAAAGATTTTCTCATAATTAATTCCTTGCTTCTTAGTATAACCCTTCGCGACCATTTGTGCTTTGTAGGTCACTATCTCTCCATTTATTCTAAGATTCAACTTGTAGACCTATTTGTTGCTAATAGAACTATTCCCTATGGTGGGTCCACCAAGGTCCATACCTTGTTGGAGTACTTGGAGTCTATCTCGGACTGTATATCATCTATCCAACTTCCTGAGTCTATGTCAGACATCGCCTCTCCATAAGTCCTCAAATCACTATCCAATGAGAGATTCTCCTCGTTATTCTATAAGAAAAATCCATACCTCTCAGATGGATTTGAGATAAGTTTGGATCTCTTAGAAGGTTATGTGTTAGAAGGGCTAGCCTCAACTTGTTGGCCTATTACTACATCTGTTGGGAGGTTTTGTGGTTCTTGAATTTCTTCAAGTTCTACAACTTTATCGTTTCTATCTAATAGAAACTCATCTTCTAACAAGGTGACATTCCTCAAAATAAACACCTTTTGCTCCAAGGAGTTATAGAAATAGTATCTACTAGATTTCTTTAGATACCTCACGAATTTGTATAAATTGGATCTTATATTCAATTTATCTCCCACTTTTTTCTTCATGTAAGAAGCACACTCCCATACCTTAAGGTATTTGTAAGAGGGTGGTTTCCTACACCACATCTCATATGATGTTTTAGGCACTAACTTTGATGGCGCTCTATTAAATAGACATGCTGTTGTTTCCAGAGCATAGCCCTAAAATAAAAGAGGAAGTCCAGTAAAACTCATCATCAATCGAACCATGTCTACTAGGATCCGATTCCTACACTCTGCAACTCCATTGAGTTGAGGAGTAGTAGGAGGGGTTCATTGAGAGAGAATCCTATTCTATTTTAGATAATTAAGAAACTCTATTCTCAAGTATTCATTTTCTCAATCTGATTGAAGAGTCCTAATACTTAGCCCAGCCTATTTCTCCACATCGCATCTGAATTCTTTGAACTTTTAAAAGGCTTCAGATTTTACCTCATAAAGTGGACATAACCATACCTAAAAAAAATTATCGGTGAAGGTTATGAACTAGTAATAGTTCCCACGAGCACTAACACTTAGTGGCCAGCATATATCCGAATGGATCAAATCTAAAAGATCTTTGGCTTGCTCCACTTGTCCAATAAATGGTGATTTAGTCATCATCCCCTTGAGACATGACTCACATGTTGGCATTCCTTACTCTTTCAAAAGATCGAGCAATTAGGCTAACTTGTGAATTCTCTTCTCATAGATGTGACCTAATCTAGCATGCCATAAGAGTTGGAAACTATAATTATATAATTTCCTTTTATCTTGTTGAACGTGGAAAAAGAGTTATGGGAAGTAATAAAATATAAATCATTCATCTATTGAGGTAATCAAAATCAAATCTCTAAAAATGGAACAGTTTCCATGTTTTATTGAAAAAAGTAAAACCTTCTCCATCCAAAATAGGAATGGAGATAATGTTCTTAACTATCTCTAGAACATAAAGACAATTATTTAAAACTAAAACAACTCCATTATAAGTTGACACTTTTAATAGCTAATGTAGCAACCTTTGCTCTATTCCCCAACCGCAGGACCATCTCTTCTCTACTTATGTAACACCTCCACCACTAAATATAGAAGTTGATACAATAATAATTTTGACAAGGTAGCACATGTGTGTACATGTGTATATATATATATATATAATTATTTTGTTAACTGTAGTACTTTGAAAAATAGTAAAAGTGTTTTCTTACATATAACCTGTATATAGAAAAATTATCGTTTATATAAAAAAACACAACACCCATCACAGTCATGCTATTCTCAAACTTATTTACTATAAAATTTTAAGAGTAATATAGGACACGACATCCCAAAGTTATAATACGATAGACTCAAAATTCTAAATAATAGTCTATACTTTTAGAAGAAGTAAGGATATTTTGTATCTTGTAACCCTTTATATATAGACAATAATTTACACAATAATAATGATTATTAAAATTAGAATATGCCCACAACACAACCCAACAGGTCGTGATCCATGTACATTGATCCTCAGAAGCCTGTAGGAGCTCCAACAACCAACCCAGTAAGCCTCAGAGTCAGGTATCACCATGCTTACCTATAATGCATGAACTACATGAGCTCATGCTCAGTAAGTGAAAATCATGCATGTTGAAGAGATAATCCAACATATATGCGATGCATTTCTAGGAGATCATGACAAAAATGTAAACTCATGTATCAAAAATAGTTCATTCAAAGTTATTTTCCATCATTGGGCCTTGGTCCACCTACTATATATCGAATAGATCTCTCAATAATATACTAATCACATAGCCATAAACAGATCGACGGGCCATCTCTTGGGATCACTAGAGTTCCACCCCTTGTCTTTCTCTATGAACCTTCAGAAGTCTTCCCACCAACGGCTTCTTCAAAGTATTAATTTGTTTATCACAAGTTGATACTAAGAATTAATATTCACTAAATTCACTCTAAAAACTAGGTTAGTAAAAGAATCATGATTGCTAGCGGAGTTCTGATTCCGTGTTCTTGCTCAATATGTAGACTATTTTAGAGGGAAGATGCCTGGATTTGTATTAATCATAATTTAAAAATGGGCTAGAAATTTATTACTCATACCCTACGACAGTCAGAGTGCTCAAAGGTGTTTATCAAAAATTTTATTTTTATTTTTACAACCATTAAAATTTACGAGATCGTTAAAATCATAACGGATTTGGCATGCCGCTCTAATTTTTATAGCATGCTTGTTTTAAAAATTTTATTTTTTTGCTATGCATACCTCGAAATCAAGCAAACCTAATACTGGTATAAAAGCCATGGTTTGCGCAATTCTAATTAGGTTTGATTTATGTTTGTGAATTTAATTATTGAATTCTGATTGAAAATTATATTTCTGATTGAGATTTAAATATTCTACAATTTTATTTAATTTTTAAATTAATGATATGATGCAAAAATAATAAAATAACCATCATCGGCCTAGGGCAGGAGCTGTCGTGGTTGTGTGTGTGTACGGGCTGCTGCCTGCATTCGCTGCATGCCAGCAGCACCTAGCTCGGGCGCGATGGGTGGCAGTTAGGTAGCCTGCACATTCGACGTGCAAGCTAGGTGTGCATAGAATGGTTACGTGCATGCATCCTATCTTTGTGCACAGGCACGCACACTACCTGAACGCCGAGTGCACTTGGCAGCCATCTGCGGAGCTGTTAGACACCCCATCATGTTAATTTGCACAATTTAATTTTTGAATTTTTAAATAAACTATTAATTTTATGTTTTTGAAAAATTGTGATTTTATCCCAAGTCTTGAAATTATGATTTTAAATGGATGGTAAACTTACTTGCTTTTAAAAATTTATAGAATATGTTTATATGCAAATATAGGATGATCATGGAGCCCTTTGATCAATGTGATTGGATTATTATGTTTTTGGGTTTTAAAATAAGACCTGCGAGTCTCTTATTCTTTCTTTGTATGGACTTTGAATTTTTGAAATGAGAGTAGCATAAGTGAGGTTTTTCTTTTATTTTTGGTGGACAAGAAGAAAAACACAGATGGAGAATCAAAGAGAGGCCCATAAATGTATATGATATATTCATGTAATATAAATTAGTTTATATTTCCATTTTATTGCCCTTAAATTGACCTAAATCCATTTTTGACTTAAAAGGATCGCATAAGATTGACCCATGATTATCTAAGTTATATATGCAATAGATGCATGCGTAGGGTTCATTTAATATTTTCAAATGATATGCTTGCCATCATTTGAATGAAAACACATTGAATAAACTATGATTAAAAGTGATGAGGTCTTGATTAAAATAAATAACCCCACTTGAATTTAAATCAAGTAAATAATTTTTTGCAATATCAATTTCAAGCAAATATGGATAAAATTGGGTTAGACCCAACAATCCAAGCTTATAATCAAAAGTAGATGACATGATGATGCTACCTCACTTAGTCACTGTCCATAGGTTGTGGAATGATTTTATGATGGAAAGTTGTGCTCTATATTAAGTATGGTGATGCCCATGTGATGGACTCGTCTCTATGTTGGTTGTGAGTCAAGGAACATTTTGATGCTCCATCTACATGGAAGTTTAATAGGTTTTGCTTGACACTTAGTATCATATGGCTCATAAAATTGGGGTACATGGGAAGAAATGATGTAAAATATCTTAAGGGTTGTATGGAGATGTAATTGTTAAAAGTTAACTATCTTTCAACATGTTTTATTGGCTCATAAAATTAGGGTATACAACATATTGATTCGGCCTCAGGCCCACTACGAAATATGATTTTCTAAATTTCCATTGGGGTTGATGGAATTCAAATAATATAGTAGGAGACATTTATTGTTAAAGACCTTATTATACATGAATATATTTTTGAAAGAATACTAAATTTCAGCCTTGTTTAAGTTTTTGTAGATCGTCTATAAAATGGCTAACACCTTCCATCTATGCTGGACACCAATAAATTAAGTGGACCCAACTTTGTCTATTAGATTAGGAGCCTCAAGATTGTTTTACAATTTAAGAAGAAATCCAACGTCCTTGATGTTTCTTCGCCGGCAGGTCCGCCAATGGAACCGAAAAGGAGCTTGTAGAGTATCAACAACAAGTTGAGGATGATCTACAAGCACGATGATATGTGATGGTATCGATGTCAAACAAGCTACAGAGGCAACACGAGGTACATGCGCATGCGCATGATATCTATGTTCACCTACAAGAGTTGTATGGGGAACACAATAGGTAGGAGAGATATCAGCTCTCGAAAGAGCTTTTCAGGGCCTGTATGATGGCAAAATCTTCAGTCCATGATCATGGGATGAAGATGATAGGCCTAATAGAAAGGCTTGAATCACTTAGAGTTGTTATGGATAACGACTGTATTTGGATCTCATCCTACAGTCTCTGCCTCCATCGTTTGACACTTTCGTTGTTAACTTCAACACGAATAAGATGAAAACTAGCCTTTGTGAGCTGGTTAATATTTTGAAGACGATAGAGTCTACTATGATAAAGGACAAGCCTGTCATGCTTGTTAGATCCTCTTCCAACTCGAAGGATGCACAACCCAAGAAGAAAAAAGGAAGGGGGAAACGTTCCTCAAAGTACAAAGGCATAATGGCAACTGGTGGGGTCTCAAAGAGTTCCAAAGCTAATGATAATGCCACTACCATGGTAAACCTGGATATTGAAAGAGGAACTGCAAAGAGTACATTGCAAGCCTGAAGAGTTCAGGTATTTATTTTGTTGAAATTAAGTTATCAGTTAACGATGCTTCTTAGCTACTGGATACCGGCTATGGGTCTCATCTTTGTAATGATCTGCAGGTGATGGCAAGAAGTAGGATGCTAAGTAGAGAAGAGACGGTCCTGCAGTTGGGGAATGGAGCAAAGGTTGTTACATTAGCCATAGGAAGTCTGAACTTAGCTTTAAGAAATGGAGTTATTTTAGTCTTAAATAATTTTCTTTATATTCCAGAGATAATTAAGAACATTATCGCCATTCATGTTTTGGATGGAGAAGGTTTTGCTTTTTCAATAAAACATGGAAACTATTCTATTTTTTGAGATTCGGTTTTGATTAGCTCTGGTATATTAATGAATGGTTTATATTTTATTACTCCCCATAACTCCCATAAAAGTTTCCAACTTTTATGGCATGCTAGATTAAGTCACATCTCTTAAAAGAGAATTCACAAGTTAGCCCAATTGTTCGATCTTTTGAAAGAGCAATTAATGCCAACATGTGAGTCATGTCTTAAGGGAAAGATGAGTAAATCATCATTTATTGGACAAGTAGAGCTAGCCAAAGATCTATTGGATTTGCTCCATTCGGATGTAAGTGGGCCACTAAGTATTAGTGCCCGTGGTAACTATCACTACTTTATAACCTTCACCGATGATTTTTCTAGGCATGGTTATTTCTTTCTTATGAGGTACAAATTTGAAACATTTGAAAAGTTCAAAGAATTCAGATGCGATGTGGAGAAATACACTAGCTAAGTATTGAGACATTTTAATCAAATCGAGAAGATGAATACTTGAGCATAGAGTTTTTTTATTATCTAAAAGAGAATGAGATTCTCTCTCAGTGGACCCCTCTTGCTAATCCCCAACTTAACAGAGTTGTAGATAATAGGAATTGGACCCTATTAGACATGATTCGATTAATGATGAGTTTTGCTGGACTTCCTCTTTCATTTTGGGGCTATGCTCTAGAAACAACGGCATATCTAATAAATAAAGTACCATCAAAGTTGATGCCCAAAATATCATATGAGATGTGGTGTGGGAAACCACCCTCTTACAAATACTTTATGGTCTGGGAGTGTGTTGCTTACGTAAAGTAACAAGTGGGAGATAAATTAGATATGAGATCCAGTTTATACAAATTCATGAGGTATCTAAAGGAATCCATTAGATACTATTTATATGACTCCTTAGAGCAAAAACTGTTTATTTTGAGGAATGCCACCTTGTTATGGGAAGAGTTTCTATTAGATAGAAATGGCAAAGTTGTCACAACCTCCCAACAATATGTATACATATATATAACTTTTCTTTTTTTCCTAGTTAGTTTAACAAAACATTGATAAAAGTAAAGTACTTTCACATCATATAACACTATATATATACATAGGTAGTTATTAAAACATTAACAAGGTCTATCAAAATCATCACAAACTCAAACTCTCTGTCACAAAGGAGTTTTTTTAAAACAAAGTGATATATAGGATAAAGTTACTAATATTATACAATAAACTGTAAAATCAAAAGTGCAGCCCATAAAATAGCACAATAGGATGTTATCCAAATACATTGATCTTTGAAAGCCTATAGGAGCTCCACTGCCAGCCCAATAAACGAGAGGTCTCAAGTCTCACCATGCTCACCTATGATGCATAAACTACATGAGCTAACGCTTAATAAGTAAAAATCATGCATGGCAAGAGTATAATATAAAATCTCATGCAACTTACCTCTAACATATAATGCTATAAATGTGTCGAATTTGAGTACTTATAAAATAAAGAGTTTTTATTAAAAATCACTTCATTTTATTGGCCCCTTGGCCTACCTACTATACACCGGATAGAGCTCTGCACAATATCAATAATCAATTGGTTATAAAAAAATTGACTCAGTCCAGGGGCCATCTCTTAGGATCACCAGAGGTCCACTCCCTGTCTTCCCCTGTGATCCTCCAGAAGTCTTCCTATCGGCGGAGTCAACAAGGGCACAGTCAATTGGTCCACCTTCTCGTGACCACCAGAAGCACACCCCCTGTCAACTCCTATGATCCTCCGAGAAGTAACACTCACGGTGCTCCAAAATATCACATAAGTACCCTCGCATGCCTTGGTACACTAGTAGTGGCCAACCAAAATATCATAACTATTAGCTTAGTTGTGAACCTAAAGTATCACACACAATTTGAGATGAAACATTTCTAACTTAGGATTTCATGTGTTGAATCCAATTAATTAATGGAGATCAATTAATTGGGACTTAAATTAATTCAATTAGTTAAATTAATTATTTAATTAAATAATTAGATTATTTAATTAGACCTAATAAGATTAGCAAGCCTAATTAGAGTGAAATAATTATTAAATAGGATCAAATTAATTACGTACACTATAAATTAATTTAATTATTAAACTAACCTACTCAATTAAATAATTAGATTTTTTAATTGAGCTTAATTTATTAGGTGTGCTAGATAGAATTCATTATTTGAATTTGGGTTTAAATAATTAATTAAATTAATTGTGAAAATTATTTTAAGTCCAAGTCCAATTCAAAGAGGTCCATTATTAGATGCACGCAATGGTTGCTGAAAAATGATGGAACTCAAGAATTTGATATTCTTGGAAGTCTCTACGTATTTTTAGAAGATCTAAGAGATAGAGTTGAAAATTTTTGGAATATTTGAAATCCACCAAAAACTTTTCAACTAATAAAAAAAAGGCCAAAAATACCAAAAGTGGGACTCTTGGAATTTCGGACCCCTAATATAAATACTAAAGAGTCAAAAATTCGAGGAATAATTCTCCAAATTTTCAGCCATTAAGAATAATGATAGAGAAAAAAGTTTTCCTTGCTCCATCTTTTCTTCTGGCAAAATTCCATCATTCTTCAAAGTATTAATTCTTGGATCACAAGTTGATACTAAGAATTAATATTAACTAAATTCACTCCAAAAATTATATTAGTAAAAGAATCTAGATTACTAGTGAAGTTCGGATTTCGTGTTCCTGCTCAACATGTGGACTACTTTAGAGGGGAGATGCTTGGATTCCTATGAATCAAAATTCAGAAGGGGCCTAGCAATTGATTACTTCATACTTTATGACAGTCGAAGTGCTGAAAGGTATAAATTAAAACTTTGGTCTTGTTTTTACAACTATTAGAATTTGCAAGATCATTAAAATCGTATCGGATCCGCAATATTGTTGTAATTGTTATAGTATGCTTGTTTTGAAAACTTTATTTTTCCACTGTGCATGCCCCGAAATCAAGCAAACCTGACATCCCTATCCCTCTCATCCCAAATTCCCCTTCCCAGCCAACCCTACCCCCATCCCCCCGCCCTTCCCAATGCAAATCCCCTCATTCCCAAGCCCAACCTAACCCTATCTTCCCCTTCCCCAATGGTGCAAATTCCCTTTATGTATATATATACGTATATATGTACACATATACAAGTTTATTTATAATATCATAAGTGTATTTATCATATATATATATATATACACACAGTGTATATTACACGGATGTATATACATCTGTGTGTGTGTGTATGGCCTGTTCACGATGGAGGTGGGGGTGTGTGGGAGTTTTTTATTTTTTAATGTTTTGTTTTTATTTTTATTTTTAAAGTAAAAAATTATAGATCGCCGGATCATGATTAATAGGATGAATAATTGATATTTATTTTTTGGTGAATTACAAAAACTACTCTTGAGGGTTGGGCTATTTAGAGAAAAACCCATCTAATTTTGTAAATTACAAATATCCCTTTACATTTATTTCTATTTTAAAAATTGCGCCTACTAATGGGGATATTGTAAAATAAAGGGCATTTATAATTTTAAAGATAACTGGATTTTTTTTAAATAGGTTAAATGTAGTTTTTGTAATTTACCCTTTATTTTGACTTGAGGGTAAAGTTGTCTCTTCACATTTTCCAAATTTTAGCTTAAACAAAAAACATTTAAGGGTAATTTTGACTTTTCACCAATTTCATTAGTTTGACAAGATCCATTTGTTAATAAGGGGTGTTTGTAATTTTGATAATTAGCTGATTTTTTTTTATAATTAGACCAAATTTTAAAAATAATTTTTATAATTCACCCTAAATTTATTGAGCTTAAATAAAAGATGCCCATCATATGTGATAGAGATGTCTACATTAAATGAACTTTCATGATCTTACCATCAGTCATTATTTTAGGATGAGTTTACATATTGAATGAGTATACATTTAGGGTTACAATGATTTAGAGGAGTTTTAACATGAAATCAATTTTTACCAATAGGCCATCTATTATTTTCATCATCTTAATATATGAAATTAATTTCAAAAGTGAGTTGTGAATCCATTCGCTAATTATGATCAATCTAACTCAAATCATTTCATTATGTTCTATATGGTAAAATTCACTTGACATCCCCATCAACTATGGGTTGTGTTTCATATATCCCCCTAAACAACAAAAAATAACTACCCCTAAATAATTGGATTTAACACTCTTCTTTCCCCCCATATGATATTAATTTACATGAATACCCTTAAATCATGAATTTCAATTTTTTGTTTTTTCATCCTTTCTCATTTTTTTCTTTTAACTCTCCTTCCTTTCCTGCCCCACCCTAAACCATTTCCACCCACCTCAGTCCCTTGCTTCTCTTTTTTCATTTTTTTTCTTTATCATTTGGTAAGGAAGGGGATGAGCATGATTAGACTGGCTGGTTCTTGGGGTGACGGGGTTGGATTGGGTGGAGGAGGAGAGGATAGATTTGGGCGATGGTATGGGTGTCGGGGAAGGGGGTGAATACGGTGATTTAGGTAGAAGAAGGGAGGGGTGACAGGCTAGAGTGGGCAGGGGCGATGGCTATGGGCTGGCAACAACAAGTTTTGGTGGAGGATGGGTGGTAGTAGTTGGGGTAGGGGTGGTTGGGTGGAAAAAATTTGATAAACAATGAAAAAAGAATAACAGTATAACTAAAAAGATACTGTAAATGAGAAGAAAAATAAATGAAAATTAATATATAAGGATATAAATATAAATTCACATTATATCAAAATATTTAGGAGGAAAAATTATACCTTTTATTGTTTAGGGGGTAAACAATTGCTAAAACTTTATGGTTATAAACCCAAGTGTAGGTTGTATTAAGTAATAAATTTCTCGTGAGCCTGAGGTCGATCCACAAGGAAGTTATTTGAAAAATTCAAGTTTATATTTCTAAAAAGATGGAGTTTATGTAAATCAAAATATATGAACAATTAATGCATGTTGTAACTAAAGAAAAATCGAAGTAATAAAAGTAATGAGAACTTGAGATACACCCTTAAGTTTTGGATAAAGAAATGGTTATTTATTCTTTTTACCTCCATTAATTGTCACAATTGAAATCCATACATAATGAAGGTTCCAATGAGAAGATATTATCAAATAACTAATGCAATAAGGTAATCATGATATTGTCTTACTATTGTAAATTATCTCTTAACGTCAATATTTATTTATGGGATCAAGCATTTATGCACACCTTCGTCAACAACAAATCAAGGTTTTACATTAACAATCGATGGGGTAAAATCGTACAATAAGCTAAATGAACCAAAGTATTTGTTATGCCATTGGAGATATATAAATCAAGAATCACCACAAAACAAGTAGGATTTAAATCAAAAATTAAAATAATAATACAACATACTTAAATATTTTCTACCCTTATAACCATTCCTCTTCCTCCATCAAGAAGTTCACCCTTTTTCCTCAACAAAATAAAATTTAAAAAGGCATAATAATAGTAGCAAAGACTAAAAATATAAGAGAAACTAGAGAATGCATTTTTATTACTAGTAGAAAACTTACAATACTAGAAAACTTAGCCTAAAGAAACCCTCTCCCCTCCTCCCTCCCCCTCTCTTACAAGCTTAATACATGACCTTTTTATAGTACTTGGAGTAAGCTAGAGGCCAAACAAATAATGGAGGGGTTTATTAAGTGGTATGCTAGTTTCTAAGAGTTAGTAAGTTTTTACACCAAGTTCTCACCCACTGAATTGAATTACATTATTCGGTCAGATACAGCCAGATTTAGAAGATGCATAAAAAGAATAAAAATTATATATCTTTTGGCTCTAATATATTTTCATATATCTCTTGTCAAATTTTGTGGTCGGATGAATGAGATATGGTCAAATTACCGACTCATGTCCAAGAGCCATCCTTTAACAACAGCAGCAACTTGCAGCCTATGTTTTTACCATTTTGACACATTATCTCACCATCTTATCTGTAGAAAACTTGTTTATCTACCTCTTATGTATAACATATCCAAATTTCAGGCCAAAATAAATTTGGTCTCAACAGATATAACCCAATTAGTAAAATAAGTCAATACTAGGCTGAATTCTTATCCGAATTTTGATGATCCATTTTGTGCAACTATTTGAATGAATTTTCTGCTATAATAAACATTTAATTGGGTTGAACTTCAAAAAGAAAGGATGTATCTCTATCTCTTGGCTTTCAAATGAAACAAGTTTTAGGCCCATAGGGCTTTTGATCATGAAGTTATGCTCAAATTATAAAAATTGCACAAATTTGGAAACATGCTTCCATTTATTCCCTAACACAAAATATTAATAAAATAATAATATTAAAAAGAATAAAGTAATAAAAGTATAAAGGATTTGATATAAAAATATGTCAAAATACACACTTAACCCTTGCTTGTCCTCGAGCAAGCCTAAAACAAACATAAACTAATCCACTTTCGTAGGAAATCACAATTGCATTTAGCATATGCAACAAGCCTTTAAATCCTAGGTGGCCCATAGAGGACGATTTATAGTCTCGTGAAAGTTTTCAACAGTGATATCCAAAAACACCTATAATAACTATTTTCCAACTTTTATTCTCATAAAGCAACAAAGTAATATGGAAATAAAATCAAATAAGTGTTGAGTTTAACTCTTAGTCATTCAAAAGTCAATACATTTCTACAATAAGAAGCATACTCAAGTGTGTGTGTGGATAGTTAATGTCAATAGTAACAAAACTATGCATGCTTCAAATAAGTAAATTCTCATAAAACCTTACAAAAACCATCACCCAATCTCCAACGGAAAAGTTAAACATCATAGGCTCTTCTTTTGGTACAAATCTCCACTACACTGAAGGCACCACACGAAATCAAAAGGTTTTCAACAAAGGTTGTAATGGGGCCGAAGGGTAGTGATGTAGCTAAGAAATAAAAGGATAAGATGCAACAAAGGTTCTAAAAACTTCATGAAATTAGAGACATAGAGTTTATCGATGAAGAATTCTCAAACTCCACAAATTTCAACATTGGGGTCTACTGTTATTGAATTGGACCCTTCTTATTCATCTTGCAACATCTCATTTTCAATTGCAACTTGCAGCACTTTGCAAATTTTTTTTATTTCTATTTTTTTTATTATTGGTTTTTTTTTTGAAAAAAAAACTCCCCCACAATTATTTTTTATTCCGACCTGAATTTCTTTTGTAAGTTCAAGCTGTCAATTGAATGTCTCTTAAACTCTAATCATTTTTAGAATAAGGGTTGGATAATAGTATATTTAGGTTAGGCAAAAAGATATGGTTATAAAAAAAATATTTATTTATTGAAAGGCTCAAAATGGTTTACTAGATGGATGTTCCCTAGAAACATCATATGGGGAACAAGCTGATTTGACAATGGTGTTAGAAACCCTAATGCCTTAATTATTTTTCTAGTGGTGCACGATCAGTCATTTGGCTCGACAGACCAAAAGTAAAAGTTCTAATACTCAACCCTTATATGTTGAGGAACCAAGTGATGATTAGAGTAAGGTCATAAAAACTATCTATTTTGACATGATTGTCTTCATTTGAATAACATAAGTATTTGTACAAAACAAAATTTAAGTATAATTATCGCAAATATTTATTAACCAAATAACAACATCAAAGTCCAAAACAACACCCATCATCAATTAAATCATATTATTCATTCTTAATTTTAATCATTGAAGTTGGAAGAACCTCTACAACTAAAAAAAAGTAAAATAATTGGTAATTCACAAATATTTGTTAAAAACTTTACAAACTTGCCATGTTATGCAAAAAATAGGGATGCGTCTCAAGAGTGTTACAATTACCCTTTACTTCACCATAATTTTTCATGATTTCAACGGACCTATAAAAAAACACGCTTGATTTTTTATTTTATTTTTTAACTAGAAAAACACACATTGAACACACAAGTCATGATATCAACTATCCCTTCACCCAACCTAATTGAGACATTGTCCCCAATGTCAAAAAATAGATTGGAAAGTAGAGTTTAAAAGATATCACCTGAAGGGTGGCTAAAAAAATAAAGTTGAAACAACAAACAAAAAAAATACATACTATTAGATAAAACCATAAACAATACGTATCACAAACTGAGAGTCAAATGCAATTTGCATTTTCGACCATTGTTCCTGTTGGACCAATCCACATTGGCCAAGGCTGGATTAGGTTCTGACACATATGCTAAAAGTTGATCAATCAGCTGGTCAAGTGTTAGAGTAGAAATGAGGATTCTTCTCGCAGATGGTGAAATAAAACCTTTTTTCACAACACGATCTACAAAAGATAGCAAACCATCATAAAACCATTAACATTAAGAATACCTATAGGTTTTTGCTGAACCAGACCAATTAATGACACTTTCCCGGATGAACAACTATTTAATATTTCTATTTTACCTTGGTTTGCTAACATTGTTAATTTTCTTGTGATAGGAAAGATGTCATCACATTGGAACTCTCAAGATAAAAAGAAGTTTTTGACTGAGGTTAAAAATATTTATTGGGATGATCCATACCTATTCAAATACTATCCGAATCAAATCTTTTGAAGATGTGTGCCTGATAATGAGATAGGTAAAATTGTCAAATTTTAGCATTCAAAAGCATGTGGTGGTCATTTTTCTATAAAGAAAACTATTGCAAAAATCTTGCAATGTGGATTTTAATGGCCTAACTCTTTTCAAAGACACTTATACTTTTTGCAAAAGTTGCGAAAATTGTCAAAAATTAGGGTCCTTTTTAAAGAGAAATATGATGCCCCTACATCCTATCCTAGTGATTGAAATCTTTGACTGTTGATGTATTGATTTTATGGGACCATTTCCATTATCATTTGGTTTTCTTTATATATTGGTTGCCATAGATTATGTTTCAAAATGGATTGAGAAAATTCCTTATCGAAACAATGATCACAAAATAGTGATAAATTTTTTGAAAGAAAATATTTTAAGTCAATTTGGAATTCTTAAATCTATTATCAGTGATGGGGGAAAATATTTTTGTAACAAAGTTTTCGAAACTTTAATGAGGAAATATGGAATCATACATAAAATTGCAACCCCTTATCACCCTCGGACAAATGGACAAGTTGAACTTGCAAATAGGGAGATAAAATAAATTTTGGAGAAAATAGTTAACCCAAACCGTAAAGATTGGTCTCTTAGACTTGCCGATACACGTTGGGCATATAGAACTACTTTCAAAATATCATTAGGCATGTCTTCTTATAAAATAGTTTATAAAAAACCTTGTCATTTACCTATTGAACTTGAACATAAAGCTTATTAGGCAATCAAAATGTTTAACTTCAACCTTGATAAAGTTTTAAAATTGAGCAAATTGCAAATCAATGAACTTTAAGAATTGAGAAATTATGCATATGAGAATTCTAAAATTTATAAAACAAGAATCAAATATTTTCATGATAATAAAATTTCAAGAAAAATATTTAATTAGTGTGTGCCTTTTTACAAATACTTTCACTTTCGAAACAAGTTTTCAAAGAATCTGAAGAGTTAGTGGTAGTAAAGTATTCATGAATAAGTTCCTTAATTGAATCCACTTCCTGTACTTCAACATCTTCTGCAGGTTGCATACAAACATTAAACACATTTAGTTCCAAAGTCATATTTCCAAATGATAACTTCAAAATACCATTCCTACAGTTGATAAAAGTATTTGAAGTTGCAAGAAAAGGACAACCCAAAATGATAGGAATTTGTGTATGTGTTTGTGCAATAGGCTCTATATCCAAAATAATGAAATCAACTGGAAAGTAAAACTTATCAATTTGTACCAACACATCTTCTACTATTTTCTTTGGAATTTTAATCGAATGGTCAGCTAGTTGAGGTACAACAGAAGTTATTTTAAGTTCTTCCAAACCTAACTGTTCATAAACTGAGAAAGGTAGAAGATTTACACTAGTACCAAGATCAAGCAAAGCACGCTCTATTCTAGTATTTTCTATGATACATAAAATGGTTGGACAACCTATATCTTTGTACTTGGGTGGAGTGAATTGTTGAATGATTGAACTAACACTTTTAGTTAAAAATGCTTTCTTTTGTATGTAATGTTTTCTTTTGATTGTACACAAATCTTTCAAAAATTTGGCATAAGGTGGAACTTGCTTAATTGCATCCAACAATGGAATATTAATCTTCACTTGTTTAAAATTTCAAAAATTTCAGCATTTAAGTTCAATTTCTGAGTTGCTATCAATCTTTGAGGAAAGGGTGTTGGAGGCAAATATTTTTCTTTTTCATCATTTTCACACTTACCTTCTTTAAATTTACCTTCATCATCAAGACTATTTCCATTCTTCATTTCCAGAGATAGATTAGAAACTTTCTCCTTGGGATGAATAGTCTTGTCAATAACTTTTTCATTTCGAAGAGTTGTAACTAAATTAGCCTCCTTGACTGCATTTTCACCTAAAAAAGAAACATGACACTGAGTGGAAGGATTAGGTTGAGGTTGAGCAGAAAATTTACCTTTTTCATGAGTACACAAAGAAGCTGTCAGTGTTGAAAATATGCTTCTGATCTCATTGATAGCTTGTGAAGTCTGATTATTGATGTTTGTTTGTTCATGCATAAATGCTTGCAAAGTCTCCTCAAAGGATTTTGTATGGGAGTTGGATAAGAATGAAAGTTTGGTGGTTTTTGTGAATACAGCGGTTAGGCACGGTTATCATCTCACCAACTGAAATTGGGATGATTTCTCCATTATAGATTGTAAGTTTCAGAATATGGAGAATGGAAAGATTTTTTGAATGTGTTCATGAAATTTGTTTGTACTGGAATGTTTGGACATTCATTAATGGAGTGCCCCAAAAGTTCACAATTACTATAAACTTTTTCCTCTTGCACACATTTGATTTCCTTTACTTTTTTAAGTTCTATGGCTTCAACTTTTCTTGTTAAACAAGCAATCCTAGCATTTAGATCATCTTCTTGGTTAAGGTAATATTTTCCTTTATTACTATTAGCAAAATTAGATCTAATAGAACCTCAGAAGAATTAACACTATGCCATGATTGAGAGTTTTATGCCAAATGATCTAGATATTCTAGGGCTTCATCAGGTTCTTTATCAAGAAACTCATCATTACACATTATTTTAATAAATTGTTTAGTTTTAGGAGTTACACCTTCATAAAAGAAACTAATTAAGCACCATTTTTCAAAACCATGATGTGGGCATGAATTTAACAAATCTTTAAATCTTTATCAACATTGAAAGAAAGCTTCATTAGAATTTTGAGAAAAAATTTGAATTTGTCTTTTCAAAGCATTAGTTTTATGAGTTGGAAAGAATTTTTTCAAAAATTCAGCTTGTATTTCTTGCCATGTGCCAATTGACCTAAATTTTAAAGAATTAAGCCAATTTTTTGATTTATCTTTTAAAGAAAAAGAAAATAATTTGAGCTTAACAATCTCATTTGTACAAGTTTGATCATTAAAAATGGCACATACTTCATCAAAATCTTTTAATTGCAAGTAAGGGCTTTCAGAGTCTAAACCATAGAAATTAGGAAGTAAAGGGATCATACCTGACTTGAATCGAAAGTTATTTGCATTCAGAGGAAAAATGAAATAAGAAGGAAAAGAATTTTGAGGAGCTTGCAAATAATAACACATGGCATGCACCTATTGATTCTTATTTTCATCCTAAACACTTTTATTTTCAGCCATGGTGGAAGTGTGTGGAGATGATTCAAATAAATTTCCAAATGAAGTTTTAGAATTATTTCTAACTAAATGTCGAGAATTATAACTATGATACCATATAACCATATATATCCATAAAAAAAATAAACAAACTATATTTACAATGGAAAAATATTAACAAACCTGAATACTTACCTTGCCTTCCCTGACAACGGCGCCAAAAACTTGCTGCAACTTTAAGATTGCAAACCCAAGTACAGGTTGTATTAAGTAATAAATTTCTCGTGAGTCCAAGGTCGATCTACAAGAAAGTTGTTTAAAGAATTCAAGTTTATATTTCTAAAAAGATGGAGTTTATGTAAATCAAAATATATAAACAATTAATGTATGTTGTAACTAAAGAAACCCGAAGTAATAAAAGTACTGAGGATTAGGGATCCACTCTTGAGTTTTGGATAGAGAAATGGTTATTTATTCTTTTTACCTCTATTAATTGCCACAATTGGAATCCATACATAATGAAGGTTCCAATGGGAAGATATTATCAAATAACTTATGCAATAAGGTAATCATGATATTATCTTACTATTGTAAATTATCTCTTCATGCCAACACTTATTTATGGGATCAAACATTTATGCATACTTTCATCAACAACAAATCAAGGTTTCACATTAGTAGTCGGTGGAGTAAAACCGTACAATAAACTAAATGAACCAAGTAAGGTTTAAATTAAAAATTAAAATAATAATACAACATACTTAAATATTTTCTACCCTTATAACTATTCCTCTTCCTCCATCAACAAGTTCACCTTTTGTCCTCAGCAAAATGAAATTTAGAAAGACATAATAAAAGTAGCAAAGACTAAAAATATAAGAGAAACTAGAGAATGCATTTCTATTACTACTAGAAAACATACAAATGGAAAACTTAGCCTAAAGAAACCCTCTATCCCCCTCTCTTACAAGCTTAATATGTGGCCTATTTATATTACTTAGAGTAAGCTAGAGACCAAACAAATAATGGAGGGGTTTATTAAGTGGTATGCTAGTTGCCAAGAGTTGGTAAGTTTTTACACCAAGTTTTCACCCACTAAATTGAATTACATTGTTCGGTCAGATACAGTCAGATTTTGAAGATGTGTAAAAAGAATCAAAATTGTAGATCTTTCGACACTGATATATTTTCATATATCTCTTGTCAAATTTGGTGGTTGGATGAAGGAGATATGGTCAAATTACCGAGTCATGTCCAAGAGCCATCCTTTAACAGCAACAACAACTTGCAGCCTATGTTTTTATCATTTTTACACATTTTCTCACTATCTTTCTTAGCAAACTTGTTTATTTACCTCTTTTGTATAACATATCTGAATTTCAGCTCAAAATAAATTTGGGCTCAAGAGATATAATCTAATTGGTAAAATAAGTCAATACTAGGCTGAACTCTGATCCTAATTTTGATGATCCGTTTTGTGCAACTACTTGGATGAATTTTATGTTATAATCAAGACTGAATTGGGTTGAGCTTCCAACAGAAAAGTTGTACCTTTATCTCTTAGATTTCAAATGAAATACTATTCATATCTATAGGACTTTTGATCATGAAGTTATGCTCAAATTACAAAAGCTGCACAAGTTTGGAAACATGCTTCCATTTATTCCCTAACATAAAACATTAATAAAACAATAATATTAACAAGAATAAAGCAAGAAAAGTATAAATGATTTGATACAAAAATATATCAAAATATGCACTTATCAACAATGCATCACAAATAGTTCAGGGTTGTAAACACCATTTTACCTTTTTTTAGTTATAGTTATGAAATTACTTTTAAAAACCAACTTGATTTTTTGATTTTACATTCGGAAAAATAATCTAATTTAATAACAGCACCAATCGGACATTCAATTTTAATTGTATGTAATAAGAAGTTATTAATGATTTGTATCACATTTATAACTAGTTACACATGCATGTTTTTAAATAGTCATTACACATAACGATGCACGGGGAACAAATTAATTTATAAAATAATTAAAGAAAACTTGTAGGTTTAATGCCTTATTCTAGGGCTTTAAGCTAATAATCAACAATATGAATCAACACACACATACACACAACACACACATATATATATAAGTGAATGGATATTACCATATGCAGCAAATTGTCAATCCCCTTATTTCGAATCAAGGTCATCTACAAGCTTCCTTTATATTAAACTACGAACATTTCTTCAACATTTCATACTCAAATCATCCACAAACATATCTTTTATTCTTGGTGGTGGATAACTAGTAGAGCTATCCACTATATACACATCTCAAATTCTTGGAGTTTATGGTGATGCTTCAAGAAAGATGTAGAGAGAAATTTTAGGAGAGATATGGATATGGAGAGTTCTCTTTTGGGAGAATATGATTCACTCACACATTTATATCTCTCTTTCTACACAAGGAAAAATCCATATATATCTCTTCCTACACAAGGAAGAATCCATATATCTCTCTTCCTATACAAGGAAGAATTCCAAACTAATTAGGAAACTTAATCCATCCCAACTTAATTTCCAACAAGGCCTAATGTATTTTTTAGTCTTGTGAGCTATTAGTCGATCAAATTTGGTCATTTGTCTTCACTACTCAATTTTAGTCCAATAAATTTTTTATCAATTACATCCATTACCATAAAATCTCTATAAATTATTTAAGAGAGGTTATTTATTTATTGATAAATGAATAATGCATTAATTTATAAAAAAATTTATATTGTAATTACTTTTGTACATATACCTTTTCTTTTACAAAGATTCATGCATGAGTTTGATGAAATTTAAGAAGTTTTATATGTAATTTTGCATAATTATTTTATAAATATTACTTTTAATAATTTTTGTATTTCTTGATGTATTTTCACGCTACTAATTGAAAACATTTATCAAAATAAAAAATAAAAGAAAAAAGATCGACAATGAAAATGAAACAAATAAATAGTTTCTAATATATGTTGTTTCCCATCTTTTGTAGGCAAGTTTCAATATTTTGGTTATAACTTTTGCTATAAATGAGAATGATCATAACTATTGCTATATATATGGGAATGATGTGATTCTTAATGCTATTGAAAGCTAAGAAGAAAGGTTACAACTTTCTTTTGCAACTTTCCGAAAATCAGTTGATTGAAGGAGTAAAATCCATGGAAAATATTCAGATCCTTGGTGAAGTATATTTTGTAAAAGAGTTGAATTGGGAAAATAGAAGTTGTCAACAAAAAATCTCTTCAATATTGTAAATTATATATAATTTTCCAATTATTAATTATATCTTGTTGTGCCCTAAACTATTTAATTTTTTTTATCATTTTATGTATTTAGCGAGATTATTAATTTAGTATATTGGCTGAAGTGGGGATTCAAATTTTTTTATTATTGAAGCAATATTAATAATTTATCGAATATTTATTTATCGAGGTTTTATTATATTTTCATATTGTACTCAATTTGAGGATTGTTGTCCGAAATATTATATTTGTAATTCAAATTAAAAATATCATAAAATAATAACTTAATATTGTTTTAGTACACTTAAAAATAATAACTTAACATTTGGTTCACTTAAAATATTATTAGCATTAATAAGTTAAAAATACATTTAATTATAGTATTTAAAAGAGAAAGGCTATTTTCTTAGAGATGGCAACAGGTCCATGTCAAACCTGAACCCATCCTAGTTGGGGTAGACTTTGAAACCTTAAATGTTTCTTGGAGCGAGTCTTAAGTTTTAGTTTTTGGACTTGAACCCGATCCAATAAATATTGTGTATATATATATATTTGTATTATATATGTACTTTTGTGATGTAAATTTATTATATAAATATATAAGAAATATGTGTATGTTAAATATATTCCCAAGGATAAAACAGATAAAATTGCCATATAATCCATCAGTTATGATACCAATATAACATGGGAATGAGACTATATCAAGAATAACCTGAGTTTATTATTGTCATTTTGGCAAGAAAATTACACCAGTTTCTCAATGTTTCATTCACTCAACAACCTGCTCTCTGTAAACTCACCAATGTCTTCTGCCTTTCTATGGATTAGAATAGTGCCCATCAAGCTAATTAAGTTATTTTTTTAAATTTCTATAAAAATAATCATATTCAAATTAATATTAATATAATAATCTTTCTTTATTTTTATTTATATATTATTAAATTTAATGAAGTTCCTACACCATACAAACCTATGGACATGGTCGCGTACAGGAGGCAATTGTGGAATATAGCTCTTTGGCTTTAGTTTTAAAATAACTCAAGTTGAGGATCAATGAGACACCATATTAATGAACCAAATAATATTTGCACATAAGATGTATATGGTATGGACAGTGCCCTAAAAAGATGTATTAGTATATTACTTGCTGAATTAATAAAATAATATTTCATACTTGAATTTGTGCATATTGATGTGCTTATCCTATTTATTAATATAACCATAATCTTAATATGTAAGTGTTATATAAAATATGATTAAGATTATGGATTATGAACTAAAATAGTTCATAAATAAATTAATTAAAGTTGGGATATTTAATTATTTTACTATTAGTGTGGTCCATTAACATATAGCAAAAATTGGTATGCAGGAATAGAATTCGACAGGAATGGAATAATGGTGGAAGAAGAAAGATATGAGTATATCATTTTCTATACTTGATATGTACAAGGAATGAGAAATGAATGAAATCATCATTCATCACTTGATTCCAATCCCATGATTGGTAATTATAAATGAATGGCATAAATGGAATATAATTAGTTTTAATAACTAAATAACCCTTCAGAAAAAATTAGGAATAAAATTATTAATTATTATATTATGCATACATGAGTTTGTTATGATTTTTGTGAGTGTTCAACAATAAATATACACAAACATAGACAAAATCTCATAATGTTACATTTTTTTCAATTAAAAAAAGACCTAACAAATAAAATTATAAAACACGGACAATCCCAAAACCACCTTGCTTGGAGCGGGTTTTGAAATCACAAATAGATTTTGAGGTGGGTTTTAAGTTTTAGTTTTTAAACCCAGACTCAAGCCCAATCCTGATGCTTTAAAATACTTTATATATTTGTTTAAACAAAACTTCTTAAGGTCTTCATATCTAATTCATGGTCTTGTTTATCCTATTAAATACGCTATAACTATACATGTCATGCATATGCATTCACAAACCTTAGACCCCATTTGGAATTTAGCATCAAAAAATTTTAAAATTTTAAATAATTTTAAAATTTGATGTTAAATTCTAAATTATCCAGTTTGAACAGTTTGAAAATGTGTACTTAATGTGGTTCTATTAGTATGCTATTTGTCTCATGTACGTGATTAACTATTATGGTTTGTATCTCCCTTTGTTCTCGGGTACGCTGTAATATGTGTACTTGGAGAACTATAGGGAGATGCTGCCAAAATTTTTACGTGCATGAAACAAAATGGTCATACTTATCAAACCACAAATAAGTGTACGTTCTTGAATGAGATAGGGCCCTTACTAAAGAGCAATGCATGCCATTAATGAACATGAATGACTTAAATTAATTATCTAATTACTATCATCAGT
Organism: Paulownia fortunei; assembly: GCA_019321725.1. NCBI lineage: Eukaryota > Viridiplantae > Streptophyta > Magnoliopsida > Lamiales > Paulowniaceae > Paulownia > Paulownia fortunei. The sequence continues at coordinate 12,157,823 of CM033109.1, read as the reverse complement.
AGGTTGTATAATTATGGATTGAAATTAGATAATGAATTAGAATTGAGTGGCTCTAGATACATAAATGGTTTAAATGAATTTTTGGACATAGCCAAGAATTATATATCAACATTTGTGTTATCAAAGATTCATTGTCCTTGTCGAAGGTGTGGAAATTTATATCAATTTAATTTGGATTACGTTTAAGGATACCTTTATAGATGGGAGATTTCTAAGTTCTACAAAGTGTGGACTTTTCATGAGGAAGTTACTGCACCAAGTGTTGATACAGATCCAGTAAATGAAGTTGAGCATGTGAGTGTGGACGAAGAAGATGATACTTTCTTTGTTATGTTAAATTACTTAAGGGATGCTGAAGTTGTTGGTAGTAGTGGGGTTCAACGGGAGGATAATAATGAGAACACACTTGCAGAGGAGTTGGGAGAAAGTTATATATCAATGTTTGAAGAAGCACAACGAGAGTTATATTTTTCTGCATTTAATTTCTTAGTGAAATTAATGCATGTGAAGGTGTTGAATAGTTGGTACAACAAGTTATTTAATATGTTGCTACAATTGTTGTGAGAAGCATTTTCGAAATTGAATACAATTCCAAGCTCTCAATACGAAGCTCAGAAAATGTTAAGAGAGTTAGAGTTGGGATATGAATGTATGCATGCTTGTAGAAATGATTGTATTTTATTTTGGGATGAACACGAGGGCAAAGATACATGTTTGACATGTAAGGAGCCTCGATTTAAGTATGATGAGGCGAACAAGAAAAAGATCCCTAAAAAAATCCTTTAATATTTTCCTTTGAAGCTAAGAGTGAAGCAGTTGTTTTTCTCGAAACATATAGAAAGGGATATGAGATGGCATAAGGAAAAAAAGGGTTGAAATAGATAGGGTATTGAGACACCCAATTGATGCTGAAGTGTGAAAAGAGTTTGACAAATTGCATGAAATATTTGCAGATGATCCTAGAAATGTTCGTTTGGGATTGACAACTGATAGTTTTAATCCATTTGGAAACATGTCAAATGCTTATAGTATGTGTCCAATTTTACTTGTGCTGTACAATTTTTCCCCATGGAAAATGATGAAACTGTTGTACATGATTATATCTCTTTTAATTCCTGGGCTTAAGGTACTTGAAAAAGAGATAGATGTATACTTGCATCCTTTAATCAATGAATTGAAATAGTTATGGAGTGAGGGGATAGAAGAATAAGATGCCACTACTAAATGAATATTTCGATTACATACTATTTATGTGGACAATTCATGACTTCCCAGCATATGGGATAGTGTTTGGGTAGAGCACTAAGGGTTATAATGTATATCGTGCATGTCTTGAAGATACTGTTAGTCAAAGATTGTGCAGTAAAATATGTTACACAGGCCATCGTTGGTTCATACATGATAAACACTCGTGGTAAAAAAATAAGAGCTTCAATAGAAAGTTTGAAAGTGAAGGTCCACCACGAACCTTTAATGGTAGCGAGATTTTAACTCAGTTAGATGCGCTGCCTGAAGTTACCTTTGGTAAAGATCCTGTGATAACTGGCAAAAGAAGATGGTCAGTTGGTGATACGAATTGGGTTAAGAAGTCAATTTTCTTTGAGTTAGAGTATTGGTTAGACTTGAAGTTGAGACATAATCTGGATGTTATGCACATTGAAAAGAACATTTGTGATGCTCTGGTTGGCACATTGTTGAGTATAGATGGGAAGTTGAAGGACATGGTCAAAGCTCGATTAGACATGCAAGATATGGGTATAAGGAGTGAATTTCATCTAAAGAAGATTGAGGACAGAGTCAGTAAGCCACATGCAAGTTACACATTCACTTTGGAAGAAAGGCGTGAATTTTGTCGAATTTTAAAATCTTTAAAGTTCCTAGATGGTTATGCCGCAAATATCTCAAGGAATGTGAATGTGAATGATGGAAAGTTATATAGCTTAAAGACACATGACTATCATGTCCTTTTGTAAAGATGACTTCCAATCGCCATAATAAAGTTTTTGCCAAAGGATATGTGTGACAGAATTGTTGAGCTATGTGACTTCTTCAAAAAACTCTCTTCAAGAACTTTACATGTTGCAGACTTGAGAAAAATGGAGGAGGACATAGTATTCATTTTGTACAAGATGGAACAAATATTTCATCCATATTTTTTTGATATTATGGTTCACTTGGCAATTCATTTACCCCGCGACGCCATATTACTTGGACCTGTTTCATCACGATGGATGTACCTATTTGAAAGGTATTTGAGAACACTCAAGAAGTATGTTCGCAATATGGCAAGACCAGAGGGGTCTATTACAGAGGGATATGTTGTGAATGAAGCATTGACTTTCTCATCTTTGTATATGAGTCAAATTGAATCAAGATTTACTAGACCAGAACATAACAAAGATGTTAGTTAACCCATTTTATTTATCATAAATGTTTTCAATCAACAAGTAAAAGTGATGGGCAATCAACGAAATCATAAATTACCTCTTGTTTTATGTAAAAAAACACATTGGTAGGTTCTTAATAATTGCAAGGATGTTGATCGATATAGAAAGTAACATTTCAAATTCTATTCTATTTTTTGTTCGTAATTTTGACACAGGAGTTCGTAATAGTTATATATATTTATGTGCAGTGAACATTTGCAAATTCTTTCATCAAGAAATACTTCAAACTAATTCTACATTGTTACGAGGTGAAATTTCCATACTGGTTTAGGGAAAAATGATTAGGCTAAGAAATCAAAAAAATCCGGAGGCCACAGATGAACTATACTCTCTAGCATTAGGACCTGATGTTAAAGTTTGACTATATGATGCTTGTATTATTAATGGTATTTGATACCATACATACTCGTTGGAATACCCAAAATAGTGAGGTTAGTGTACCATCATTCGACGACGGCAATAACTTAGATTTTTTTAGAGTTTTGAAGGATGTTGTTTTAATTTTTTACACATTTGGATATAAGATACATTTATTCTGGTGTGATTGGTTCTAGTGTAACCCCAAAAAGCAATCAGTTGTGCAAGAGTTCGGTCTAACATGTATTGACACATCTAATACATGCTATGAGGATGATCCATTATTTTGACAACTCAGGCAAGGCGAGTTTATTACTTGGATGATATTGTTGGGTTAGCTATGACCACAAGGTAAACGTAGCGAAAATTAAAAAAAATTAATAAAAACATACATTAACAATTAATGCACTACCTAAGGTAACCAAAAATGATTAAACGATCAGCAATATATAAATAGTATTTAATTAAATAGTATAATTAAATAGTGTGAATATTGATACCTTCTTGACTACTTTGTTAATAATGCAAGGAATGGGTCAATCAATTGCTGGATGGTTGCAAATATGCCTCAAAGGAGTCCATGCGTCCTCCCTCCAAAGAAAGTCCACACCTTGGACAAGAACACCGAAAATAATAAAATTGCTAGTTTCTACTATTTTCTTTTCTAGCCTAGTGTGGAGTGAACTTTTAACCTTTCAATCCAACTTGTGAATTAAAGATTAAAGTTTATTCAGTCATTCTTAATTTAACTTGTAAAAGAAGAATAATTAAAATATACACTTGAGCAATACAACAGAAGAGAAAAGGAAGACAAAATGAAGAAAATGATTTTTCTTCTAATTATTTATATGGCCGAAAATTACAAGAGTGTTGGATAGAAAAAAAATTATCTTCAATATATCATATGTATAAGGAGGCAACAAAAATTAGGGCAACCCTAATTTCATCCTCACATGATAATTAGTTTGTATGGAAAAGTCTCACTTTCCTTAACAAACTAACAACACATGCACAAAATAAAATCTTTCCTTTTTTTTCATTATTGACAAATTTTTCTTGCAAAATTAGGGCAACATTTTCTCCTTTTGTCTTGTCTTCCAAGCTACGAATTTATCCCTTAAATTCATATGTATAATAGCATATATTATTCAAATAAGTAAATCTTATTCACTTATTTAATTTCTCTTATTTTCAAGTGGGCTTCCAACAAGTCTGATTAAACTTGGGTTTAGACTTCTCCAAGTCCATTTAATTAATCCAATTAATTAAATTAGTTCAATTCTAAATTAATTGATCCAATCAATTAATTTATTCACTCCAATTGGATTCATAATCTCATTAGGTCCAATTAAATAGTCCTACTATTTAATTGAATAATTAATTCAACTCTTTGAATTAATTTAATCCTTTAATAAATTAATTCAATTAATTAATTATATCCAACCCCTTGGATGATTTATAAACTAGAGATGTTCATTCCAAATTGTGTGTGACCCTTTAGGTTCACTTCTAAACTAGTAGTGGGCTTGCAACATTTGCAACTTATGAATAACAATTAATCTGATTAATTAATCCAATTAATTAATCTACTAGGAATTAACTTCTTAATTCCTAGAACCGCACTATTTGTGAAAACATCTAGCGAGTAATTACGGCAAACTAGTCTTAGGTGAAATTACAAGTGATCCTATCCTATTCCAATTATGAGTACCATGCACGTAAGGTTCTTTTGTCAACTAATCTCTCGATTAAGTTTAGGGTATAAATAATAGTCGAAACCCTAATCGACTCAATATCTATGATTTTATTTCAAGTTGCAGTGACTCTTAATGAATCATCAGAAACCCTTTTCTGATATTCACTCTACCTTGGTTAAGGTCTTCTGAGTCAGGAACTATGAAAACATAGGAGATTCACTTGTTCTACCCGATAAGTGATGGATCCTTTATTGGCCACTCATTAACCTTCATACGTATAAATACAATACCCAACATAATCCCTTTATAATTGTTAGGCAATCAGAGGATACATCTAAGTAGGCATTACACATATAAGGTTACCATATTACCTTAAGTCAAAGGGCTAGTCCTGCACTATTGTAACATAGAAATTCTTAATTCGACATTTGGGATTTCCAACTAAGAATTTCAAGCAGGTCAATTCAGTGTACTTGGTCTCTAACAAGCAACTGCATACATACACTTGTGTCTCTACGCTGATGTCCATGGAATGGGATATTCTTGTCTTACGAGCATGCATCTTATGCACGAGTCTTATAGTAAGATTTTTAAATAGATTAATATTATTCCTAATTTGTTAGTAAAATTCATAAATAATTTTTTTATATTATCTATCTTACCACATGTTTGTTTTTTATAGGTATGCCTCCTAAATGGATTGAAGATCAACCTATTATTGATCGAGCTACTACTGATATTCTGATGGATGAGGGTATATTCGATGGTTTGTTTTTTTTTCTAACTTGTTTTATATTATCATTATTTAATAATTATGTTGAGCAATAATGTAAAATATTTTTTTACTATTGCAACTTCTACACAGAGGCAATATCGAGATATAAGCCACACATGGTGACAAACTTAGATGTTATATAGAGAAGATAGGAAGAATACCAGTCACATTTCGCAAATTTGATGGTCGTCCTATAGGGCAGCATGGATCCTCCTTTATGACGGAACTCAATGTAGTAGTGAAGAAGTTTGCACCATTATAAGTTGTTGATTGGAGGCACATTACAGAGGAGGAAGAGGCCCATATATGATCGGTTATTGGTTAGTATAATTAACTATCTTAGTTGGTTTACTTTCTCTTTGATATATTAAATGTTAATATATTTTTTTGTTGTAAGCTATGTTTACTGTAGACTTTGGCATAGGACCAGAGTTAGTTAAGAAAAAGACTGACAGGCTGATGAGTGCTCGATACAAAGATAATTGCCAGAAGATGCACAAACACGACAAAAGTCTCACAAACCTACCTTGGGAGGAGTGGCTAAAACATATGTCTCATAATTTCTATGAGACACAGGCAGATTGGGAGTATATATGTACATTATTCGAGTCAGAGGAGTTTAAGGTAAATTTAATAATACGTTTTAGCTAATTTATTTAATAAAATCTTATATTTATTAATTTAATCTTATGATGTTTATTACGTTAATTGTTTTTTACAGAAACAATCAGTGATGAACTCATCAAATCGAGCAAAATTACCATATAATCATTGTGGAGGTTTAAAGTCCTTTGTGCAGTACAGTTAAATGGTGTAAGTATATAAAATCTTAAGTTTCATTTAAATAATTACTTTATTCAATAAGTAACATATGACATATGTTATTTCTAGACTGATAGAACTAGCAGAAAAGATCGGATTACCATTTTTAATTAAATTCACTACTACACTATGAAGGGTTGGGTAGGAGATAGAGCTCAAAGTGTATATGTAAGTAATTAATTCATTCAATTATTACTTTTCAATTTATTTGAAAATAAATATGTTGACATATTTATTAATTTTAGGATGAGATGGTGCGACTTCGAGAGGAATGCCGAGAGTCACAGGCTCACACAGATACTAGGGATGATGCTCATGCCTTAGACGATATACAAATTGTAGAAAGTGTGTGTGACTAGGTCCTCGGTACATGTTCGGGGTACGTGTGTGGGCTTGGAAATGGGCCCAAGCCTTTCAGGTTGACTATTTCTGATGCTACATCATCCAGGCCGATCAATACAATGCTTAAAGATTAGCTTTATATAATACAAGAGAAGCTAGCAGACACAAGAACTGAGCTAGCAGATACTAGGACTGAGCTACTGGTTTATAAAGACAGACCGCATCTCATGGAGTCACAACAAGCCATGATTCTGCAGTTTCTTGATAAGGTGTCTCCCGGTGCATCGCAAGTGATACAGTCGATAACCCAGCAGCAACCATCCTCCTCAGCTCTACCCCGGCCTCCACCGCCTCAAACTTAGTTTTGTGTAAATGTTTAAATTTTGTGCAGTTATTCATACTTTTTTTAATGGATTAATTGTTATGTCAATGTTATTCATATTAGTCGTTGCTGTTGTTTTGATATATACAATTATGTTTAATATATAGTGTTGTTTTGATAAATGTCTTGTGAATGGTTGTTGGATATGTTATGAGGGGTTGTTGAATATTTGTGAATGGTTGTGATAAACAAGTTGTGGATTTGTTATTTAAACATGGTATAGTTTAGATTTGTTGTTTAAAACATGGTAAAATGATCGAAATAAAAAAATTATTTTTAAAAAAAAAGTAATATTAGCAATAAATTTTCAGAATTCGTCGCTAAGATTTTTTATTTTTTAAATATTTTATTAACTTAGCGATGAAATTAAAAATTTGTCGATAATATTTTTTTATATTTTTTTTGAAAAATGTTATTAATATAGCGACGAAGTTGTTTATTCGTCGCTAAACTTAGCGACGACACCTTAAATTTCGTCACTAAATATTATATTATCTATTTAATATTTAATTTTTTAAATATCTTAGCGACAAAATTCCTTATGGATTGTGTCGCTAAATAATTATTTAGCACTGAAATTCCTTATGGATTGCATCGCTAAATAATTATTTAGCGATGAATTTTTTTATTATAGAGATAAATTATTTCATCGCTAAACTTTGTGACGTTTGCCGAATTTTCCTTCCCAAAATTATTTCTGACGGTCTTACCACAACAACTTTAGCGATGCGAGTTTATCGTCGCTAAGACATATTAGTGACGAAAATGTATTTGTTAGCAATGAAAAATTTCATCACTAAAATACAAATTTCTTGTAGTGACTGTTTAGTTTAGGCAATTGATAAATGCGAAATTGATAATCACATCTAACCAGGGGTGATGTCATATTTGATATGGCACGTTTTAAATTAAATTTTAAATTTTCATTGTGCATACTTCATGGTTACCTGACACATCAATGGTATCAGAGCCATGATTTACACATTTTCAATTATCTTTCGATTTTTGCTTTTAGGACTTAAACATTAATTTTTTTTAGTTGTGATTTCTGATTGGGACTTGTTTAATTTTTGCATTTTTGATTTAACTGTTAAATTTTGGATAAGAAGAATACAATGCAAAACTACTGCCACCAAAGTGTAGACAACCATTGGATCACAGCAGTCGCCGTTTAGCTAAGGGTAGGAGCACTGTCGGTTGAGTATGCGTACAAGCTTTCTTCTCTATGTGTTGCCTATTGGTGGAGCACCAACCTGAGCATAATGTGCAGTCACCGTGTGAATGGGGTATGCAAATGTTGGATGCGACGGTGGAGGGGCACTTGCAAGTGCAACGATGGTTATTGGGCATCTGACATGTGCACATGGATAGATGACACGAGTAAGAGTCACTGATAAGTTAGTTTTATACCAATAATTCATATGTCTTTTGATTAACAGTCATAAAGCTAGTCAAATGATACTACAAAACTTGAGCTTCTTTAATCTAGTCATGAATTCAAAATGTGGGTGTGTGTAAAGTGTCAACCTGAATTTTCATGCATGCATTTTTTGTATGAATTTCACAACCAATGAGTCTTATGATCAAAGCAATGAGATTCTAGGTGTTCCATAAGGTTGTTTTTCATACAATTTCTCCACTAATGTAGACACTAGCCAACTTAGATCAAAGGGACTTCAATAAGCTTGTAACATAAGGCCTAGGTATTGGCTTACAAAGAAAGGGTAGAGAATTAACAAAGTGAAAGAGCCTAAGATCTTGCATATATATCACACTCTCCTCATTTATTTCATTCTTCCCCAGTTCTCCTCCTCTTTCCCTTGGGATTCATATTTTCTTTTTCTTTTCCATTTCAGCACTTTTTTCGATTAAATCTTTTCATGAATCTCAAGGCTTCATTTCTCATTTTTTTGCTTTCCCAACCCCCAAACTTGTTTCTTTTCATCAACATGAGTTGTGATGGTTTTCTTGCATATTTTCCTTGCTCATACCCCTAAATGCCTTCATTCATGCCCTCATTATTTCCATATGATCCCTTGATAAGATTGTGCACAAAACATCACACCTTAAGCTCTCTTAGGGATAATCATTAGTTTTTTGGGCTGTAAAGGGTAGGTGTAGAGAGCTTCAGGAACCAAAGTTGAATAGTGGTCATTCATAGGCATTACACATGCCATTATTTGAAAAAGGTTCAAAGCGGTAACTCGTGAATAAAGATGTGATCATGGTAGGTTTGAAAGGTACAAACGGATCAAAGATGGCCTAAATCATTTCCAAATTTGCTAGTTATCTAAGATTTCACCTCAAAAAGAAATCAAGTAAGTTCTAGAACATCACAAAATGACCAATACAACTCATTGGAAGTAAAATCCAATACTAAGGAGCACACAATTCACAATATTTTGACATAACGTGCTCAATAAAAATTCTTCATTCGCTACAACTTTAAGGTTAAACCCAAGTGCAAGTTGTGCCAAGTAATAAATTTCTCGTCAGTCCATTGTCAATTCGCAGGGCAATTATTTGAAGATTTTAGAATTATATTTCTAAAAAAAAGATGGTCTTTTTGTGGTTTAGAAAAATATAATATATGATATAACTAAAATATCAAAGTAATAAAAGTATTAAGGATTAGGGTCCGCTCTTCAATTTTGGATAGAATAATGATTGTTTATTCTTTTTACCTCTTTTAATTGTCATTATTAGAATCCATACATAATGAAGGTTCCAATGAGAATATGTTATCAAATAGTGTATGTAATAAGGAAATAATGATACTATCTTACTATTTGCAAATTATCTCTTAACGCGAATATTTGTTTGTGGGATAAAGTATGCACACCTTTGTCTGCAGCAAGTCAAGGTTTCACATTAACGGTTGGTGTAGTAAAACTAAACGTCTAGTTAAATAAACTCAAGTATTTGTTGTGTCATTAGTGATACATAAATCAAGAATCACCAAAAAATAAGTAGGATAAAGATCAAAAATTAAAACAATAATATAACACAGTTAAATATTTTCTACCTTTATAACCATTCATCTTCCTCCATTAAGAGGTTCACCTTTTTGCTCAACAAAATGAAATTTAGAAAGATATAATGAAAGTAGAAAAGTCTAAAAATAGAAAAGAAACTAGAGAATACATTTTTATTACTACTACGGAACTTATATTACTATTAGAAAACTTAGCCTAAAGAATCCCTCTACCCTTCTACCCCCTAACTCTTACAAGCTTAATACATGGTCTATTTATAGTGCTTGAAGTATGCTAGAGGTCAAACATATAATGGAGTAGTTAAATAATTAAGTGGTAAGCTAGTTGTCAAGAGTTGGTAAGTTATTACACCAAATCCTCTAAATTTTCACCTACTCGATTAAATTGAATTTGAAGACTGGATACAGCTAGATTTTGATGATGAGTAAAGAATAAGGGTTGCATATCTTTCTGTGCTGATATTTTGCATATATCATTTGTCAAATTTGGCTGTCAGATGAGGGAGATATGGTCAAATTACAGGATCATATTCAAGAGCCATCCTTCAACATCAGCAGCACATTACAACAGATTTATTAACCATTTTGACATATTTACTCACCATCTTGTATTCCACAAAATTGTTTATCTACCTCTTGTATATAACATATCTAAATTTTCTCACCATCATATATTCCACAAAATTGTTTATCTACCTCTTTTGTATAACATATCTAAATTTCATCGAAAAAAAATTCTAGTTTAAGAGATATGGCCTATTTGGTAAAATAGGTCAGGATTGAGCTCTTAATTTTGATCCCAATTTTCCTAAAAGAAATTCTAGTTTAAGAGATATGGCCTAATTGGTAAAATAGGTCAAAACTGATCTTAATTCTGATCTGAATTTTTAGTGATCCCTTTTTACAACCACTCGTAATCCAATTTTTTTTATCCTTATATATTTAGTATGAGATCTAAAGTGTGCACAAACTTATAGATGAATGACTTATCAATGCATCGTCTCAAGAATTAACCCAAAACCATTTTAGAATTAAAAGTTATGCCAATTTCTCTGAAACCTGCACAAAAGAAGTTAAAACTTTTTAATCTATTTTTTTAGGTTGATTTCCCATTTTATTCCTAAAACAAAAAAATGCTTCAATTCGGAGTTCTAATGATAATTTTAAAGTAAAAAAAATTATTTAAATTCTAATTAATTGTACACTTTTACATGTTCATCACACTCCCCACCCAGCTTAACTAGTTCTTAGTAATTATAGCATAATGAAATGTAATACAAATAAAAATGAATATGGCATAATGATTAGAATTTAAATGAAACCTATAAAATAGTCTAACAATCATAAACAATCATTTGTCAGAGATCATAGATGCTATCAAGTGTTTTTTTTTTTGGAATTTCCAAAGGATGTTGTTCATATGTGCACTAAGCCAACCTTTTATTCCACAGACCAAAATAAATATAACTTTAAAATCAATTATGAAAAAGCCTCAACTCATATCCTCATGGGTAAGTGTTTGTCATATAAATTGGTAAGGTGTTCACTCATAGAGTTTGAAAATAGTTAAAAACACTCAGGGAAATGGCACTTAAATGATTTAGGACAAGCATTCAAACAAAAATTGAGTGTAAGATTGGTAGTCACAAAATTAAAAATACTTAGTCTGTCTTACTAAAATATGTATTGAAATTTCATTGGTTAACCTGAAAATAAAATGGTGATTTTTTTTGTTCTTTTTTTGTTTTTATATTTTATTATTTTATTTTATTTTTTATTTGTTTTTTTGCAACATGATGCGTATGATAATAAAACATCAAAAGAAGGATTTACAATTATACTCACATCACTAGCTACAAAGCGAAATATTTCAATAGAAATAGATAACTACATAGTTTTACCCAATTGATTTCTCCACATGCAAGATAGACAAAAATTAAGCATTTTAAATTGCAACGAAACTAATTTGAATGATCAATTAAAGTTTAGAATACTTGTTTTCTCAATCTCTCCACTTATTCACAAAAGATGTGTGAATATTAAAAACTAAACACTTTAACATGGTCAAAATTTTCAGTTATATGTATAGCAACCAATCTTTCCACAAGGCTTAGGATGAGCACAAGACTAATTTTTTTTTCAAGGTAGTACTCTTGGACTCTAACGAAAAGAGGATTGCAATTATATTTTGACAATTCACAAAATTTCCATTTAAAACTTCACAAACATGCCATGTTATGCAAAAAAAATTGAGGGTGCATCTAAATAGTGTCAAAAGATTACCCTTTACTCTAGCCACCATTCTCATGGTTTTAATAGACCCAAAAGCTTGAATTTTTTTTAAGAAAAAAAACTAAAAAATATATATTGAACACACAAGACATGATATCAACTATCCCCTCCCCCAACCTAATCAAGTCCTTGTCCCCAATGTCAAAAATAGATAGGAAAGTAGAGTTTAAAAGATATTATTTGAAATGTGGCTTATTGAAAAAATAAAGTTGAAATAATATAAAACACACACTATTATTTGAAACCATTAAGGATAAATTTCATACACTAAGAGTTAAATTCATTTTGCATTTTTTGACCACTATACTTGTTAGACTAATCCACACAAACCAAGGTTAGATCAGGTTCTGGAACATATAGTAGAAGTTTATCAATCAATTGGTTAGGTATTGGAGCAAAAATGAGGATTCGTCTCGCAGATGATGAAATAAAATCTTTTTCCACAACATGATCTGCAAAGGATAGCAAACCATCATAGAAACCATTAACATTAAGAGTACCTATAGGTTTTTGGTGAATGTTGAGTTATACCTAAGAGATAACTTGGAATAACTCCTCTAGTGTATCAAAACAACCAAGTAGGGTGATGAATGCATCCACATTATTTAACATATTAGGCATTCTATCCTGAATATATGACACTTTTAGCTAATCTCCAATGGTCATACATGTGATATTCTGTACTCTTAAAGGTTTTGGAATAACTCCTAAAAGTTTGACTCCTCCTACATGAGCAGAAGTAGCAATACTCCCATTAACCCCAGACTGCCTACCCTATACATTAAATAAATTTTCTTTCTACTAAAATTCTACCAAGGTTATTGGTTGCCCTATAAACTTACCATTTTTTCTTGGATTGGATTCACAAAAGATACAAATATAGTTGACCTTGCGAGTGGAAGACCCTTCTATTTTCTTTCTTTTCGTTCTTTTTTTTTTGGAAAGTGAGTTATGCAAAATGAAGTGAGTATGGTGCTATTTATTGAGGTGTAAACAGGGAATGCATTTATTTCATATCTTTTTCTTTAGTCAGAAAGGTTGAAAATAAGGACATACAAAATTTAAAAATTATCTACTTAAACTTGAATGCACATGTAGTTGTGATTGTGGCTTACATCTTCCTTTAGTTTTATGTGTAGTAATGGGTTAAACGCCCTCTATGGGTCGAGGATATGCTTTCTATCCAATTTTTTTATAAACTCGCAAATAGGGTCTTTTAATGTAACATTCCCAAGATTATAATGCTCATATTCATGTCGGAAGTGATTCCATAAATTAAGAATTGCACGATGTACTAATCCACATGAATGTGTCTAAAAAGTCAATATATTGTCATCTAAAGACTCCTTACTCAGTCCATCCATAATGAATTCAATTTTATCTTCTTGATTTTTAGAAACCATTCCTAAGGAACGACACTTTGTATTGTAAATCCATCGAACACATTTATGAGATACTTGCATTTTTTTTGCCCTTCGATTTTTTTAATATATGCTTTTACCAAAATCAGACATGTAAGCAAGTTTGAAGACTCGTATGAAAACTTACCTACTACTCTTACCTTTGCTTCAATTGTTCATCGTATGTCCCCTGGTCCATAAGCATCCTTAATCTTTTAATCCTAGTTTTATAAAAAAATTATATTTCATTTTTAGGAAGAAACGGAAATTGCTTCTTGAGAGTTAGAAGAATGTCATTCATTTTGAAAAGAACAAGAAAAAAAGAATGAGAAAAAAGAGGGAAACTTTGTATAGAGATTTCAGTTATTTGAAAAACTAATAAGTCCGACTTTAATACCCACAGAGTACCATCATCTGCCACTTAAATGGAAAAAGAAAAACAAATAAAAGAAAGAAAGACCACAAAATAATCAAAGTCGGAGAAAATAAGTATATATACACATACTAATAATAACAAGGGTTAGAAAGAAAAAGAATTTATTCTTGTGAAAATTGATTCTCTAGAAATGGTTTGAGTCTTTGTCTATTTTCTTTAAATACATTACCATTTCTAGGATTCTTAATGTTAGTTGCCGTATATGGATATCCGACTTCTAAAACAAAAGGACCACTCCACCTTGATCTCAATTTTCCAAGAAATAAATGCAATCAACAATTATAAAACAACACCTTTTGACCAACCTCACATATTTTTCTTGAAATTTTATTATCATGAAATTATTTTATTCTTCATTTATGAATTTTAGAATTCTCATATGCATCATTTATCAATTTTTGAAGTTTATTGATTTACAATTTGAACAATTTTCAAGCTTTATCAAGGTTGATATTAAACATTTTGATTGCCCAATAAGCTTTATGTTCAGTTCAACAGGTAAATGACAAGGTTTTCCATAAACTATTTTATAAGGAGAGATGCTTAAGGATTTTTTGAAAGTAGTTCTATATGCCCAAAGTGTATCGATAAGTCTAAGAGACCAATCTTTATGATTTGGGTTAACTGTCTTATCCAAAATTTATTTTATCTCTCTATTTGCAAGTTCAACTTATCCATTTATCTGACGGTGATAAGGGGTTGCAACTTTATGCATGATTCCATATATTTTCTCATTAAAGTTCTAAAAATATTGTTATAAAAATATTTTCCCCCATCACTGACGATGGATCGATGAACTCCAAATCAACTTAAAATATTTTCTTTTAAATTTTTTTCACTATTTTGTGATCATTGTTTTGATAGGGAATTGCTTCAATCTATTTTGAGACATAATCTATGGCAACCAATATGTAAATAAAACGAAATGATAATGGAAATTGTCCCATGAAGTCAATACCTCAACAACCAAATATTTCAATCACTAGGATAGGGTGTAGGGGCATCATGATTCACTTTGAAAACTTTTAACAATTTTCACAATTTTTGTAGAAAGTGTAAGTATATTTGAAAAGCGTTAGCCAATAAAATCCACATTGCAAGATCTTTGCAGTGGTTTTCTTTGCCAAAAAGTACCACCACATGCTTCTGAATGACAAAATTTAACAATATTACCTATTTCATTATGAGACACGCATCTTCAAAAGATTTGATCAGGATAATATTTGAATAGGTATGGATCATCCCAATAAAAGTTTCTCACCTCAGTCAAGAACTCCTTTTTGTCTTAGGAGTTCCAATGCGATGGCATCTTTTCTGTCATAAAAATATTAACAACTGCAACAAACCAAGCTAAAATAGAAATATTAAATAGTTGTTCATTAGGGAAAGTGTCATTAATGGATGTGATTTGAAATGAGTCATCACAAACAAGTCTCAAAAAATGATTAGTCACCACATTCTCTACCCCTTCTTATCTCGAATCGTAATGTTGAATTACTAGAGTAAGAAAATCCACCTAGTCAAGGTTTGACATCCTTTTTTGACAAAAGACATTTCAAAGTTGCATGGTCACTAAAAAAATAACTGGTGAGCCAACAAGATAAGATCTAAATTTGTCCAATGTAAAACTATAGCAAGTAATTCTTTTTTAGTTGTTGAATAATTCAATTGAGTATTATTTAAAGTTTTACTTGTATAGTAAATAACATATGATTTCTTATAGTTTCTTTGTCCTAAGACAACTTCAACAACATAGTCACTGCATCACACATTATTTCAAAAGATAAAGCCCAATCTAGAGGCTTCATGATTGGAGCAGACGTAAGCATACTTTTAAGCTTAACAAAAACATTTTAATAATTTTCGATCCATTCAAATATTGTATCTTTTGTTATAAGATTACATAAAAGTTTAGATATTATACTAAAATCTTTGATATATCTTCTATAGAAACCAGTTTGTCCTAAAAATGATCTTACCCTATTCACAGACTTTGGTATTGATAAATTAGCAATTAACTTGATTTTAGAATTATCTATTTCAATACCTTTTGATTAAATAATGTATCCAACAACAATACCAGTTGTTACCATAAAATGACATTTCTCCCAATTGAGTACAAGGTTCTTTTCTTCACACCTAATTAAAATATTTTCTAAATTAGATAAGTAATCGTCAATTGAATTACCAAAATAGAAAAATCATCAATGAAGACTTTAAGAAAATGTTCAACCATGTCACTAAAAATACTAAGCATGCATCGTTGGGATGTAGATGGTGCATTACATAATCCAAATAACATCCTTTGATATGCAAAAGTACCAAAAATGACATGTAAAAGTTATTTTCTCTTGATCTTCAAGTGCAATTGTAATTTGATTATACCTAGAATATCTATCTAAGAAGTAGTAAAATTCATGTCCCGAAACTCTTTCTAATATTTGATCAATGAAGGGTAGTGGAAAATGATATTTTCTAGTAATCGAGTTGAGTTTCCTATTATCAATGCACATTCGCCAACCAGTAACAATCCTAGTTGGAATTATGGAAATGATAAAACTCTTTATGAATTATGGAAAAAGAGGGCTCCAAGACTAAATTTTCTTAAAGTGTGGGAGTGTCTAGTAAAAGTAGTTATACCTGATTTTAAGAGGAAGAAAATAGGTCCTAAGACTATAGATGTTGTTTTTATTGGATATGTTCAAAATAGCATAGCAAATAGATTTTCAGTGGTTAATTCTGAAATTAATGGAATTTCTAATAACACAAAGGCTAGAGATGCTACATACTTTGAGGATATTTTTCCTTTTAAATCTAGAATTTCATATGAGCCATGTATGTACAAACTTAAATCTTCTAGAGGTGAATCATTTACTAGTGTAATTTTAGAAAATAAGAAAGGGAAATTTATGGAATTGAGGAGAAGTAAGAGAACTAAAGTCAAGAAGAATTTTAGAGATAATTTTATCACATTTAAGTTGAAAGAGATTCACAAACTTATGATGAAGCAATATCTTCTATAGATGCACATTTTTGAAAAGAAAGTATTAATGATGAATATAATTCTATTATTCAAAATAATACTTGAGTTTTATATGATCTATCTCCTGGTAGTAAACCAGTCGGATGTAAATAGATTTTTAAGAAAAGTTAAAAGTTGATGGCTACAAAGCAAGATTAGTAGCGAAAAGATTTACACAATAATAAGAAATAGATTACTTTGATACTTATTCTCCTGTTGCTAAGATGTAAACCAGTAGGATGTAAATGGATTTTTAAGAAAAGTTAAAAGTTGATGGTTACAAAGCAAGATTAGTAGCGAAAAGATTTACACAACAAGAATAAATAGATTACTTTGATACTTATTCTCCTATTGCTAAGATTTCAAGTATTAGGATTGTATTAGCTTTAGCATCGATACATAAGCTAGTGATACATCAAATGGATGTTAAGACTACATTTTTAAATAGAGAGTTAAATGAAGAAATTTATATGGGACAACCTAAAGGTTTTAAGGTTAAAGGTCAAGAACATAAGGTATGTAAGTTAGTGAAATCTTTATATGGTTTGAAGTAAGCTCCCTAATAGTGACACGAAAAGTTTAATGAAGTTATACAAGGTTATGGATTTAGATCAAATGAATACGATAGATGAATATATGGCAAGGAGAAAAAAGGTGAATATGTGATATTATGTTTGTATGTGGATGATATATTAATTTTTGGGTATGATTTAGACTTTATTGAAAGAAGTGAAAAGTTATTTGTCTAATAACTTTAAAATGAAAGATTTAGGAGAAGCTCATATAATTTTGGGCATGAAGGTGAGTAGAACTGAAGAAGATATTTTATTAAACCAATCTGATTCTATTGAAAAGTTTTTGAGAAAATTCAGTTCTTATGATTATAAATTAGTTTCTACTCCCTATTATCCAAATATGCAATTGCACAAAAACTTGGGTGAACTTATATCTCAATTGAAATATTCTCAAATTATTGGATCATTATTGTATTTCACAAGTAGGACTCGACCTGATATTTCTTATGCAGTTGGTAGACTTAGTAAATATACTCATAATCCTAGTAAGAATCATTGAAATACTTTAGAAAGAGTTCTTAAGTATCTTAGAGGAACTCTAAATTATTCTTTATGTTATAAAGGTTTTTCAAATGTACTTGAAGAATATGGTGATGCTAATTGGATTAATGATAGCTCTGAAATTAAGTCTACTAGTGATTTGTTTTTATGTTGGGTAGAGCAACAATAACTTGGGGATATAAGAAATAAACTGTTATATCTAGAAGAACTATGAAGCTTAGTTAATAGCTTTAAATACAACTTGTACAATTGTCGAATGGTTGAGAGATTTATTACTTGATATCCCAATAGCAAATAAACCTTTATCTACTATTTCTATATATTATGATTGTAAGGCTGTGATTGACCTTGTAAAGTAGACACATTCTAATAAAAAAATGAGTGGACACTTACAAGCAAGATACAAAAGTGTGAAGTCTTTACTGAAGAGAAATGTGGTAACACTTAATTTTGTGAAGTCTGAAAAAAAACTTGACAGATAATTTTAACAAAGGTTTACCCAATAAGGGTGTATTTGAATCATCGAGGGGGATGGGCATAAGCACACAAGGGAGTCACCTCCGGGAGTAACACAACTTCTGTGATTGGAGACCCCATGAAGAAGGTTTAATAGGTAGAAACAACCTATAATGCGTGACTTATTTTGTACTACTTTATGAGAATAAAACCTTCCCATTCATATGGTGATAATGTTTTATAGTATGATGTTAGGTTGGGCCTTGACCCTTAATGAGACCAAGGTGGGAATTCCGCAGGGTATAGGTCACACGTACCCTTAGAGATTTTACCTAAATGAGAGTTACCATGAGGCCGTGGCTATGAATTTATCAGAGTGCATGACTATTAACAACTCTAACACTCTTTGAACAAAATCAATATCAATACTGTGTGTGATGTATTGAAGTTTTGAAAAGGGACCTAATTCAAGGTGTAGTCAATTTTGGTTCCCTGAAATTAAAATCATCAATACTAAAAGTAGGCTCAATCCTGGAAGGCTCTTACACCCATTACACAATATCCAGTTGCCCTATTATATTTTTTCATATAAATTTAGAAATTTTAAACCTTGTGGGGGATTGTTGTAATTTGAAGTTTTAAAACTTCAAAAATCAAATTTAATCTTCATTATTTAAATTAAATTTTGTAGCCTCATATTAACTTTTGTAACACCTAATTTGGGGCCATTATTTGGATTTAATTTTTTAGTTATTACATGTCTCTTCCTAATACTATAAATAGGTGTCATAGGGGTGTAGGTAGAAACATACAACTATTCTTACACTTTTTACATTCTATATATTATTTTCAATATATTAGTCAACGTGATAAGGTCTTAATTGTTAGTCTTCTGTACTCATAATAGGAGACACTGACATTGACCTTCTTAGGTTTTATCTTGGGATGGTAGTGATCTGCCAGTACCTGCATGGAGGGGAGGCCATCACAATCTTAGGACAACGTCAAGTGGCGTGACTCTTATAGGCAACTGTTTTATTTTTCATTATTTATATACTTTTAAAATTATTATAAATTATATGCATTCATGTGATTTATTTGCATCAAAGTAATTTTTTATTTGCATGAAAGTTATTTTATTTACATCATATATAAATTAAAAAAAAAAGATTCTCAACAAAACTTTTTAAAACCCACCAAAAATCTACGTCAAACCAATTGATTTAGAATGTTAAGTACGTTGATCTTTTGTTTAATTTAAGAATATCTCAAATTCTTACTAGGGCTATAATTGCTTATTTGTATTTCATTTTTTTTAATATTTAACCTATTTTTAGCATGTTAATTATTTTTTATAGTATTGATCCTGCCACGGAAAGATCTTGATCTCTAACAACAGTATTGCTACGCAACTGATCTCAAACTCCTATCCCTGAGATTTGTCCAAAGAAACACAAGTGGGTTATCAGACTTGTTGAGGTGGCCCTCAACTATAATTCTTCGATGTCTAAGTTAATACACTTGATCAAAGAAATCAAAGAGATATAGGAGATCAGAGCAATTAAGATAAGGGAGAGTGAATACGTATATTTGAAATAGTGCATTGGGTCTATTTATACTAGTTGGATCCCATACACATGGCTTATCCTCAACTAAGTAAAGTGTGCACATTTTTTGGCTGTAACGCCAGGTCCGTCCTTGGATTGAGTTTGGCTCGGATCTAATCCATGGTTAAACATGTTGATTTTAGACTATTATGTAATTGTACTAAGATTTCGAGGCCATTTTAGTCATTTTAACTAGGGCATTTAGTACACACATCAAGTATAATTACAATACCATTATTTTAATCATAGTTCGCTCGAAGGTTAAACTAATAACCCTCGACCCAATTGATTTTCTATCTCAAAGGACAGTCCAAGTTTCAAAATATTGGGCCATTTGCAAATACTGAAATCATTGTAGAAATTTCTTAGATGAAAAATTATAGGAGAAGTACTTCAAACACGCCCATGATCAAATTTGGTGTGAATTTATTCAAATTTGATAAGTTCAAGAATGGCATAGACTTCATAAACAAACTTAAATCAATTAAATACAATGAGGTCTAAGTAGCTAGCCAGCAGCTTAAATTGTTGAAATTTGCCGTGAAATGTCACTTTGATGAATTGAGATGCCATAAATACTTAAATATCAACTTTTTGCAATGAAAATATACATATGCCATCACGAATTATCGTGATCGTTATTGTTTATTGATAATTTGGTAGGTTATGATTCGGCCCTAATTTTAATCTTAATATGCCTTTGACAAGTATAATCATGAGTAAGGGTTGATCCCACAAAAATTGAGGTTAATCAATTTATTATCGACTCTATAGCTAAAGATTCGACTCACTAAATAACGACTTGAGACTCTAAGTCTCAAGAAGTGTAACTAAATTGCAGAAAATAAACTAAATGAACACAAGAGTAATAAGTACTGGAATGCTATGATTGGGAATTAAATAAATGAACACAAGAGTAATAAGGGATTGGTTAAGGTTTCATTCACCACCACTAGATAATGAACTGTGAATTAACATCAACATTATCCTCAAGTTTCTATTGACATTACCAACTGTAAATAAGAATAAGCTCTGTTATCTCAATATTTCTTAGTTTGTTGTTAGGTAAATAAGCTTTCTACCTAATTATCTAACCATTAAACAACCTAGAATAAGCTCTCTAGATTCAATTCAATAGATACATTAAGACAAAAAAGATAGATTGGATATTAAGCAACAAATACACAAGCTTGAATTATTCAACTTAGGTTATGTTTTTCGTTATAATTAACAAAAATATCCCATAATCATTGATTATAATTAACTATTCATGATTAGAAATTTAAGATAATTACAAATCAAGATTTCAAGATTTCTAATTTAAATGTACGTAACTCTCATGTCCAACTTGGTTGCGCACTCAAAGTAAATAAGAAAAAAACCATGGAGTGATTAATAATTGAAGAATATAAATAATCCCAATTAGACAAGTGGGGATTAATATCAAATAATTTAATTATATAAATCCATGTCTAGTATTTTGAAATTATCCTTACCAAATAATTAATCTAGCCTAACATAATTGAAAAGAACAAGAAAAATAAAATAAAATACATTAAGAGTTCAAGGGAATTGAAAGGGAGAAAAAAGAATATAATTATGGTGAAGAGATCTTATTAGTGGATGAATCTTTTTCTCCAGGCCTTTTTCTCTTCTCTCCTTCTATTGCCCAAGACCCAAAATATGTATCTAGCAATTAATTGGTCAAGTCCGAGGGTTTTGGGCTATTTATATTCTTCTTTAATAATAAGCAATTGCCAAAATTGTGTTTTAATATTTTGAAAATTGATATTCTTTTTCATCTGCCACAATCAGCCACAACACCAAATCTTTGTATTGAATTTGTTATCTAGTGCCATGGCGCTGAATGTTCAGCCACACAGGTGCCATGTGTTCATTTCTACTCTATCCAATATCTTGCAATTAATTTTGGACCTTCTTCCCTACTGAATTAGCTTTTAGTATCATTATATGATTTGTAGCCCTATCTTTTAGATTTCTACAGCCACTTGAATCAGATTAATATCACATTTATGGAGAAAGTTATGTTACAAATACAAAGAGTACTATATCTAGAAGTTTCAATGCAGTGCTAACTTTTTAATGCAATTTTTCTGTTTTAAATCAATTGAACTAGGCTCAATTGTGAGTGTAAAAAGTTTTATCCCTACATCTTAGCCTTCTAATTAGGTTAATAAGGATTTAGAGTAGAAAGTTATGCCTGAAATGAAAACTTAGGTCAATAAGAATTTTGGAGCCACGACACAACCTACAAGCATCGTAGTGCTAAAACTTTGTGTTACATCAATTTTACACCAATAATTTGAGTATTTTTAGCTTAACGAGATGTTAGTTTTCAATCATGTTTTAGGTAATTTTCACGGGTTTCATTGATGTTTTGTAGGGAATAGAAAGATCAGACAATTGTTGATAAATTGAAGAAAATGAGCAAAAGAAGCTTAGGTGCCATCCCATTAGACCTCAGGTGCCAAAATTGGTCCAAAGTCTTCTTAAGTCCTAAATTAGCCCAAGGTCTTGTTGAAAGTTAGGTTTTATAGTTTTCCCAAAGTGAGGTAAAAATCCGGTCCAAACAATCACACTTTCAGAAAAATGTATTAGGCGCCATATGCTCTATATGCCTCATTTGCAATCGACGCCTAAGCGCCAAAGAAGCCTAGGCACCAAATATGCTATTTTTGATGCTTGAGGGCCTTTCGCTCTATTTTTGGCGCCTGAGCTCCATTGGGATGCTTTTCCCTCTACTTTTGGCACCTACGGTCTGATGGGATGGCGCCTAGGCTTCATTGGCTCATTTTCTCCAATCATTTTCTTCAATTTATCAATAATTGTCTCATCTTTATATTCCCCACAAAAAAAAACTAATGAAACACGTGAAAATTTCCTAAAACTTACTTAAAAACTAACATCTCGTAAAGATACTCAAATTATTAGTGAAAAACCGATGTAACAAATACCCCCAAACTTAAATATTTGCTTGTCATCAAGAAACAAAAGAAGAATAATGACTAAAACAAAAACCATAATGCAAACTTGATTGCCACCAAGTATAAAAAAATCAATATGCCTCAAAGATTGCTAAAATGTCAACGTAAATGTAACTTCATAAGTCAATCAATACCTGAGTACCAACATGCATACCAGTTTAACTCAACCTCATGATCTTGCGAGTGTGTGTGTTATAGTTAATTCATCACTCAGATAAGCTTATAAAGGTAACACTTTCTAGAAAATCCACTTCTAAAGATGAATTGATATGATAACTAGACTTCATATGCTTGCTTTCCACACTAATCTCCACTAAAGGACTTTCAAAGCTTGTAATGTAAGGCTAGGGTCATGGGTAGAAATTTAGATAGTAAAGTGGTTCACAATTACTCCAAGACACATAACCAATCTAGAACCATGCTTGCCAAAACCAACCTCTCAACCTTGTATCATACTCCTTTCATTCGGCTGGTATGTTTCTTGAAACAACTTTTCTTCCTTTCTATTATCTTTTCTCTTTTCTCACTTTTCTTTTGCTTTTCTTCTCTTTTTTTTAGATTATTTTTAAACCCCCAAACTTATGATATTTTTTATTGATGACAAAGAGGGTGATTTTCACAATCTTCTCATCAACATCCTCTTTATTTATTTATTTTTTCAACTAGAGATGAGATAAAAAATAATTGTCAACATTTTCCAACACTTGCACACTTGTATAATTCTCAAATCAAGCTCTAAATTGACTATGTACTGAGTAAAGAGTAAATTTGATAGATAAAAGCATGTGAAGGTTAGGAATAATTTGCGAGGTGATAAAGAAACATGATACATTAGGTTCAAAGGGGACACTACGGATAAAATACATAAATTTGATAGGTTTTTATAGGCTCAAACAGTCTAAAGATGGTCTAAATCATCTTCTTAATGCCATGTCGCCTAAGATTTTGACTTGACTAGTGATCAAATAAGTTCAAGAGCTTGGTGGGATTTTATAGGCAACACTTATAAATTGCCTCAAGTATCTAAATACAATTCGACAACCGGGTAGTGCTCAATTATAACAAGAACCATAAAATCAAGTCAAATAAACACATATATCAAATGCTAAGGCAAAAACATCATTAATCAGTTCCAAAAAGTTGTCATTAATGCAATCAATATTCATCATTGGCTACAATGATTCGATTCAAGTGCAGTCAAGAAGATAAACTTTTTTTTAAATAAACATTTTACAAACATTAACACGAAACTAAGACCCCAAAACAAAGCAAAGAACCCAAACAAACAAGATATTATCCGCAATGGATAAAAAAAAATAATGGAGGACTTTCTTAAATAATAGGAGTATCCTAGAGAAAGATCGTCCTCACCATCAGAGGACGATTGTGGAAACATGGTGAGAAGAGAGACATTCTTGAAGACAAGGAAGTCATTCTTGGAGATAAGGAGAGTTTCAACCATTCCTCTCACTTCACAAATTAGTGAACAATTTTCATGTTCTTTCTTATGTATTTCTTCAAGTTATATTCATACATGATTAACTAAACTTTCTTTCTAGAGGATGATGTAACCTTATTTGAGCTTATGTTTTGAATTCCAAACAATATTATTTCAGGTTATTCATCTTGTTTGTGTTATCTTGTTTAGTATTGCATCTTGATTATTTGGCCATTAATTGAGAGTATTTGATACATGAGATTCGATACTCGAGAAAAGAAAGATTATACATGATCATAAGGATAACATAACCTAGGAATCATAAAGTTGAGAAACTAATAAAACCTTTGAAGTTTTAAAGAAGAATTCATTGAACTTTTATAGAGTTTTATTCTTGAGTTTTTATAGAAATATTGAAATTCATATTAAAACTCATAATCAATTCAACACTTGAGAGAGGGAATTAATGAGCTTAGGAATTCTTAACTTACATGTATTGTTGACTTGAATTGGTATATTTTGGAAGAAAGAATATAGGTGATAATTAGGTAAGTCATTCCTCAAGAGTTTCTTGTACATAAGGTGCTTGTTATTTTACTTATAAGAACTCTACTCTTGTCTTTTGCAATTTTTATATTCTACTTTATTTAATCATCACTTGATTTTCTAGATAAAATTGAGACTATCTGTACGTCAAGAATTTTTTCATGCATCTAAGTCTCGATATTTAAATAAATATTATAAAAAATTATGAGCACGACGACTTAGTAAATAACTGAAAACTCAACTTGTTGGATCAAGCAATCCAAAAAAATAGTAATATTTTTAGTCAATGGAGAAAAATTAATTTATTACTTGAGTTCCAAAAGAGAATGTTAACGATTCAATAAAAGAGAGTAACAACTAAACAAATATGTAATTATGAAAGCCATCCAATCTCCACATAAAATCCACCATGTAAAACAAATCATATAGCATAACCATTATCACGAATAGGTTTAACTCCCTTGTCTTAGGTCCTGGTATAGGCTTAGCCCCCTGTGTTGGACTACTGGTACAGGCTTACCCTCTCTGTGTTGGACTACGGGTACTGGCTTAACCCCATTTTACTAGGTCGTTGGTTCAAGCTTAACCCACTTGCACTAGGCTACAGACCAAGCTCTCAATCGTAATATGTATCAGTTGTCCATTTCCTATTTCACAATAGTCAATAATTTAAGGTGTCAAGAATGGATTTTAAAAACACCACCATAATTTCTACAATTACAAACCACCATGTTCACGAAATCATATTTCAACACATACTCAGTTTTTGTAATTAAATTCACAAAAGTTAAATCATTTTCCCATTTTTACAATTTAATACATATATAAGTTCACTTAATCTAAGTTGTAAAAATTACCCACACATGCCAAAAGTACTTTATAAACTGAAAAGTGTTAGGTCAGTTGCCTTAACTTCAATAGTTAATCTCTAAAAATCCCAAATTCCTAGTACACAAATGAAATTAATTTAGGATAATAAAAAAAAATTAATTAATCCTATAATAATTTATTGGGTTATATTCAACTTAAATTGATTTATGCCTTAACGTAAATCATCTTCCACTTACTACCAAATATATCAAATTAAGCCTAAAGTTATCATCTTGAAATGTAAATCCAATGAACAAGTCGACAAATACTTGATTCAAAGAATATATAATATCATTTGTTACCAATAAAGTGAAATTATCCTAAATACTCTAGTAAATTTATTAAGAACCTAATAACTTCTCATATGATTCTACCAATATAATTAATTATAAGCCCAAGGTTAAAGATCAGATTACTTGGCAAATCACACATCAAAATTTTAAATCCCAAATCTGACATCCCTATACATACAGTTTTAATGCTCATATCATATAAACAGATTACGCAATAGCACATCGTGCAACCAAACAACAAGTTGTCGCTAAGTCGCACGTGCACCGCCGAACCAGAACCAGCTCGTGCATGCAGTAGGCTGGTGCACGGGCAACCCTTGCCCACACCCATTGCATGTACACATAGCAACGCGCACAGGCGACAGTCACTCGTGTTGGCTGCTGCCTCACAGTATATAGCCCTGTGCGCTCAACACGCGGGATTTAGCTCCAAACACATCATATGCCTCGGTTATGTATTTACATCAATATTTTAATGAATTTAACATATTTTACATGCATTAATAAAATCAATTGTGTCCAATCACTGAAAATACAAAAAACAACAAAGCCATATTTATCAAATAAACATTTGAAATAAATCTCATCAACTGTTAATAATGCAAACCGTAGTTTTGATATCACTGTTAGGTTCACTATAACCTAGAGGGTAAATACAGTAGAAATTAAAATTTAGAAACAAAAACATGCAATAATGTTTATTACATTACCCCTAGTTTCGCAATGATTCTAACTATCTACATTATTAATAGTTTATTAAATAGAATATAAATATAGTGATGATGTAATTCATTACCTTTTTTAGATTCTCCAATTTAGTGCAAAACTTCAGGCAATCAATTGTCGAATGGTTGCAAATCTTTCACCAAGGAGTCCACACGTACTCCCTCTGAGGAAGTCCACACCTTGGACTAGAATAACTAAAAACAAAGAACTTCCTAGTGTTCTTTGTTTTCTTTTTCAAGCCCAAAAGGCAGTGAATACTAATCTTTAATCTAACCAGTGAAATCAAAGATTAAATATTTATTGTTATTGT
This sequence comes from Paulownia fortunei, assembly GCA_019321725.1. NCBI lineage: Eukaryota > Viridiplantae > Streptophyta > Magnoliopsida > Lamiales > Paulowniaceae > Paulownia > Paulownia fortunei. The sequence continues at coordinate 12,130,529 of CM033109.1, read as the reverse complement.
TCTTAATCCTAGTGGAAGAAGAACAATATGCTTGGATATTGAAGAACAAATGAGATGAAAAGAGAGAAGAAAGAAAATATTTTTCTTTTCTTTTACTAGTGGCCGATTTTCAGAGTATATGAGTTATGGGATTTTGTCTTCAATCTTCTATTTGTATGGTGGCTACATAACAATTAGGTCAAACCTAATATTTACCTTACATGATCATTTGGTTGTTTGGAAAGTTTAACTTCCCTAACAAACCAAATCTACATCAATCCAAAATTCCCTCTACCTTCTATTCTTAATGGCCAAAAATATGTATAATATCCAAACCTCACACTACTTTCTTGGTCAATATGATTTATGCATCACTTGCTACTTATATGCTAATTTGCATTAACATCTACATGGCATCTTATATAGCATTTTTAATCGTTAGACCTCTAATGCCATCACTTAATGTTAGTGGTTGAGATCTTATAACCTAATTAAGCAATTCTATATTTAGATAAGAAAAAGAATATATTGGTCAATATATTTGATATTCATAGGTTATATGTTATAATTTTAGAAGTGTTAAAGGTGTTACTAGTAAGCTTATATGATTCGATTCAATTAGATCGAGGTGTTTTAAAAGTATACATCTATGAATTAACATACTTGGGATATTGGACATGATATAATATGATTTAAGTGTCATATTACAGGGTCCATATGTGCATATAATTTTAGAAATGCAAACTAGACAATTATTTAAGAATCAAATGTCAATGGATTTAGAGACCGAATGAATGATTAAGAAATTAGGGCAAACATTTATTATCCGATTGTACAGCAATTAGAATAGGTTGTAAATATATAAATAAATATTGAGAAACACTAGATTGGAGCTATATAGGGTGTGAATAATATCAGATTTGAATCACCACTTGACACCTCAATCTTTGCTAACTCAAGCTACCACTTCAACCTTTCTTCATTTCTATCATTGAACTATGACCAAAAACCCTTTTCTGAGCTATTTCACCTCCCAAACATCCATATTTAATTTTAGAAGTTGATCTCAAGTGATTCCAAGTAAATAAAAAAGTGAAGGAAGCAAAAGGAAGTAAGGAGAAGCAAGTAGAAGTTTAAATTTGTGCATAGGTGAGCTTAACTCATGTTTTTTATTTATGTTCTTGAATTGTTTGAGGGTTTATGATTCATAAAGATTATATTATTGTTTATAATCATGTTAGGATGTTATCTATGATCTTATAATTCACAAAAGAGGGGTTTTCAATTGCAAAATCATAATAGAAATAAATCACTAGGGACAGAAACTGTATACTTGCTGGTTTTGTTTTTAAAGCTTTATATATGTATAATAACTTGATTAAAACCTATATATTTCACCATATATGTGTTTATATATGAGTTTAGGTGATGTATATAAGTTTGGAGAGGTTATAATTTGAAATATTGTTTGATATTAAAGAGACACTCAAAACTATCATGATAGAACTTACAGTTTTTGTGTTGTGCTAATTGGGCTGGTTTTTTCTCAAGTAAATCAGTGATTTTAGGCAATTATAAAATATAATTACATTGCTCTATATTTATCTAAGTGTGGTAAAAATTTTGGAATGATTGGATAAGCTTAGGAATGTCAAAATTATCATGCAACTAAATTGGACAACAACAAAATATGAAAATGTGAATGTATCTCATTTGATAACTTAGCATGTTTCAACCTAGACATGTTGCTATTGAGTGCTAACAATTAGGTACATGCTATTAGAGTTATAAAAATCAATTATATGATGTTTACATGTATCTAAGATGTGAAATTAAGATATTTGAAGGACTATATTGGGTTTTAGTTTGTGAAAGCTTGATTGTTACTTACATGGCTTAGTGTTTAAGGTCTTAGTATGTGATTTTGTACTTTCAACTTGCCAAATTGGGAATGGTGCTTGATGTTGGGTAATATTACAGGCTATTTTATATCTAAAATTGGAGGGAAATACTAAACAAATCTAGACTAAGTCATCAACCAAGTGAGAGGTAAGTAAAGATCCATTTGTAACTACAATACATGAACATAGTATGTCTTGAAACATTTATACGTAATATGTTGATGATATTTAAATTGATTGGATGACAAGTATATTACTTACTTTAAGAGTCTTATGATTCTTGAAACATGTTGAGAGCAAGATGACTTGTATTTCATATTGAATATAGCATTCATAAGCATTTACATGTGCATGCATAGCATATGGGCATAGTTGAGGTTTTTGTATACATGATATGATTTGATAAATGATTTTTAGAAAAAATATGTTTTGGTTAGCTATTACTAGTGTGTTGAGGCATGCGAGGTGTGCTTACGTAATATTTTAAAGTGCCGCGACTGTTACTTCTTGGAGGATCATAGGAGTTGATAGAGGGTGTGCCTCTGGTGGTCAGAGAATGTAAACCACTTGACTGTGCCCTTATTGATTCCACTGGTGGGAAGACTTCAGAAGGATTATAGGGGAAGACAGGGGGTAGACCTCTGGTGATTAAGAAGTAGCCCTTAGACTGAGTCAATTTGTTTATGGTCATTTGATTATTAATATTGTGTAGAGCTTTATTCGGTGCATAGTAGGTAAGCTAAGGGCCTAATAAAATGAAGTGATTTTGAATAAAAACTCTTTGATTTATGAATACTCAAATTTGACACATTTATAACATCATATCTTAGAGATGAGTTGCATGAGATTTTATATCACACTCTTGCCATGCATGAGTTTTACTTATTGAGTGTTAGCTCATGTAGTTCATGTATTGTAGATGAGCATAGTGAGACTTGAGAGCTCTTGTTTACTGGGCTAGCAGTGGAGCTCTTACACACTTTCAAAGATTAATGTACTTGGATGACGATCTATTAGGCTATTTTGTGGGATGTGCTTTTGATTTTATAGTTTATTGTATTATATTAGTGACTTTATCCTGTATATTACCTTCAAAACTCCTTCGTGAAAGAAAGTCTGAGTTTGTGATGATTTTGATAGACCTTGTTAATATTTTAATAACTACCTATGTATATACAGTGTTAAAAGATGTGAAGGCACTTTACTTTTATCAATGTTTTATCCAGCTAACCAGGAAAAAAGAAAAAGTTATACACATGCATACAAATTATGCTGCACAGGTTGTTTATATATATTTATACATATTGTTGGGAGGTTGTGACAATATGACCTAAAATGGCCACCAATTTTTGGCCCCCTCTCTCCTCCAGATTCATTGAACCTATTCCATAAATTCAATCTTGATATCTTATATTAATTAAATAAGAAAAACCATTTTTTCTATTTAATTTAAATTTTCTAATATTCCTAGTGGGCTTCTACTAATGAGTCATTTTTGAGTTGGACTTGAACTTCATCAAACACATTAATTAATTCAATTAATTAATTAACACAAGTTCAATTAATTAATCCAATTAATTAATTAACTCACTCCAATTTGGATTTCAAATCTTATTGAGTCCAATTAAATAATTTTATAACTTAATTTGATAATTAACTCAACTAATATAAATTAATTTAATCCTTAATTAATTAATCTAATTATTTAATTAATCATATCCAACTCTTTGAGTTAATTTTAGACTAGAGTTTATTCATTCCAAGTTATGTGTGACCCTTTAGGTTCACTGCTAAGTTAGTAGTAGACTTGCAACATGTTCAACTTATAAATAATAATTATTCTAATTAATTAATCCGTTTGGAATTAACTCTTTAAATCCAAGAACCTCACTATCCATAAAAATACCTAACAAGTAATTATGACAAACTAGTCTTGGTGAAATAACAAGTGATCATATTACAATTACGAATACCATGCGCGTAAGGTCTTTTCGTTAATTAATCTCCCAATTGAGTCTAGGGTATGGATAAAAGTCAAAACCCTAATTGACTCAATAACTATGATTCCATTTCAAGTTCTAATGACTCTTGATAAATTGTTAGAAACCTTTTTCTAGCATTCATCATACCTTGGCCAATGATTTCAAAGTCATAAACTATAAAAACATAGGAGATTCACTTGTTCTATTAGACAAGTGACGGATCCTTTGTAGGCAACTTATTAACCTCCAAACATGTAGATGCAATACCCAATGTAATCCCTTTATGATTGTCTTACAATCAGAGAATGCATCAAAGACATGACACATACAAGATTATTATGATGCCTTAAGTCAAAGGACTAGTTGCGCACTATTGTAACATAGAGATTCTTAATTCCATAAATAAGTTTTCCAATTAAGAATTTATGGCAAGTTAGTTCAATATACTTGTTTTCTAATAAGCACCCGCATACATGCACTTGCGTCACTACGCTAATGCCTATGGAATGAGACATCCTTATCTTATGAGCATGGATTGTATGCGTAAGTCTTATTGGGCTATTTGATATCCCATCTCAAAAAGCCCTCGACTTAAAACTTATTTAAGACCAAAGCCTTAGAGGCATGTTTCATAATCGTCATCACATGTGCGACTATGTCCCATAACTAAATTTGATCTAAGGACTTTATCTAATGTTAGGAAAGAAAATGCAAGATATAAGATAAAGAAAATATCTTTTATATTAATATGATTCCCAATAAGATTGCTTTATAAAAGAGAATAGTACAATACAACCTATCTATTTGGAACGCCGGACATCCTACTCTAACACTTTGGGGGTACTATCAGCACGGGAGGTCCGACCGATTATGTACTGGGATGGTCCTAGATTGTGAAAGAATGTGAGTTGTGATATCCCACATTAATTGAGTGAGGATATTTGGAGGGGTTTATAAGTGGGTAAAATGGAGTTCTCTAACAACTTAGGTCAACTATTTTTGCAAAGCGAGGATAAATGCGAGCTAATTGCTAGCAAAGCCCCTTGTATCGGATCTTGCTTGCGTGCCCCCACCCTATAGGCCTGGGGCATCACATGAACATCTAAATCTGGGGATATTTCAATTTTAGAGGGAAATTACCATGTATTGTACACGTGCAGACCAAAAATCTCACTCCCTCATAATTTACAACTAAGGTTGTTATTTTCTTGTAACTTATAGGACTAAATTGGCAACTTTACTAGCATACAAGCCCCAACACTAATCCGTATGCATGCAATATTTTGTAGAAAAAGTTTAATCTCAATCTCACTTATATACGCAAAGAAACTTACTTAAAACCCTTATTTTCCCAAAAATAGAAAATTTGGACGCAACATGACAAGCATAGTTCAATATCTTACTACATAATAGGTCAAAAATAGTCATGATATCCCAAATTTAGTATTAATTATTGATATGTGATTTAATTATTTTTTATTTATTTACAGAAAGGGCTTTGATTTACTATAGACCATCTAATTTTAACTTAGTTTATGTAAAAAGAGATAATAATACCTCTTAGTGTAATTAAAATTCCATCTATAACCTCAATCTTTATCACCATCATCAACCAACTCTTCTTCAAACCCTAGCATCCCCCAATCAACTTTGAAGCCTGAAGCACCAGTCGTGAACGCCCTACTCTTTATCTCTTATTCAAAATACATGTATATATAGTTTTGGAGTGAATGATGGATAATATTGAGATGTATATGTATTTTAGAATGAGTTTGGCAGTATAAGAAACTAGGTTTTGAGGTTAGGATTGCGTAATGGAGAGGTGGAAAGATTGGTGTTGATTCTAACAGGGAGGTGGGTGGAGGTAGTAAAGGGCAATAATTGTTAGGAATGAAAATAAAATGTTAAGAAAAGTGAAAATAAAAAGAAATAACCAAATGGAAAATTACAATTTCATTTCAAACTAAACTAAATTTTTGACTCTGGACAATCAGAAAATAGAGAAAATGTAGTTTTTTAGTTTATTTTGTAAATAAAAGTGCGAATGAGCTTAATTTTTTTAATCCATAGCACACTTGCATACCAACTAAAGTTGGAGTTTGTGTAGCAGAAATGGCAATTTAAGTCCTATAAGTTTGTAGGAAGTAGTAATTTTAACCCTATAAGTTCATTAGAAGTGATAATTTTGGTACTTGCGTTGGTGTATGCGCTAATTTTTTTGCTGAAATGGAAAAATGGGTAATTTTAAAAGTCACATGCCGATCATGTGACTTTTTCCTGGGAGATTCAAGTCATAATTGTCCTCAAATTGTGAATTATTAAGAACTAGCATATTTAAATTACGAGTGGCTATTTTTAAAGGATGAAAAAAATGCTATTCCTCTTAGCTACTTGACCAAAATTGTGATTTTGCCTTTCTGTAACTATATGATAAGATATTGGCCTAAAGGCTACTTTTAAATATATAATTAAATTCACTAGGCTACATTAACTGCGAGAAAAAGCACAATTAAGAGAACAACATAGAGCACAAAAAGAAATTGAGCCAGAATATTTGTTGGTGTGTTGAAAGAAGATTTTATGTATATCCATAATGAAGTGAGGTGTGCATGACATAAATCTCCTTAAGATAGATTTCGCCCCTACACTGGTATTAAGAAACATGGAAATTTATCTCCCAAGATATAACACTTCTTTATAAGATTAGTACAATATTATACTAATCTTATCGAGCGAACACAAACTTAGTTGTAATATTCTTCTTAGAATAATTAGATTCTAAAATAATCAAAATTATTTTAGTAGAAACATTATAGGGAGAGAAGAGAGGAATAATTTAACTTTGAATTGATTGGAGTGAGTTACCATGAATAGGGGGGTTCTCTTTATAGGCTTTTGAGGGTCCATTCCTTTAGGACCATATCTCTTACTCCGGATTGATTTGAACTACTAAGTTAAATTTTTTGAGATCTAGCCAAAATCTACTGATTCAAATCACATCCCTCTATAAAGGTCCACAACCTTACCATGCCCCTCCACCAACCGGATGGATGTGTCCACTTATCCATGCCCCGTGAACATTAAGGACCAATCACAGCCTTTCGCCTATGCCTTGTTGGCACCCATGGATGGTCTCGTCCACTCGACACCCAGTAGTACAATGTCATGCCATGGGAGAGTTATAAGAAATCTGCCACATTGAGATAGTTGCCACATCACCAAGCCACGACCGATCCACTCCACCGTAATCTAATTTTATTTCTAAAAATTAAGGCTCTTTAGGTCTTCGTGCACAATGCATACCTATGAAGTGCAAAGTGCACCTCTAAAGCGTCTAATGCAACATTTACAATGTGTACGTATGAGCTCAGGTGGTGCAATCCTTGAGGCTAGTTAAAGCTAGACAAAAGTCTACTAGGGTGTACCGAAAAGAGAGCTTCCACAAGATTATTTGTTATCTCAAGTAGAATTAATGTAAATAAATTAATTAAGTCTTGCTCTTCGCATTTAGGATACCATACCACATTAAATGTCCACTATGGACACTTCTCCATTCATACACTTATTTTTCCCACAATTCCAACTATATTTATATTTGCTATTAATGTTTACACATGAATGCCTCTCCATTCATACATTTATTTTAGCTGAAGTGAGGTAAGCACAAAGCTAATCTCCTTAAGATAAATATTGCCTCCTGCTCGGAGCTATAGGATTGTGGATGTTTTTCTCCAAGATACGACACTTCGTCCTAAGATTAGTACATCACTATACTAATCTTGTCAATCGAACAAAACTCAATTATGTTCTTATTAAAAAAATAACCAAAAAATGCTAAAATAATCAAAATTATTTAGAATGACTATAAGAAGAGAGATAGAATAAACAATTGACTTGAATTGTTTGAGATAAAAAAATGGAATGGGGGGTCCATTTATAGATTTCTAGGTTTCTCATCGTGATTGTTCATGTCCCTTAATTAGAATCAATCTGGATCATTGGATTACATCCCTTAAGATATGGTTGCGATCTAATAGTTCACATTGTATCCTTTCATGAAGGTTGACAACTTTTACAATGCACCTCTTATACATGAATAGTTGTGTCTGTTCATCATGCCTCTTTAATGTTAATGGACAATCACAACTCTTCATACACAACCTTATCAAATAATTATTTCATATTGAATAATTAATTCAACTCCTTGAATTAATTTAAGCCCTAATTAATTCATCTCCATTAATTAATTGGATCTAACTCCTTGGATTAATTTCTAAATTAGAAATATTCCATCTCAAATTGTGTGTGACCCTTTAGGTTCACAACTAAGCTAGCAATGGCTTGAACAATTATAATTTATGAATAACAATTATTCTGATTAATCAATCTAATTAATTAATCCGTTTGAAATTAACTCTTTAATTTCAAGAACCTCACAAGTCATGGAAAACACCTAACAAGTGTATCATGACTACCTAATCTTAGGTGAATTAGCGAGTGAGCATATTTCAATTATGAGTACCATACACGTAAGATCCTTCCGCCATCTATTCTTTTGATTGAGTCTAGGGCATAGATTAATAGTCAAAACCCTAATTGGCTCAATAACTATGATTTTATTTCAAGTTGCAATGACTCATGATGAATTGTTAGAAAACCACGTCTACCATTTATCCTGCCTTGGGCAAAGTCATGAACTTTGCAAACATAAGAGATTCATTTATTCTGCTAGATAAGTGATGGATCATTTGTTGGCTACTCATCAACCTCCACACATATTAATGCAACCTCCAATGTACCCCCTTTGTGATTATCAATAAATTAGAAGATACATCAAAATAAAACACGATATGCATAAGGCTACTATTGTGCCTCAAGACTAAGGACTAATCGTTTAGTGTACTTATTCTCTAATAAGCACCCGCATACATGAACTAGCGTTACTATGCCAGTGTTCATGGAGTGAGATATCATCCTCATGCGACCATGCATCGTATGCGTGAGTCTATTGGGCTATTAGATATTCTATCTCAAAAAGCCCTTGACTCAAAACTAATTTAAGACCAAATCTATAGAGGTATATTCCATGATCACCATTAAATGCGCGATCATGCCCCGTAGCTAAATTTGGTCTAGAGACTTTATCCAATTACTATACGTAATTAAAAATAAATAAATTTTTCCTATTTTAATAATATGATTTGAAAGAAATTATTTTTACAAAAATAAGTGTATAGAAGATGCCCAATCTAATTGGCGCATTAGGCACTACTCTAACAAGAGCATCAAGGGCTTTGGTGAAAATATCAACCAATTATTTCTCTATTGTCACATAATCAATGGTTACCTTTCTCTAAACTAAATCTCTTATGAAATGGTGACATATGTCTATATCTTTGTCCTTGAATCTTGGACAGGGTTCTTATAGATGTTTTATGGTACTTTGGACATTTATTTGGTGAAGTTTAAAACATATGTGACATGCAATGGCCAAAAGAAGTCTAATGGACTCAAGTCTAGCAACAAGGGCAAAGGTTAAATCAAAATCCACCCCTTCCACTTTAGTGTATCCTTGAGATAATGATGTTATTATGATAAGCTTGAAGGCACAAATGAGTCAAAGATGGCCTAGATCATTTTCAAGTTTGCTAATTATCTAGAATTTCACCTCAAAGGATAATCAAGTAAGTTCTAGAATACCTGATGTTGATCACAATATATCATAGATGCAAAATCCTTCGCCAAGCAACACACAACTCACAAGATTTTGACACAAAGTGCTTAATGAAATTCATCAATCATGACAAAGACTAACTTAACACAAGAATTGTCATATTACAACACTAGCAATCTTCCTTCTCATTAGACCCTATACAATACCAAGTAAAGTTCATCATAGGATATTGGTTATCAAGACAATTCAACTAATCTCAAACATGAACATAATCAAGTTTCTCAATTGAAGCATGCGTACTCTTGGACTTTCATCAAAAAACTCATAATAATCACACATAATTCACTAAACATTAAAAAAATTAGCCTAAATTTACATGTTTCCCACCCCAAACTTAAATGCAACATTGTCCTCAATGTTAAAACATGAAACAACATGAAGGGGAAAGAAACTTACTTGCTAGTAGAATGAGCATTTAAAAGCATAAGTCTATTAGATGCCACACTTGCAAGTCCATGAACCACCAATGAATCTTGACATCTATATTCAACATAAAAAAAAGACACATATGAGAGATAACAATAACAAAATAAAGGAAAGCTAATTCTGACAAAGAAATTATTTAAAAGCACGGAAAAGAGGAACTAGTTCAAGTTATAGTCTTTAGCTTGACTTTGTTAGCACTACTTGGGATTGGTAAGATGGAATGTAGACATCTTATGCTCATTACCTCATTCTAAGTAGTGCTTGAATTGGTATTCATTGATCATCCCATATTAAGAAGTTTGATTTTCTCTACATGCACCACATATTGAATGATTAGATTTCATATTTTACGACCAAAAACTCTAATTTCGCTTGAAAACTCCTCAAGCACTCATCCCCTATCTCACATGCAAAAAAAGAATAAATGATTACTGGCAATGAATTTGAGCTATCTAGATAAGAATATTTTAAATGAGAGAGAAGAGGTTTAAGTTTAAGAGTGGGAGGCTCCTCAATAGAAGGCTTTTGCCTTGTATTGGGAGGCCTCTCTAGAATCTCAAACTTCGGTCTAGCAGTCCTCTTATAAGGTGAGTTGGCATCAAGACTTCCAATGATTGCCACCATGCTTTCATTCTCTACCTCTCTCTCTTTGAATTTACCATGCAAGACTCCAACTCATCCTTAAACCTATTTTCTTGTAAAAATTTGGGAGCCAGTAGATCAAATGCATCAATTCTGTAATACTTATACCCATCAATCGGATGTTTCATGGCTTTAAAACTATTAAAAGTAACTTGCTAATCTCCCAACCTAAGTATTAACATTCCTAGTATCAAAGACCTCACTGTGGCAGGGAATGGTCAACTTGGAATGAGAGGCACATATATATTTTCCTCCATGTCTATGACAAGAAAGTCAATAGGGAATATAAACTTGTCTACCTTAACTAGCACATCCTCAATAATACCTCGTGGGTACTTGATAGACCGGTGGGCTAGTTACAAGGACACCGGGTTGGCTTTTGGTTCACTAAGTCCAAGTTTCCCTAAAACAGTAATAGGCATGAGATTAATACTCGCTCATATATCACATAATACTTTTGAAAAATGAAATTAGACCAATAGTGTATGGTATAGAAGAACTCCTAGGTTTTTAAGTTTTGAAGGAAGTTAGTTTTGAATAATCGCCACTCCTCGATTAGGTTCTCCATCTCATGCTCCTCTAATTTTCTTTTGTTGGCCAAGATTTCTTTTAAGAACTTTGTATAATTAGGCATTTGAAGCAAAGTATCGGCAAATGGAATGTTAATAAGCAACTTCTTGAACACTTCTAAAAACTTAGCAAATTGCATGTCCAATTTATGTTTTTTTAATGCTAAAGAAAAAGGGAGAGAGATACTTATCGTCATAGGTGGAATAATCAATGTTGATGAAGTGCTTAGCTTGGTGGTAGGCTTGTCCTCCTTTACTTAACTTTCAACCTCCTTCACTTGAGTGTCCACTTCCTTACCACTCCTTATTATAATCATCTTCACATGCTCTTTGGATTCTTTTCAGTGTCACTAGGTAGTGCATCTTAAGCTCTCCTTGATATCATACTTTCCAATTACCCCACTCGTGTCTCCAAGTTTCAAATCGACATCTCTTGATTTTGGAGTTGAGTTTCAATGGTCGATATAAACTTGGTCATAAAATCCTGCAAGCTTGGCTTCTTCTCTTGAGGTGTGAATGTAAGTGGTGGTAGCTTCACCATGTTTTGATTGTTATTCCACACAGAGTTTGGATAGTTTCGCCAATAGGATTGTATTTGTTGGAATAGGTGTTGTCTTGTGGTCTATAAAAATGCCCAATATAATTGGTTTGTTCTGATGATTCAGAGAATGGATTACCCATTTAACATTTCGTGTTATAATGGCCTTCTCCCACAACTCACAAGCAACGGTTTGACCTTCTTGCCAAGGCACTCATGTTATCAATCTTTTTATTAAGTGTCTCAATTGTAGTAGTGACAGTTGTGAATGTATCAACATTGTGCATGTTGGCCGACCTTTTTCCTATGGTCTTATCGAATTTTCTTTAGAAACTATTCGAGGCCATCTCCTCTAACAATCATAAATTTCTTTGGTATTTTTCTCATAATGGTACCCCCTGTTATGTCAATCATAGAACAATTAGCGTTTGATAAACCATTGTAAAATGTTTGTACCAGCAACCAAGTGGGAAGGCTATAATATGGTCATTTCCTAAGCATGTCTTTGCATTGTTCCCAAGCTTCGTACAATCTTTCCATTTCAAACTGCATGAAAGTAGATATGTTATTACACATCTTAGTAGTTTTAGAAGGAGAAAAATATTTAGCTAGAAAGCAATGGGTCATTGCATCCCAAGTAGTAATTAAATCGAGGGTAATGAATTTAACCAACACTTAGCCTTATCCCTCAAAGAGAAAGGGAAGAGCCTCAACTTTATGGCTGTTAGAGTAGGATGCCTAACGCCCCAATTAGATTGGGTGTATTATACTCTTTTGCTTTTGTAAAGACAATCTTATTGGAAATCATATTAATAAAAAGACATTTTCTTTATCTTATGTCTTGCATTTTTTATTTCTGCACATTAGATAAAGTCCTTAGACCAAATTTAGCTACGGGGCATGGTCGCGCATATGATGGCGATCATGGAATATGCCTCTAAGGCTTTGGTCTTAAATAAGTTTTGAGTCGAGAGTTTTTTGAGATGGGACATCAAATAGCTCAGTAAGACTCGTACATATAATGCATGCTCGTGAGATGAGGATGTCACATTCCATTGGCATTAGCGTAGAGACGTAAGTGCATATATGTGGGTGCTTGTTAGGGAACAAGTACACCGAATATGGCCCACAAAAAATTCTTAGTTGGAGGCTTTGCCCGTCGAAATAAGAATTTCTATGTTACGATAGTACACGACTAGTCCTCAGACTTGACGCACGATGGTAGCCTTGTGTGCATCCTGCAGCACTTTGATATATCTTCTGATTGCTTGATAATCACAAAGGGGGTATGTTGGGTGTTGCACTGGTGTGCATGGAGGTTTGTCAGTGGCCAACATAGAATTCGACACTTGTTTTTTTTTAAACAAGGGAATCTCCTGTGTTTTCATAGTTCGTGATTCAAAGACCTTGGCCAAGGCAGAATGAATTGTGATTCATCAAGAATCATTGGAACTTGAAATGGGATCATAGCAATTGAATCATTTAGGGTTTCGACTTATAATCCATGCCTTAAATTCAATCAGGAGATTAGCTGTCAAAAGGACCGTACGTGTATGGTACTCGCTATTTCACCTAAGACTAGTTTGCCATGATTACTTGCTAGGTGTTTTCATGGATAGTGAGGTTCTTGGAATTAAGGAGTTGATTCCAAGCGGATTAATTAATTGGAGTAATTGTTATTCATAAGTTGCAAATGTTGCAAACCCACTACTAGCTTAGTAGTGAACCTAAGAGGGTCACACATCTTTATGGAAAGTAACATTTTTAATTTTAGATTTTATCCAATGGTTGGAAATTAATTAATTAATACTGATCAATTAATTAATTAAGGGTTCTATTTAATTTAATAGTTAAATTAAATTATTCAATTAAGTAATTGGATTATTTAATTGGACTTAATTTGATTAGGAAGCCCAATGGAGTAAATTAAATTAATCAATTGGATTGATTAAATTGGGATTGAATCAATTGAATTGATTTGGGAATTTTTGAGTCCAAGCCCAAAATAAATGTGGATCACTTAAGAAGCCCACTAAAGTATGAAGAGAATAAATTAAATAAATATGATTTATTTAATTAACATATTTATAGATAAATAAATACAGTGACCAATTTTATAGGATAAAATAAGCCACTAAGATTTAATTTATGTATAAATATAATTATAGTATATATATATATATGATATATATCTATCTTGATATTATTTGAAGAGTTCAAATTAATATCAACAATGTATGTAGACAATTTTGATGATTAATGTAGTCTCAAATTAGTCCACATACAATAGAAGAGTGAAAAAAGAAGAGTTCTTGGAAGATTTGAAATCCTTCCAAGATAAGGTTTTGAAGTAGTTCAAAATAGAAAAACTTTCCAAGAGTTGGAAAAGGATTAAAATTTTCAGCCCTATATATATGAGTGATGAAAATTACATAATTCAATTCAAAAAAAAATTTGAGCAAAAATATTTTGT
>CM033109.1:11991638-12116185 GCA_019321725.1 Paulownia fortunei | reverse complement strand
CATCAAGGAGCTTACTTGTCCTCTACCATTAAATGTTAATCTAAAAAGCTTTGCTCTATGACGAAGCTTATCATTATTATTCACTACTTCCTTATTGTTAGTAGAAAGTGGATGGAAAATGCACAAGTAAGGATTATCAACATATTCCCTTGCATCAAATATTATATTAGGATCAATTCGATTACAAAATTCAGGATCATAACCTCTTAGTTCTTAACTGCACGAAGGACAAGCCTTATAACATAGTAAAATTATCATTATAAGAGAAAGTGAGAATTATGAGAGAAAGAAAACTGCAATAGGAGAAATGAAAGAAGAAATAATTTCCTTAGTGATTTCTCACAAATCCAAGATTCAAATGTCCTCACAAATCCAAGATTTAAATGTAGCATAGAGTACTCCCACTCGGAAAATGATTTAGACTTGAATTAAAAAATCACCCTAATTAATTAGTCCTAATCACCAACCTAAGCGAATAAGGATCCCAATATAACTCAAATAAAAAATCTAGGTGTAACTATAGACTCACAATAAAAATTTACTACAAATCCCAAAACTACAAAACTACCTTCAATTCTCGAAACTTCAAAAACTTAAGAAAAGGACTCTAGAATCATCGAAGTAATAGTCCTTTTTGGTATATGTTATGACACAATGTGTGTATTTGTGTGTTCTATCACAATAACACATAGGAATGATTATTATAAACATATATGTATTTACCATTCTAAGCATGATACTTTATCAATTTTTTTATTTTTGGAATAATATATATAAGAAAAACACTATATATAGTTATTCTTCCAACCAAAATGGTTTATACTACTTCTGATTAGCTTGAGAAGACAAGATAGATAGCCTAATACTTTCTGTAAGTTTGGTTTATGCTATTTGTATCATTATAACATACATGTTTTAGTTAATTTAGAGACACTTAGAATTCATATTTTGTGTGTTTATTCATTTTATTGTCACAATAGTATATTTGGATGATCCTATTAGTAAATCAATTAGGAAGTTATCTAAGGATGATCTTCTCTAAGTCTTTTTTGGAACAACAATAATAAGAACGACATGTATGCAGTGTTTTTACTTTTTTTCTTTTTATCCTTTTTTGCGAAGAATTGTTGTTATGGAATTATTAACCTTTTGTTTCCTTAAAGCTTTCCTCTTTTATATAGATTACAAAGGTTTATAAAGCTTATATATTTGAAGAATTGTAGTGACAAATATGCAAAAGGAATAGAATATGAAAGTGCATTAGAAATTCACTTTTTTAGTACGAATATAGGCAATTCCTACGATTTCTAATCGAATAAAAATTTAAGAGTTTTAGCCTTATGTCATGATATGTTTTTATTTTTAGTGCGTTGATGAATTCGTATATATATTCTACCATGAACTAATTTTGTTGATAAATTGAGATTATTTGTGTTCTGCAAGCTACAACATGCATGCATTTATATACGGTAATCTGTTTGGTTCTTCATATTTTTTCTTTCAATTTTCTCTTTCTCTTGCACAATTTGATTTTACTAGGATAAGTTAAGGAGTGTTACATTGATGAACATATAAGAATGCTTGCTTTCATGTTTCTTTTTACTAGCTCATGATTGGAGAATTCATAAGTTGAATATAACCTGTATTATGGAATGCATGACGAAGTACAAATGACTTCTGTAACTATTTTATTCGCTACACATGGCTAATTGTCTAGCACATTCTTAGATGTAATATTTTTATTAGTAAGACAATTTATAATGATCAGATGTTAATTTATCGGCTTACTTATTACCTATCATACCTTAAAAATCTTCTTTTGTGTTAACATTGTAAATTATAGAGTTGTCTTCAAAGTATCAGTTCATCTATGTAATTGTTTTTGAAAGATGTGATGCCATATTTAGTAGGATATCAATACCCATTATTCATCTAATTAACTTTTTTGCTTTTAGGATATTGGAGAAATGAAACAAGCATTGTTTAACGAGCACAAGCATATTATCCAGTCCAGTTGCGAGGGTTTGTTCGTGGAGGGACATATATTTGGGTGTATCGGGCGCTGTATCTAACCCAAGTTGTCGCAAATATATTTGAGGTAAAAAAATTCCTTGCGTGTTAATAATCCCTTGTCTGGTAATTGTTAGGACACCATAGTTGTCGATAGCTCGTGCTCATGTCTTATAATGGTGGAGGGCAAGAATGAAAACTCTAGTTGGGTTGAAAAGGCTAACCATGTGACACTTATTTAACTAATATTATAATTTACATTAGTTATTTCATTTGATTTAATAAATTGCAGTAGATAGTAAATGTATGATTTACTATATAGATTTATGAGTATTTTAACTAGATTTATGCACACAATGTTTAATATTAATGAGCTTGAATCCTAATGAAACGATCTGCTAATAATATTTGTGTAGTTTAATTATTGGAGAAAACAACTTAGTATGGAGTGAAATTTGTTTTGAAATATTATGGCGAACTCTAGCGATATAGTCATTACCCCAGATGTCCTGTTTTACTTTCTAGACTTGCCTACCATTGAAATAGAAGGCTTGGAAGACTATGGAGCAGACTTGAAGAATGAATTCTGGGAGGAGCTGAGTGGAGAACCAGGCCAAATACTTCAAGAAAGAGCTAAAGACAAAGTACAAGATATTGGCAGACATTCATACCAAGGTAGTTGAGTGTAGAGCAGGATCCTTCAACTGCCTGACTGCAATCATGAAGGTGGAGCAAGTGAATTAGACCAAGTTCATCATCAGGCAATTCACTAAAGAAGTCACCCAAAAAGGAAAGACTAGAGGAGATGGCATATTACTTATCTATATCCTCAACCAGCTATGCCTGGAGATGGACAACTACAAGGAAGTCCACAATCTGAAGTTTATCAAAAAATTCTCACAGGAAGAATTAAAGAAGAGATGAGATGGATGAAGCAAAGCATAAGCAATACAATGGTGAACTGCAACCTAAGCCGACTGAAAAAGCCAAGAAGCTTTGGATGATCAAGCAAGAAAGGGTGAAAAAATTATGAAGTTGAAACAGGCCGACTAAAAACGTATATGTAGTGGAATTTAAAATTTTTCAAAAACATAAATATATATTACATCACATTTAATAAAAATGAATCCCGAAACCCTTTCGTGATTATTCAGTTGTGCATTTTCTGATTGTTAAACTAAGAAATTTTCAAAAATTCTTACCTTGATTTGCATTGCGGCTGATATAGGGATTGAAACTATTCAAATTGTTATCCTTGTATGAAAGTATCTCTATATTTTTCAATTCAAAACCCCTTTGATTGAAATATAATTTGCTTCTAGGATCCCAAATGTTATCCCTCTAACGGTATCCATACCTTGGATGCCCACTCGCAATCGAATTCTATACTAGTAGTTTTCGATTCAATAATTCTATCCTAGAATGATTTTGTTTGGAACAAGAATACACTAACAATTAGTGTTTTAGATGTTTAATTTAATTCTTGATTCAACAATTGAATCAAGAATTAAACTAGATAAAAGGTTGGTGAACTTTTAGAGATTAAAAGGAAAGGAGGGATGAATTTTTGGAGATGAAGAAAACTATTTTTCTTCAAAACAGAGGGGCTATTTTCCATGTTTTTCTTCACAAAAATCTGAAATAAAATCCCCATAAAAAACATCAAAGAAGATTTTCAATAAATGCTACCACAAGTCATTTCCATGTAGGACTCTTATTCCTTTCTTATCTCAAACTCTTTTAGTAAGTTTCCTTATCCCATAAGGATTTTCCTTTTTCCTTATTACCTATTAGAAATTGAATTCTCAATTCAACTTTTTCTAGAAATTGTATTCTCAATCCAATTTTTTGATGGGCTTCATATAAGTCCACACCTAATGGCCTTAGGTCTAAGTAATCAATTAGGCCACAATTTAATTGATTCAATCAATTAAATTAATTTATTTAATTAATTAGGCCCATCTTAATTAATTGATCCAATCAAGTAATTAAATATTTCAATTAGGCTTCCTAATCTAATTAATTAATTGGATTAATTCCATACTTGAATTAATTTAACCCCCATTAATTAATCATATTAATTAATTTAATCCAACACTTGGATTAATTTCTAGGCTAGAAATTGACTTGTCCAAATTTTATATGTGACCCCTTAGGTTCACTTTAACCTAGTCGTGGGCTCACAACTCTTGTGACTTAGTTGAACAATTAATTATTCTAATTAATTAATTCAATTAATTAATTCTCTTTGAATTAACTCATTAATTCCAAGAACCCACAAGACATGAGAAGCACCTAGCCATTATGACTTCTAGTCTAAGGTGAATGTTCGAACCTATTCCAATTACGAATACCATGCAAGTACAGTCCTTCTGTCATCTAATCTCCCGATTAAGCCTAGGGCATGGATATTAAGTCAAAACTCCATTAGCTCAATAACTATGTTTTCATTCCTAGTAGCTCAACTTGATGACAAATAATTAGAAAACCCCACGTTTAATTTCCATCCAACTTGGTCAAGGATTTTAGAGTCAAGTATAGTGGAATACATAGGAGATTCACCTGTTCATCTAGATAGGTGACAGATCCTTTGTTGGCCACTCATTAATCTCCATACATGAAGATGTTATACCCAATATAAACCCCTTGTGATTGTCATGCAATCGGGAAATACATCAAAGTACAACATGTCATGCACAAGGTTACCATGGTGCCTCAAGTCCAAGGACTAATTCTTACACTATCGTAATGAGAAAATTCCATTCGACAATATAATATTTCCAATTGGGAATTTTCAGGTGAGGTTGTTTAGTGTACTTGTTTCCATCAAGCACCCGCATACATGCACTAGTGTCTCCACACCAATACCTATGGAACGAGGCATCCTCCTTTCGAGCTTGCATCGTATGCACAAGTTTCAATGGGATCATTGATGTTCTATCTCATTGATCATTAACTTGGAACATTTTAAGATCACAGCCTTAAAGGCATATTCCATGATCACCATCATATGCGCAATCATGCCCCATAGCTATGTGTGATCTAAGGACTTTATCTAATTCTTATGATCAATTTAAGATAAAGATTTCCATTTAAATGATATTAATATAAATAAAAATAATTCACAAGAGTATAAGAACAGTCAGATCAATTGACTCGCCGGGTACTACTCTAACAATCTCCCACTTGCCCTAAAGATAATCCAATGATTTTCACACTGATATTGCCTCTACCAATGATTTTTAGAATCACGGTATCGCTAATCTATTTTTGCTTGGATCCTTTGATGAGACCTTGACTTCTTTGTATGTGTAATAGCCCCCATTGTTATCATAGCACTCTAGTACTCAATCAACAATGGTTGGAACTACATCTAACACTTGAATTAAGTTCCTTATCCAAACAATCCATTTTTTGCAGCATTGTATGCCCCGATGTATCCAATCATGGTGGTGGAATCCACGGTTGTTACAAGCTAGGAACTCTTTCCAACTAACCATTCCACCATTTAGGATGAACATGAATTTAGACATAGACTTCAAGTCATCTACTATAGACTAAAAACTAGATGAAGCATCTAAGTTTTAGTTTTCCATAATCGTACTGCAAGAAGAAATCCTTAGTGCTTTATAAGTACTAAAGATCGTCTTTACAGCTTCCAATGCTTTTCGCATCGAATTGATTGATATTTTCTCATAACACTTAGAGCATTTCTGATATCAAATCATGTACATAGATTTGCATATTTTATGCTTTCTTTCAAGGATGCATAAAACATATGAGTCATTATTTCTCTTTCTTTCAAAAGTCTTTGGAGACGAGGACTTCGAAAGAAAATTCCCATGACTTATAAACAAGAATCTCTCCTAGAATTCTTACATGCTAAACCCTTTTAGCATCTTATCATGCTTGATGTCTTCTCATGCCAAAAGCCATGGGCTAGGGAGATGACAAAAATTGATGCTTTGATATTATAATCAAGTGTAATGTGGTTTAGAATGATTTCATGCAACCTAGTCAACCTATCAATCAAATTGTACCATTTTGCATACTTTTAGTTCTTAGCTAAATGTAACATATTTCAAGCAAGTATTTAGGCAAATAATCACTTTAGAATGTAACAAGTATGGAGCAATACAAATAATTCATTTTGTGGCCATTCAACACATCAATCTTCCTTAATTGAGATACCGAGCTTTTCACTATAAAAAGTCACTTAAGTAATATGTTAATAAAAAAAAAAGTTTGATCCCATATTTCATGTACTAGTGCATGTTAAAGCTTAAATAGAGCATATAGTAACAATTATTCATGTTCGTGCAATCATGTTATTTGTATGCCATAACCCAATAATGTGTATTGATTAGATGCATATTCATGCAAGATGCTTATTATTGGCTATGTAGAAGAGAATTGAGCATTATATGGGCTATTCACAAAAGTGAAAACACAAATGAAGCAATGCAATAGTTAATAAAAGAAAGCTCAACATGCCTAAATCTAGAAGTGGAACATGCTTCAAAAACTAAGTAAGAAATTATTCAAAGGCAAAGGAAACAAAGGAGTTGCACATCAATCAAAGCTCTACTCATTCCAAGAAGAGGTCTACCTGGAATAAGAGGTACATTAGCATATTTCTTCATGTCTAACATAATGAAATCAACCAGAAAAATAAACTTGTCTACCTTTATGGGTACATCCTCAACAATACCTCTTTGATATTTGATGGACCGATCGACTAGTTGAACTGACACCATTGTTGGCTTTGGCTCTCCTAATACAAGTTTTCTATAAACCGATAAAGGCATAAGATTAATACTTGCCCCCAAATCACATAAAGCATTAGAAAAGGTGATTGAACCAATACTGCAAGGGATAGAGAAACTCCCAGGGTCCTTAAGTTGAGGAGAAAGCTTGTTTTGCACAATCACCGTGCACTCCTCGATCAAGTTCACCATCTCATGTTCCTCCAACTTTCTTCTCTGTAACAAAATTTCTTTCAAAAATTTAGCTTAACTAGGCATTTGAAGTAAAGCATCGGCAAATGGAATATTAATATATGACTTTTTAAAGACTTCAGGAAATTTAGAAAACTGCACATCTAATTTTTTCTTTTTCAATGCCATAGGATAAGGTAGAGGAACACTTATCACCTCATTAAGGATGACCGGTTTAGGTGAAGTGCTAGGCTTTGATATTGGCTTTTCTTTCTTCCACTTCTTAGCATGATTGCATTTACTTATGCCTTAGGGTTTTTCTTTGTGTCACATGGCAATGTCCCTTGAGTACGCCCTGAGACCATACTTGCAATTTGACCCAATTGAGTTTTCAAATTTTGTAAGGTTGCCTCATTATTTTGGAGTCTCACTTCAATATTAGAAATAAACTTGGCCACAAGTTCTTCAAATTTTGGTTTCTTCTATTGGGATGGGTAAATCGGGTGATGGAGGTCTCGCCATATTTTGATTAGTTTGAGAAGTGCCTTGGCTTCTTTGACCTCCCCATGTAAAATTTAGATTATTCCTCCATTCGAGATTGTATGTTTGAGAATGAGGAATGTTTGCTTGCCTATTCAAATTCCCAACATACTTAACTTGCTCGAATGAGGATATAAATGAGTTCCCCACTTAACACTCAGTGTTATAGTGTGCACCTCCACATAACTCACATGCGACGGTTTATGCCTTCATCATTGAAATACTCATGATATCAATCTTTTTGTTCAATGTTTTGATTTAAGCTGAAAGAGCGAAGTATGTATCAGCAGTGTGAAATCCCACTGCCTTCTTTTCCAAACTTCTATCTGTTTGCCATTAGTAACTGTTAGATGTCATTTCCTCTAACAACTCATGTGCCTCATCTGAAGTTCTTCTCATGATTATGTCTCCTGATGTCCTAGCCTTCACATAAAGACTCCAACTCAAATTGCACAAATGTAGTAATGTCATTCCTCATTTTGGCAGTTTTGGAAGATGGGAAGTACTTGGCAAGGAATGCTTGTGCCATGGCCTCCCATGTGGTGATTGATTTGGTGGGCAATGAATTAAACCAACACTTGGTTTTGTCCCTCAAAGAAAATGGAAACATTCTTAGCCTAATAACATCATTGGTAACTCCATTATGCTTAAAAATGTCACAAATCTCCAAGTTTGCAATGTGGGAATGGAGACATCACTAGGCAAACCACCATATTACATTGAAGTTTGTATCATTTGAGATCATCGATTTAATCTCAATAGTGTTTGCTTGTATTGGTGACCTCCTGATACTAAAATTGGTCCTGTTGACCGAAGGTGTAGCATAATCTAACAATGATCTATTCTCCATGTCTCGCTCGTTGTTGGCCATTCTTTCCTCTTTTGCTTCCTTTATCAACAAACAAGGAGTTCTTTCAATTTATGGGTCCTATGGCTCAAGATCCTGTGTAGATGACCAGGTTATGCACCAACAACACCTACAATGAAAAACAAGAGCTCTCTCAAAGTAGCTTGTTCAAAGAGAATGAAACAAAGAAAAACAAAAGTAAAAGCAATGAAACAAAAATAAAGAAAATAAAATGGTTAAACTATAGCTAGATAAATCAACCTCAATATTGTCAAAACATACTCTCCGAAAATGGCCCCCAAAAACTTGGTGTGGCTTGAAATTAAATGCAATCTAATTTCGCAAGTATACTTGCCAACAAGTAATAAAGTGTAAGAGTACACGGATACCGTGTCCTTAGAGAGTATGTGAGCAACTACTGAAATATAGATCATCCAACTATATTTAACTTATTGAAAGTTTGGTAGATTGATTGAAAACTTAAAACTATAAATTAACAAGCAACAAAAAAAAAATAAAGAAAAATAAGAGATTAAAACTTAGGTGAAGAAGTACCAAGGCATTTGATTGCCATTCTATTGTATTGTGAATTCTTGTAAGTTAGTGAATAGGATTGATATTGAATTATGTGATAGTGGGAACTCCAATATTGTGTGATACTCTTTTCCAGGATGTAACACACCTATTACTAGAAAGCAACCGGTATATTCCTATACAAGTTTAGCTATTCAACAATGCACTAGGCTTTGTGATTTTCTCTAGCTTTCGATAATTAAGTCTATGACTACTGCGTGTATTAACTCCTATATTCCTATAGTGACCTAACCTACGGAATATACTACACGAGCACTTATTGTGATACTACTTCCCAATCTCAATCACAACAACAAGGTTCATTTCAAAACTAGCCAAATATCAAGAAATATTAAAATCATAGTGCATGCTCATCACAAAATCAACAATCATCCACATCACATACAAGTCAAAAATTCACAACTTCATAAAAACGACTTTCTAAGCCTTGACAAAAGTAGTTTAGCTTATATTAAAATTAAATAAGCACAAAAAAATTCCCAACATCATGATTCTTACAAATTTATCAAAACTGAACAAATTGAGAGAAGAAATTAAAGTAGAAGATATTGGGTTCACATGATCTCAGGGTATACACAGCAAAAAATTAAAAATTTAAAAACAACATGCCATAACAATTATAGTAGTATCCCGGATTCAATGCAATTTTTAACAATCTTGTAATTTCTAATGGTGTAACAAATAAATTAAAACATTTTTTATTTATATCTTTCAATGCACTCCAGTTGTTGTAGGGATTGAAGTAATTGATTGCTAACCCTTTTTTGAATTTCGGTTCATAGGAATCCAAGCATCTCCCCTTTAAAATAGTCCACACTTTGAGCATGAACATGAAATCAGAATTCATCTAGCAATTTTGATTTCTTTACTAACCTAATTTATGGAGTGAATATAGTGAACATTAATTATTTTTATCAACTTATGATAAAAGAATTAATACTTAAACAAAAAGATGGAATTTTTTGTGGAATAAATGATGGAAGAAGAAAATAGTTTTTCCATTCCCCTTAATAATTTTACTATGGCCGAAAATTTGAAGGCTACAATTAGCCTCAAATTTTTTGCCCTTATTTTTTAAATAAAGGACTCAAAAATTCCAAGAGTCCCACTCTTGGTATTTTTTGTCTTTTTTTAATTGGTTGAAAGATATTTTGTTGTCTCAAAATTCTCCAACTCTATCCCTTCATATCTTCTAATGATATTTAGAGTGTCCCAAAAAATTTAAACTCTTGAGTTTTCATCATTTTTCAACAACCTTCATGAGTCTCTCCTAATGGGCCTCTTTGAATTGGACTTGGACTTAAAATAAATTCCATAGTTAATTCAATTAATTATTTTAGCCCAAATTTAATTAATTAATTTTATCTAGCCCACCTAATCAAATTAGGCCTAATAAATAATCTAGCTATTTAATTGAGTAAACTAATTTAACAATTAAATTAATGTATGGACTACACAATTAATTTGATTCAATCAAATAATTATTTTACTCCAATTGGGCTTTTTATTCTCATTAGGTCTAATTAAATAATTTAATTATTTAATTAAATAATTAATTCAACTCATTGAATTAATTTAAGCCCAAATTAATCAATCTCTATTAATTAATTGGATCCAACTCCTTGGATCAATTCCTAAGTTAGAAATATTCCATCTCAAATTGTGTGTGACCCTTTAGGTTCACAACTAAACTAGCAGTGTCCTTGTAACATTTTCAACTTATGAATAATAATTATTTTGATTAATTAATCCACTTG
The DNA here is from genome assembly GCA_019321725.1 of Paulownia fortunei. Taxonomy (NCBI): domain Eukaryota; kingdom Viridiplantae; phylum Streptophyta; class Magnoliopsida; order Lamiales; family Paulowniaceae; genus Paulownia; species Paulownia fortunei. The sequence continues at coordinate 12,105,500 of CM033109.1, read as the reverse complement.
AAATAACTCCTTAATTTTAAAAACCTCAGAAGTCATGGAAAATACCTAGCAAGTGTATCATGATTACCTAGACTTAGGTGAAATAGCAAGTGAGCCTATTTCAGTTATGAGTATCATACACGTAAGCTCCTTCCATCAACTAATCTCCCAATTGAGTCTAAAGTATGGATTAATAGTCGAAACTTAATTGCTCAATAACTATAATTCCATTTTAAGTTCCAATAACTCAAAATGAATTGTTAGAAAACCCCCATCTAACATTCATCCCTCCTTGACTAAGGACTTCTAAGTCATAAACTATGAAAACATATGAGATTCACTTGTTCTGGCAGATAAGTGACGAATTCTTTGTTGGCCACTCACTAACCTCCATACATATCAATGCAATATCGAACATACCTCCTCTGTGATTGTCAGGCAATCAGAAGATATATCAAAATAAAACATGACATGCATAAGGCTACTATGGTGCCTCAAGTCTAAGGACTAATCATGTACTATCGTAACATTGGAAATTCTTATTTTGATAAACAACATTTCCAATTAAGAATTTTTAGTGGGCCTGTTCAGTGTACTTGTTCTCTAATAAGCATTCGCATACAGCACTAGCATCACTAATTAGTCCATAGAGCGAGACATCCTCCTCATGCGAGCATGCATCGTATGTGCGAGTCTATTGGGCTATTTGATGTCACATCTGTAAAAGCCCTCGACTCAGAACTAATTTAAGACCACAGCCATAGAGGCATATTCCATGATCACAATTTTAGATAAAGAAATTTACCTATTTTATTAATATGATATGAAAAAGATTATTTTTACAAATACAAGAGCATAAAAGACGCCCAATCTAATTGGCGGTCCGGGCACTACTCTAATAATCTCCTACTTACCGTAAGTCCAATTGTCGATATACAAGCCCATCTTCACAAGATATTCGTAGAATACCTTCTGCATTAGAGGTTTGGTAATGGTGAGCAACCACGGGTGGAGGTAAACCAACAGCGGGCGGACTATATATATATGGTGGGAGAACGATTTCGGAGACTGGATCCCCCAACATTTGAGGATGCTATTGATCCTACCGCTGCAGAGGACTGGTTGAGGACCCTGGAGAACATATTCCAGTACAGCAGGGTGCCAGTAGAGGAGAGGGTAATGTGTGCCACTTTCATGCTTCGCGGTAGTGCAGGCCATTGGTGGGACATGATTAGCAGTATAGAGGACATTACTACCATGAGCTGGGATAGATTCAAGGAGTTATTCCGAAACAAATATTTCACAACTCCAGTTCGCATGATGAAGATGAACGAGTTTATACAACTGCGACAAGGAGCGATGACTGTTGGGGAATATATTCATAAATTTGAACAACTGTCCAGGTTTCCTACGCACATGGTCAGCACTAAAGTACTGAAAGTAGAGAGATTTCTGGAGGGTTTGAGGCCAGAGTTATACCGGGATGTGAATATGGCGGGTACTCAATGTGATACCCGAACCTCTTACTACTCACATGGCCAAATATGATTCATGCATTACGTGTTAATTTTATATGCTAATTGCATTTCTATTGACATTGCATAATTTATTTCATTTTATACGATATTCTTGAATATTAAACTTAATTCTGAAGCTCTTGCCCGATATCAGTTATTGAATTTTCTAATCTAAGTAGTTGATTTTATATTGAAATAAGAAGAAAATGAGGTGGATCAATATTAGATATAGATGGGATATATAGGTTATAATTTTGGAAGTGTTAAAAGTGTTACTAGTAAGCTTATACGGTTTAATTTGATTTGATCAAGTTATTTCAAAAGTATATATTTGTAAATTAACATACTTGGGATATTATACATGATATAATGTGATTTAAGTATCCTATTACAAGGCCCATATATGCATATAATTTTAGAAATGCAAACTTGATATTTCGTTAAGAATCCGATGTGAATCGGTTTGGAGATCGAATGAACGGACATAGGAAATAACTATGGGAATGAATGATGACTAAGATAGGTTGCAACCAAATAAAAATAGGTGAGATACACAAGATTAGGGCTGCAAGATAAGGGAAAAATCAGATTTTTCTATTTACTTGCCACATCATGCTTTCTTATTAAGCTTAAGCTAACATCTCAAGCTAACACCTCAAACCCTTCACCCTTAAGCAACGACCAGACCCTCATTTCATCCATTTTCATCTTCCAAACACACACCTTAAGGTCTCCAAGTGATCCAAATTGATTCCAAGTCGAAATAAAAGCAAGAAAAGCAAAGGAGAAGTGATTACCATCAAGTTAACCTCAAAATCTGCATAGGTAACACTTATCTACGGTTTTGCCTTTGGTTTTCAGATTATTATGAATGGTTTTATTGTTTATTAAGCATTAAATATCTCTTATAAAGGTGTTATGAATTTTTTAGTTAGACTTTGGTGCACAAAGAAAGGGTTTTGAATGACAAACACTTAATAGGAAATACTTGTGGTAGAAACTGTCATCTTACTATTTTCTTGTGTTTTAGGCTTCAAAAGTGTATGGTATGTTGAATAAAACCTATAATTATTACCATTTACATGACCATATATGAGTTAAGAGTATTGGAATGAAGTTTTATTAGTTGGAAATTGAAATAGAGAATGATATTGGAGAAACACTCAAACTACCAAAATAGCAAAATCTGTTTTGGTGTGCTGTGAAGGAAACTGAATTAAGGGAGCTAAATACATTATTTTTGGTAATATTATGACCTAGTTATCTCCTTATATATGTTATCTAAGTATGGTGAAAATTTTGGTGTGATTGAATATACTTAATGGTGCCAAAACCATTAATGTCATGAAGTGTGCAAAACTGTCACGGTAGGAAACAATCTGTTTCAGTATGTCGTGAATAGAGCTGATCTTGGAAAGCTATATCCGTGATTTTTAGCAATTATATGATATGGTTAGATTTATATACATGTTATCTAAGTGTGGTAAAAATTTGGGAGTGATTGGATATGCTTAGGGATGTTAAAATTATCATGCAACTAAACTTGACAGCAAGAAAATATGAAAATGTGAATTTGTCACATTTGATCACTTAGCATGTTTCAACGTAGACATGTTGCTATTGACTGTTAACAATTAGGCACATGCTATTAGATTTATAATAATTCAATTACATGATGTTTTCATGTATTTAAGATGAGAAATTGAGGTATTTGAGGGGCTATATTGGGTTCTAGTTTGTGAAAGCTTGATTGTTAGCTTATAGCTTGGTGTTTAAGGTCTAGTATGAGATTTTGTGCTTTCAACTTGCCAAATTGGGAATGGTGCTTGATGTTGGGTAATATTACAGGCTATTTTACATCTAAGAATGGAGAGGAATACTAAACAAATTTAGACTAAGCCACCAACCAAGTGAAAGGTAAGTAAAGATTCATTTGCAACCACAATGCATAGACATAGTAGATGTGTGAATTATATGTAATATCCTAAATCATATGTGCATAGTAGAGGGCTCTCCATTGAGCATACATACATGGGCATTGTCATTGGCACGTGCATGCATTATATACGAGCATTGTGATAAATCTTGCATTGCACGACATGATTCTGAGAAAGAAAAATATTTTGCTGACCACTACTAGTGCACCGAAGCATGCATGGATTTGCATGGTTTTATGCATGGATTTGTAGGTTTGCGTGCATGGATTTGCATGCGTATGAGTATGCATGGATTTGCATGCTTATATGATTATTGGCCATTGGATTATGGCGGTATACAGAGCTCTTTTTCGGTGCATGGGATAGTAGCGTTGGTCGGGGCCCAAGAAAGAAATGATTTTGAGAGAAATATTTTGATGCATAAAATTGCATTGTGGGCATAGCATTTTGAGATGCATGACTTGATATTGTGGATTATTCTTTGACATGCATAATCTTTACTTGCTGAGTGTTAGCTCATATAGTTTATGCATTGTAGGTGAGTCTAGTGATACTTGATACCATGGACTTACTGGGCAAGCTGTTGGGGTTCCTACAGGTTCTGAGGATCAGTGTACATGGATGACGACCTGTTGGGTTGATTGTTAACTTATTTGATTTTATAGTCTATTGTATTAGGTTTTTGGATTTATACTATGTGTTACTTTTATAACTTTTCTATACACGGGTATATAAATATTATGATTGTTATGGGTCCTATGCAGGTATATATATTATTCTGAGTGGGAAAATATTTATTATTTATTAATATATTACAGAAAAAAAAAAAAATAATGCATGCACACAGGCTCTATCATGTTAAATTATACTATATATATATAGTTGTATAGTAATGGAGGTGTTACAGAGTGGTATCAGAGCCCAGATTGTGGTTTTGTAGACTGTCCGTGTACATGACCTTTGAAACTGGTGGAGCACAACCATGCCAGTAAGTTTTATTTGTTGTATAATTCATTTTGTATTTCATGAATAATATTTGCCATGTGTTTTAAGATTTTGTATAAAATAATGTTGAGGCAGACTCATCAGTAGTAACAGGTACAAACTTTATGGTTGGTATTCTATCTTTAGAGCTACATATTCTCTATTATCTACTACGTATGTTTACTTGATATATATATATGAGGTCAATTACAATGTTTTAATTCCTTCTGGAGGTTCAAGATCAACTAAATAGATTTTAAGAGTTGTAGGTTAATTTTGTTATATTGGCTAGGATTATGATATATTTTGTGTTGATTGATTTATTGAGAATTATGCATGGTGGATTATTTCAGGATTATTAAGACTTTTAAATTCTAGGTGATGAAAATTTAGAAATTTTATGGAGGCCATAGCAGGAAAATGTTTACTATTTGTAGAAAATAAGGAAGATTGTCAAATTATAATTTTCTACAGTTACCATGAAAGAGAGTTGTAAGAAAGAGTTATTATCAATCTTTGGGTTGTGTCAGAATTTTTAGAAATGACCAAAGTTTACAAAAAATCTATTTGTGTGATCTTAGATCTCTTGATACATGTTGAAAAGATGTTTTTGGGCATGCTATTAACTAACGAATTGATTTTATCCTGGATATAGTTGTAAGAACAAAGCCAATTTCTTTTTAGTTTATCATATACACCTATTGGAATTCGCTAAACCATAAGTGATATTGTTATAATATTGGGCAAGACATTAAGGTCTAGTGCTTCTCCTAAACATGCTCCACTTCATATTCACCTACAAGAAAGATGAATCTTGAGGTTATGTATTTTTTTTTTATTGCAACTGAATTGAGTAATAATTTATAATAAGTACAGATTTTCATATTAAGGTTTATTTGATAAATTAAGATGAGCTACTATGATCTTGATGAATGATTTTAAGTTTGAATTAATTATGAATTTCTTATTGTGCCATTGGGTTGACTAATGCCCTAATTATTTTGATATACATGATGAATAATGTGTTTGATGATTCTATATAGGTATGTTTGGGGTGATATTCATTGATGATATCTTAGTATATAATGAGGAGAAATATGATTGACCTTTCAATATGATCTTGAAAACTTTAAGGAAGTAGAAATTATTTGTTCGATTTAGTACATGCGAGCTTTCGGTTATGTAATACAATATTTATTTTGGTACTAGTAATTTTCTTAAGAAAGTGTCCTTGTAACTATTCAAAACTTTGAGGTTGTACTGAAATAGAGAAGACCAATAAATGTGATAGAAATAAGAAATATTTTCTGGGTTAGTGATATTATTGGGTATTCAGTCAAAAATTTCTCCTTAATTGTTACTACTTTATTTCATCATACATATAGGTATATGAAATCTGAATGGTTCGCTAAGTGGAAAGAAATTTATAATTACTTAAAGAGAATTGAATTGAGCTTCAATAGTGACTCCAACTTTAGATATAAGTTATTTATTGTGTATAGTGGTTTATCTCATTGTGTTTTGGTATATGTTTGATATAATATAGAAAAATTACTCGATACTCTTTGAGTTAATTAGATTATTTATGTAATACTATATGTTACATTATAAAACCAAAGTACTTGAAATATCTATATACTTAAAAGGAGTTTAACATGAAGAAAGGATATATATTATTAGTAACTGAATATATTGTATGATCCATATAACAACAGATGTCATTGGAATGAAATATCTCAATAGACTAATATTCAAAGAAATTTTACATCATAAACTATTATGGGAGTTGAAGGTTATATAGAGGATGAATTAGAGTAAGTGGTGAATTATCTATTTATTAATATTTTGGTAAGACTAATTTTGTTTGATCCAATTCCAAATGCTCAAAATAAGGTCGATGAAAGGTTAGGATTAAGATGAAAGGTAGAAAAGTCACTTAAATAATTTTTTGTGATAAGTGATTATAATCATTAATAAGAGAGAGGTGCGAAAATTAGGGATACGAAATTACAAGACTAAGTTTTAGGTAATGATCATGTACCTTTTTATTTATTTTATTTAGTGGTATGAATGATGTATGTGATCTCAAGAAAATGTACAGATATCGGATACTAGACGAGCTATTATGGAATATATTGTTAATATTTGGTTTGCCACAAAAAAAGGGATATATGTAAAAGTTCATATGTTGGAATGACTTAGTTCTACTTTTATTTTCAGGTGGAAATGGGAAGGCATTCAGAAATTTTGTACATGATAATGGAATTGGGTTATTGTTCATAGGTTATATCTGAATATGCTCATTCTTTCTCAATTTACCTTAGGTATTCCATGGAAATCTATGGAAAGACAAATGTATAGAAACAGTTAGACTTTATGGTTTATTAGTTCTGATGTAGATTTAAGGTCTTTGTCTACTTCCTAGAAGATCTTACTTCAGGTATTGGTAACAAAATTATATTTTAGTATTGTGATCATCCATGCATCAATGGGCAACTAGGACAAACAAATTAGGCTTTGCAAGATATGCTTAGAGATTGTGCATTAGATTATTGATGTCAATTGAGAAAATTATTTCTTGGGAGGAATTTCTTATCACAACAGTGATAAGGCTACTTGGGATAGTTCTCTATGAGGCATGTATGATAGAAAATTTAGCTCATCATTTTATTGAAATGAAATTGGTGTTCTTTTAGGTTGAATATGGTTTGGAAAATGATAGAAGTGGTAGAAGAAATTGCTAATGTGTGGAAACTCGTTAGAGGTGACCCTAGAGTTATGCAGATTAAAGAGGAATATCATTGCAATTATGATAGGGGATCAATTTTTTAAAGGTGTCTCCAATGAAATGGATTATGCGGCTTGGCAAAAAAAAAAAATTTGGGGATGTTACATACAAACTTGATCCTAGGTATATTGAGTATTTTACATTACTGAGATAATTGAGAATATTGTCTGTAAAGTCGACCTTTTTGCATCAAATGTCTTGAGTTCACAAATATGTTTCATGTGTTCATTTTAAGGAAGTATATCATGAATCTATATCATCTATTGAAAAGAGACCAATAGAACTAAATTGAGGTCGGAGATATGAATAAGAGACCTATAGAGATTCTAGTAAGGGATGTAAAGTAACTTCAAAATGAGAATATCTCATTAGTTAAAGTACAGAGTAGAAGTCAATCAAGAGAAGACTATTTGGGAATGGAGGATGAAATGAGAACTAAGAATCCTGAACTTTTTCGGTAAGTGAAATTTCGGGGATGAATATTTTTATAAGGAGAGGAGGATGTGATACCGAACCTCTTACTACTCACATGGCCAAATATGATTCATGCATTACGTATTAATTTTATATGCTAATTGCATTTCTATTGACATTGCATAATTTATTTCATTTTATACGACATTCTTGAATATTAAACTTAATTCTGAAGCTCTTGCCCGATATTAGTTATTGAATTTTCTAATCTAAGTAGTTGATTTTATATTGAAATAAGAAGAAAATGAGGTGGATCAATATTAGATATAGATGGGATATATAGGTTATAATTTTGAAGTGTTAAAAGTGTTACTAGTAAGCTTATACGGTTTAATTTGATTTGATCAAGTTATTTCAAAAGTATATATTTGTAAATTAACATACTTGGATATTATACATGATATAATGTGATTTAAGTGTCCTATTACAAGGCCCATATATGCATATAATTTTAGAAATGCAAACTTGATATTTCGTTAAGAATCCGATGTGAATCGGTTTGGAGATCGAATGAACGGACATAGGAAATAACTATGGAATGAATGGTGACTAAGATAGGTTGCAACCAAATAAAAATAGGTGAGATACACAAGATTAGGGCTGCAAGATAAGAGGGAAAAATCAGATTTTTCTATTTACTTGCCACCTCATGCTTTCTTATTAAGCTTAAGCTAACATCTCAAGCTAACACCTCAAACCCTTCACCCTTAAGCAACGACCAGACCTCATTTCATCCATTTTCATCTTCCAAACACACACCTTAAGGTCTCCAAGTGATCCAAATTGATTCCAAGTCGAAATAAAAGCAAGAAAAGCAAAGGAGAAGTGATTACCATCAAGTTAACCTTAAAATCTGCATAGGTAACACTTATCTATGGTTTTGCCTTTGTTTTCAGATTATATATGAATGGTTTTATTGTTTATTAAGCATTAAATATCTCTTATAAAAGTGTTATGAATTTTTAGTTAGACTTTGGTGCACAAAGAAAGGGTTTTGAATGACAAACACTTAATAGGAAATACTTGTGGTAGAAACTGTCATCTTACTATTTTCTTGTGTTTTAGGCTTCAAAAGTGTATGGTATGTTGAATAAAACCTATAATTATTACCATTTACATGACCATATATGAGTTAAGAGTATTGGAATGAAGTTTTATTAGTTGGAAATTGAAATAGAGAATGATATTGGAGAACACTCAAACTACCAAAATAGCAAATATCTGTTTTGGTGTGCTGTGAAGGAAACTGAATTAAGGGAGCTAAATACCATTATTTTTGGTAATATTATGACCTAGTTATCTCCTTATATATGTTATCTAAGTATGGTGAAAATTTTGTGTGATTGAATATACTTAATGGTGCCAAAACCATTAATGTCATGAAGTGTGCAAAACTGTCACGGTAGGAAACAATCTGTTTCAGTATGTCGTGAAGAGAGCTGAACTTGGAAAGCTATATCCGTGATTTTTAGAAATTATATGATATGGTTAGATTTATATACATGTTATCTAAGTGTGGTAAAAATTTGGGAGTGATTGGATATGTTTAGGGATGTTAAAATTATCATGCAACTAAACTTGACAGCAAGAAAATATGAAAATGTGAATCTGTCACATTTGATCACTTAGCATGTTTCAACATAGACATGTTGCTATTGACTGTTAACAATTAGGCACATGCTATTATATTTATAATAATTCAATTACATGATGTTTGCATGTATTTAAGATGAGAAATTGAGGTATTTGAGGGGCTAATATTGGGTTCTAGTTTGTGAAAGCTTGATTGTTAGCTTATAGCTTGGTGTTTAAGGTCTAGTATGAGATTTTGTGCTTTCAACTTGCCAAATTGGGAATGGTGCTTGATGTTGGGTAATATTACAGGCTATTTTACATCTAAGGTTGGAGAGGAATACTAAACAAATTTAGACTAAGCCACCAACCAAGTGAAAGGTAAGTAAAGATTCATTTGCAACCACAATGCATAGACATAGTAGATGTGTGAATTATATGTAATATCATAAATCATATGTGCATAGTAGAGGGCTCTGCATTGAGCATACATACATGGGCATTGTCATTGGCACGTGCATGCATCATATACGAGCATTGTGATAAATCTTGCATTGCACGACATGATTTTGAGAAAGAAAAATATTTTGCTGACCACTACTAGTGCACCGAAGCATGCATGGATTTGCATGGTTTTATGCATGGATTTGTAGGTTCGCGTGCATGGATTTGCATGCGTATGAGTATGCATGGATTTGCATGCTTATATGATTATTGGCCATTGGATTATGGCGGTATACAGAGCTCTTTTCGGTGCATGGGATAGTAGCGTTGGTCAGGGGCCCAAGAAAGAAATGATTTTGAGAGAAATATTTTGATGCATAAAATTGCATTGTGGGCATAGCATTTTGAGATGCATGACTTGATATGTGTGGATTATTCTTTGACATGCATAATCTTTACTTGTTGAGTGTTAGCTCATATAGTTTATGCATTGTAGGTGAGTCTGGTGATACTTGATACCATGGACTTACTGGGCAAGCTGTTGGGGTTCCTACAGGTTCTGAGGATCAGTGTACATGGATGACGACATGTTGGGGTTGATTGTTAACTTATTTGATTTTATAGTCTATTGTATTAGGTTTTTTGGATTTATACTATGTGTTACTTTTATAACTTTTCTATACACGGGTATATAAATATTATGATTGTTATGGGTCCTATGCAGGTATATATATATTATTCTGAGTGGGAATATTTATTATTTATTAATATATTACAGGAAAAAAAAATAATGCATGCACACAGGCTCTATCATGTTAAATTATACTATATATATAGTTGTATAGTAATGGGGGTGTTACACTCAAGGGGTGACATTTTCACAGGTAGCTGAGAGGGCGTTGGTGGCAGAACAGGCTGAATTGAGAATCGTTCGTGCACATGAGGCTCGACAGCAGTTCAGACATCAGGGACAGAGATGGACTGTGGGGCAAAAGAGGTCATTCCAAATGCAGAAGCTGATCCAAATACAGAAGCCGGGATTTAAATCTCAAGGAGAACAAGGCCAACAACAAGAAGGTCAAAATAAGAGGCCACAGGTCGAATAAGGAAAAACACCAATGCCATAAGCTGTATGTCAGAAATGTGGTAATCGACATACTGGAGGCTGCTATATAGAAACCTAGACGTGTTTTCGATGTGGAATACCGGGACATATTGCTAAATTTTGCCCAGGTAAATAGAATCAGACCATCCAAAAGAATGTACCAGCCAAGGTGTTCACCATGACTAGGGCGGATACAGAAGCAAATCCATCGGTGGTAACAGGTACACTTTATATTTCTAGCATTCCAACACTTGTATTATTTGATTCTGGAGCCACGCATTCATTTGCTGTAACAGTTCCCTCTGGAGATGCTAGACAAACCGATCGGATTTTGAGAGCTTGTGCTATACTTGTTGAAGCTAGAGAATTACATGCTGATTTGATTGTACTGGATATGAATGATTATGATGTTATTTTGGGCATGGATTGGTTGTCAAAGTATGGGGCTACTATCAACTGTAAGGAAAAGACGGTGACATTTCAACTTACTGGGAAAGAGTCTTTCACATTTGCTAGCATTGTGAAGAATTTCAGATTTCCTATGATTTCAGCAGTGAAGGCACAACGATTACTCGATGATGGTTGCGAAGGGTACTTGGTGAGTGTCATGAACATTGAGGAACAACACCCACCAACTCTGAGTGAAATACCAGTGGTACGGGAATATACTGAAGTATTCCCAGATGATCTCCTAGGACTGCCACCAGATCGTGAAATAAAGTTTGTTATTGACATACAACCAGGAACATCTTCAATCTCAAAAACTCCCTACAGAATGGCTCCATTGGAGTTGAAAGAATTGAAAGTACAATTACAAGACTTGTTGGACAAGGGATTCATCAGACCGAGCTTTTCACCTTGGGGAGCACCAGTTCTATTTATACATAAGAAGGATGGCACCATGAGACTGTGCATCGATTATCGAGAGTTGAACAGGGTCACAATTAAGAATAAGTATCCGTTACCCAAAATCGATGATTTATTTGACCAGCTTCAGGGTGCCGCAATATTTTCAAAGATTGACTTACGCTCTGGGTACCATCAATTGAAAATAAAGGAAGAGGATATCCCCAAGACAACATTTAGTACAAGATATGGGCACTATGAATTTTTGGTGATGCCATTTGGATTGACTAGCGCTCCAGCAGCATTCATGGATCTGATGAACAGAGTGTTTAAAGAATTTCTGGATAAATTTGTTATTGTGTTCATAGATGACATTCTAGTTTACTCCAGAACTAAAGAAGAACATGCCGCACATTTAACACAAGTACTAGAGGTCCTGAAAGTGAAGCAGTTATATGCTAAATTCAAGAAATGCGAGTTCTGGTTGGATCGTGTGGTATTCTTGGGACATGTTATATCAGGAGCGGGAATATCAGTAGATCCAAGTAAAGTTGAAGCTATCAACAACTGGATGCAACCTACTAATCCTTCAGAGGTGCGCAGTTTTTTGGGTTTAGCTGGATATTACCGAAGATTTGTGGAGGGGTTCTCCAAGATTGCAATGCCATTGACACAATTAACCAGAAAAGGGGTGATGTTTAGATGGACAGATATGTGTGAGCGAAGTTTCCAGGAGCTGAAAAGAGGCTGACTTTAGCACCTATTCTCTCAATTCCATCAGGTATGGGAGGATTCGTAATTTACAATGACGCGTCGAAGAATGGATTAGGATGTGTACTGATGCAGAATGGCAAAGTAATTGCGTATGTATCCAGGCAACTTAAAGAGTACGAAAAGAATTACCCCACGCATACTTGGAACTTGCTGCTGTAGTATTTGCGCTTAAAATATGGAGGCACTATTTATATGGTGAACGGTGCGAGATCTATACTGATCACAAGAGCCTCAAATACTTCTTCACACAGAAAGAGTTGAATATGCGGCAGCGAAGATGGCTAGAACTGGTAAAAGAATATGATTGTGTGATCAATTACCACCCAGGTAAAGCCAATGTTGTAGCTGATGCATTGAGCCGAAAATCCACACAAAGTACAATGGCTATGGCTTTAATTCAGAAATCGGAACTGAATGATTTGCAGAAAATGAATATAGAGATTTTACAGATAGGAGTAATAGAGGCAAAGTTGGCAGCCCTGACGCTTCAGCCTACGCTAATTGATAGGATCAAACAGGGACAACGAGATGATGAATATCTCATCAATATGAGAAAATATATTGCTGCAGGGAAGTCTACTGAATTTAAGATGACTCAGGATGATATTTTACAATTTAGAGGCGGTTTTGTGTGCCAAATATTGATAACATTCGGAAGACATTTTAAAAGAGGCACATTCAACCCCTTATTCAGTACATCCAGGGGCTACTAAGATGTATAGAGACTTGAAATCGCATTATTGGTGGCCGGGTATGAAAAAGAACATCGCCCAGCATGTGGAGCAATGTTTAACATGTCAGCAAATAAAGGCCGAACATCAAAGACCCGCAGGGACTTTACAACCTCTACTTATTCCAGAATGGAAATGGGAAAGGATCACCATGGATTTCGTAACTAGTTTGCCAAAGACTACTAAGAGTCATGATGCTATTTGGGTTATCGTCGATAGATTGACCAAGTTGCTCATTTTCTTCCCATATGTTCTACCTATTCCATGGATCGCTATGCCCAATTATACATTCAGGAGATTGTCAGACTTCATGGTGTGTCATTGTCTATTGTTTCTGATAGAGATTCAAGATTTTTGTCTACTTTTTGGAGGAGTTTACACAAAGCTTTGGGAACACAATTATCATTCAGTACAGCATATCATCCTCAGACGGATGGGCAATCTGAACGAACAATACAGACGTTGTAGGATATGCTCAGAGCCTGTGTATTAGACTTCCAAGGTCAGTGGAGTAAATTCCTACCTTTGGTGAGTTTTCATACAAAACAGCTATCAGACTAGCATTGGAATGGCTCCCTATGAAGCATTGTAAGGTAGAAAATATAGGTCTCCGATACACTGGGATGAAGTTGGTGAGAAGAAACTTTTGGGCCCAGATATGATTCGAGAGATGACAGAAGCCGTGTTACAGATTCGACAAAGAATGCAAACTGCCCAAAATTGACAGAAAAGTTATGCAGATCGACGAAGAAGGGCATTGGAGTTTGCGATAGGAGATCAGGTATTTTTGAAAGTAGCACCAATGAAGGGCATCATGCAGTTTGGGAAGAAAGGAAAATTGAGTTCCAGACACATTGGCCCATTCTCGGTGATTGAAAAAATTGGTGATGTTTCTTACAGACTAGATCTGCCAACATCTATGTCCCAAGTACACAATGTATTTCATGTGTCTATGCTGAGGAAATATATTGCTAATCCTTCTCACATTCTGAAGAATGAACTAGTGGAATTAAAGATAGATTTGAGCTACGAAGAAAAGCCTGTACAGATTTTATTACGAGAAGTGAAGTAGCTAAGAAATAAATAGATTCCATTGGTTAAAGTGTTATGGAGAAACCAATTAGTAGAAGAGGCCACTTGGGAAAGGGAGGATGAAATGAGAACTAAGTATCCTGAACTTTTCGGTAAGTGAAATTTCGGGGACGAAATTTTTATAAGGAGGGGAGGATGTGATACCCGAGCCTCTTACTACTCACATGGCTAAATATGATTCATTCATTACATGTTAATTTTATATGTTATTTGCATTTCTATTGACATTGCATAATTTATTTCATTTTATACGACATTCTTGAATATTAAACTTAATTCTGAAGCTCTTGCACGATATTAGTTATTGAATTTCTTAATCTAAGTAGTTGATTTTATATTAAAATAAGAAGAAAATGAGGTGGATCAATATTAGATATAGATGGGATATATAGGTTATAATTTTGGAAGTGCTAAAAGTGTTACTAGTAACCTTATACGGTTTAATTTGATTTGATCAAGTTATTTCAAAAGTATATATTTGTAAATTAGCATACTTGGGATATTGGACATGATATAATATGATTTAAGTGTCATATTACAAGGCTCTTATGTGCATATGATTTTAGAAATGCAAACTAGATAATTCTTTAAGAATCGGATGCGAATCGGTTTGGAGATCGAATGAGCGGACATAGGAATTACCTATGGGAATGAATGGTGATTAAGATAGGTTGCAACCAAATAAAAATAGTGAGACACACAAGATTAGGGCTGTAAGATAAGGGACAAAATCAGATTTTTCCATTTACTTGCCACCTCATGCTCTTATTAAGCTTAAGCTAACATTTCAAGCTAACACCTCAAACCCTTCACCCTTAAGCAACGACCAGACCCTAATTTCAGCCATTTTCATCTTTCAAACACACACCTTAAGGTCTCCAAGTGATCCAAATTGATTCCAAGTTGAAATAAAAGCAAGAAAAGCAAAGAAGAAGTGATTACCATCAAGTTAGCCTCAAAATCTGCATAGGTAACACTTATCTACAGTTTTGCCTTTGGTTTTCAGATTATTATGAATGGTTTTATGGTTTATTAAGCTTTAAATATCTCTTATAAAAGTTTTAGGAAGTTTTTAGTTAGACTTTGGTGCACAAAGAAAGGGTTTTTGATCACAAACACTTAATAGGAAATACTTGTGGCAGAAACTGTCATCTTACTGTTTTCTTGTGTTTTAGGCTTCAAAAGTGTATGGTATGTTGAATAAAACCTATAATTATTACCATTTACATGACCATATATGAGTTAAGAGTATTGGAATGAAGTTTTATCAGTTGGAAATTGAAATAGAGAATGATATTGGAGAAACACTCAAACTGCCAAAATAGCAAAATCTGTTTTGGTGTGCTGTGAAGGAAACTGAATTAAGGGAGCTAAATCCAATATTTTTGGTAATAATATGACCTGGTTGTCTCCTTATATATTCTATCTAAGTATGGTGAAAATGTTGGAGTGATTGAATATACTTAAGGGTGCCAAAACCATTAATGTCATGAAGTGTGCAAAACTGTCACGGTAGGAAACAATCTGTTTCAGTATGTCGTGAAGAGAGCTGAACTTGGGAAGCTATATCCGTAATTTTAGCAATTCTATGATATGGTTACATTTATATACATGTTATATAAGTGTGGTAAAAATTTGGAAGTGATTGGATATGCTTAGGGATGTTAAAATTATCATGCAACTAAACTTGACAGCAAGAAAATATGAAAATGTGAATCTGCCACATTTGATCACTTAGCATGTTTCAACCTTGATATGTTTATATTGAGTGTTAACAATTAGGTACATGCTATTAGAGTTATAATACTTCAATTACATGATGTTTGCATGCATTTAAGATGAGAAATTGAGGTATTTGAGGGGCTATATTGGGTTCTAGTTTGTGAAAGCTTGATTGTTAGCTTATAGCTTGGTGTTTAAGGTCTAGTATGAGATTTTGTGCTTTCAACTTTCCAAATTAGGAATGGTGCTTGATGTTGGGTAATATTACAGCTATTTTACATCTAAGGTTGGAGAGGAATACTAAACAAATTTAGACTAAGCCACCAACCAAGTGAAAGGTAAGTAAAGATTCATTTGCAACCACAATGCATAGACATAGTAGATGTGTGAATTATATGTGATATCATAAATCATACGTGCATAGTAGAGGGCTCTCCATTGAGAATACATACATGGGCATTGTCATTAGCACGTGCATGCATCATATACGAGCATTGTGATAAATCTTGCATTGCACGGCATGATTCAGAGAAAGGAAAATGTTTTGCTGACCACTACTAGTGCATCGAAGCATGCATGGATTTGTATGGTTTTATGCATGGATTTGTAGGTTTGCGTGCATAGATTTGCATGCGTATGAGTATGCATGGATTTGCATGCTTATATGATTATTGGCCATTAGATTATGGCGGTGTACAGAGCTCTTTTTCGGTGCATGGGATAGTAGCGTTGGTCAGGGGCCCAAGAAAGAAATGATTTTGAGAGAAATATTTTGATGCATAAAATTGCATTGTGAGCATAGCATTTTGAGTTTCATGACTTGATATTGTGGATTATTCTTTGACATGCATAATCTTTACTTGCTGAGCGTTAGCTCATATAGTTTATGCATTGTAGGTGAGTACGACGATGTTTGAAGCATCTTTGGCTGGTTGGTCGGCTATTGGAGCTCCTGCAGGTGTTTGAGGGAGTGTGTACATGGATGACGACCTGTTGGGATATTTTATTGGCTTATTATATTTTGAGTCTGGTGTATTATGTTTTTAGATTGGTACTATATTTCTCTTTTAAAACTTTACTGTAAATAAGTATGTAAATATTGTGGTCGTTATGGGTGTTGTGTTTTAATATAAATACTGATCCTTCTATTTTAAACAGGGTTGTGTATGTAAGAAGTGATTTAGCTTTTCTAAAAATGTTAAAAATAAATAAATAAATAAATAAATATTCCATGCATGCACACAGGTTCTATCATGTCAAATTATACAATATATATGGTTGTGTAGGAATGGGGGTATTACAACGACATTAGGCTTTATACATTTATTATGCTTCGTACGACAGATGCATAAGGTATGTGGGTTATCTTTTCCCTCGCCTTAGGAGTTTTAGGAGACATAGTCCTTGAGAGAGAAATACCATAACTCATTGGCAAGAATCTTCATTTGGATTCCTCCATACTAAACCTCTTGAGCATTGTACCTATGTACGTGGATTAGGATAGTCTGATAATCCTTCTAGACCTATCTTTATAGATCTTTACTCCACGTAAAGGATGCTTTAAAGGATGCCAATGTGCTTTAAAGGATGCTTTAAAGGATGCCAATGTGCTTTAAAGGATGCTTTAAAGATTATAGATCTTTAATCCTTTAAAGGATGCTTCTCCCAAATCCTTCATGGAGAACTGGTTAGATAACCAAGTCTTAGTTGATGGCAGCATCCCTACATCATTCCCAATGAGTAAGATATCTACTCAAGCATAATATATGCCAATGTGCTTCTACTAACCTTTTTGTAGACATAAGGTTCATCTGAGTTCTTATGGAAATCAAACAATTTGATTACCTCGTCATACCGGATTTTCTAGCTTCGATAAGCCTGCTTGAGACCATAAATAAATCTCTGGAGTTTGCAAACTTTTTGCTCACTCCCTCTAGATATGAAGCATTCTGGCTGCCACATATAGATCTCTTCCTTAACATTTCCATTAAGGAAAGCGGTCTTCACATCCATATACCATATCTTGTTATCATAATACACTGATATGGCTAGCAGTATCTGGATAGATTTAAGCATCACTACTGGTGAAAAAGTTTTCTCATAATCAATTCCTTGCTCTGAGTATAACCTTTTGCGATTAGTCATGCTTTGTAGGTCACTACCTCTCCATTTACTCCAAGGTTCTACTTATAGACCCATTTATAACCAATGAGAACTATTCCTTATGGTGCGTCTACCAAGGTCCATACCTTGTTGGAGTACATGGAGTCCATCTCGAACTACATGGAGTCTTGCCAACTTCCCGAGTCAATGTGAGACATCACTCCATAAGTCCTTGGATCACTATCCAGTAGAAGATTCTCCTTGTTATTCTCAAACAAAATTCCATACCTCTCAGGTGGCTTTGAGATCCTTTGGGATCCCCTAAGAGGTTGTTTGTCTAAAGGCCCAGCCTCAACTAGTTAGCCTATTACTATGTCTGTTGGGAGGTTTTATGGTTCTTAAATTTCTTCAAGTTCCATGATTTTGCCATTTCTATCTAGTAGAAACTCCTTCTCTAAGAAGTTGGCATTCCTCAAAACAAAAACATTTAGTCCTGAGGGGTCATAGAAATAGTATCCAATAAATTATTTTGGATACTCTACGAACTTACATAAATTGGATCTCATATCCAATTTATCTCGCACTTGTTGCTTCACGTAAGCAGCACACCCCTTTACCATAAGGTATTTGTAAAAGGGTAGTTTCCAACACCACATCTCATATGGTGTTTTGGGCACCAACTTTGATGGCACTTTATTTAAAAGATATGCCTCCATTTCTAAAGCATAGTCCTAGAATGAAAGATGAAGCCTAGTAAAACTCATCATCGATCGAACCATGTTTAACAAAGCTCGATTTCCACAACTCTGTTTAGTTGAGGAGTAGCAGTGGAGTCTATTGAAAGAGAATCTTATTCTCTTTTACATAATCAAGAAACTCTATGTTCAAGTATTCACCTTCTCGATCTAATCGAAAAGCCTTGATACTTAGCCCTGTTTGTTTCTCCACCTCACATATAAATTCTTTGAACTTTTCAAAAGTTTTAGATTTATACCTCATAAGGTAGACATAACCATACCTAGAATAATCATCAGTTAAGGTTATGAAGTAGTGATAGTTCCCATGAGCATTAGCACTTAGTGACCTACATACATCCGAATGGATTAAATTCAATAGATCTTTGGCTCGCTCCACTTATCTAACATTAGTCATCTTTCCTTTAAGATATGACTCACATGTTGGCATTCCTTGCTCTTTTGAAAGATCAAGCAATTTAGCCAACTAATAAATTCTCTTCTAAAAAATATGACCTAATCTAGCATTCTATAAGAGTTGGAAACTATGATTATGCAATTTTCATTTATTTTGTTGAACGTGGAAAAAAGAGTTATGAGGAGTAATAGAATATAAACCATTCATCAATATACCAGAGATAATCAAAACTAATTCTTTAAAAATAGAACAACTTCCAAGTTTTATTGAAAAAGTAAAACCTTCTCCATCTAAAATAGGAATGGAGATAATGTTCTTAGCTATCTCTAGAACATAAAGACAAATGTTTAAATCTAAAACTACTCCATTTCCTAAACCTAAGTTGACAATTTAAATGGCTAATGCAGCAACCTTTGCTCCATTCCCACCGCATGACTGTCTCTCCTTTACTTAGCTTCCTGTTTCTTTCCATCACCTACAAATCATTACATAGATGGGACCCACAGCTGGTTTCCATTACACAAGAAGCATCATTAACTGATAAGTTAACTTCAATAAAATAAATACCTAAATTCTTCATGCTCACAAGCTACTCCTTGCAGTTCCTCTTCCATGTTAGAGTAGTGCCTGTCTTGCCAATTAGATTGTGCATCCTTTATACTCTTGTATTTGTAAAGATAATCTTTTTCAAATTACATTAACAAAATAGGCAAATTTATTTATCTTTAATTACTTCACATAATTAGATAAAGTTCTTAGACAAAATAAGAAATCAAATCATAGTTGACAGAAGAACCTTACGTGTATGATACTTGTAATTGAAATAGGTTCACTCGCTACTTCACCTAAGTCTTGGTAGTCATGATACACTTGTTAGGTGTTTTCTATGACTTGTGAGGTTCTTGAAATTGAGGAGATAATTTCAAGCGAATTAATTAATTGAAAAAATTATTATTCATAAGTTGTAAAAGTTGTAAGCCCACTGCTAGTTTAGTTGTGAACCTAAAGGGTCACCATAATTTGAGATGAAACATTTCTAATTTAGGAATAGATCCAAATGGTTGGATCCAATTAATTAATAGAGATTAATTAATTGGGGCTTAAATTAATTCAAGGAGTTGAATTAATTATTCAATTAAATAATTTGATTATTTATGCGGACCTAATAAGATTAAGGAGCTCAATTGGAGTGAAATAATTATTTAATTAGATCAAATTAATTGTGTAGTCCATAAATTAATTTAATTATTAAATTAATTTACTTATTTAAATAAATATATTATTTAATTGGGACTAATTTGATTAAATAGGCTAGATGGAATTAATTTAGGTAAAATAATTAAATAGATTAATTGTGGGATTTATTTTAAGTCCAAACCCAATTCACAAAGGCCCATTTGGAGAGGCTCATGAAAGTGTTTGAAAAATGATAGAAAGTCAAGAGTTTGGAATTTTTGGGTAATCTTGAATATCTTTGGAAGATATGAAAGAGAAATAATTGGAAGAAGTTTGGATGAACCAAAATATCTTCCAACCAATCAAAAGGAGACACAAAATACCAAGAGTAGGACTCTTTAAATTTTATGCCCCCATGGCCGAAAATTGAAGGATGAATAATCATCCTCTAATTTTTAGCCATATAGATTTAAAATAGAAGAAAATTATTTTCTTCATCCATCCTTTTTCTCCAAAAAATTCATCTTTAAGTATTAATTCTTTTATCACCACTTGATAATAAGAATTAGTATTTTCTGTACACACTCCATAAAACTAGATTAGGGAAGAAATTAGAATTGCTAGCAGAATTTTGATTTTGTGTTCTTACTCAAAGTGTGGACTACTTGGAGGGGAGACATCTAGATCTCTGTGAACCAAATTCAGAAAAAGGGCTAGCAAGTGATTGTTTCATACCTACGATAACTGGAGTACATAAAAAGGTATAAATCAAAACTTTAATTATTTTACTACAACCATTGAAAATTGCGAGATCATTAGAAATCGTATTAGATTCGGGGTATTGCTATAATTATCATGGAATGATGTTTTTAAAATTTTTAATTTTCTGCTGCGTATATCCCAGGATTGTGTGATCCCTACAGTGGTATCAGAGCCACAGTTTACGCAATTCCAATTGGATTTGATTTATCCCTAGATCTAATGCAAGTTTTAATGATCTCATAATTCCCAACAGTGTAACAAATAGATTGAAATAATTTTGATTTATACTTTCGATGCACTTCGATTGTCGTAAGGATTGACACAATCGATTGCTAGCCTCTTTTTGAATTTCTATTCACAAGGATTGCTATAACTTTAAGTGGAAACCCAAGTTCTGGTTATTTTTTACCTCTTTTAATTGTCATTATTGGAATCCATACATGATCAAGGTTCCAATGGGAAGATAATATCAAGTAGCTCATATAATAAGGTAATCATGATATTGTCTTACTAGTTGCAAATTGTCTCTTAACGTCAAGACTTATTTATGAGATCAAGTATTTATGGACACCTTTGTTTACGATAAATCAATGTTTCACATTAGTAGTTCGTACAGTAAAACCAAACGTCTAGCTAAATGAACCAAGTATTTGTTGTGCCATTAGTGATATATAAATCAAGAATCACAATAAAACAAGTAGAATTTAGATAAAAAAATTAAAACAATAATACAACAACTTAAATATTATCTACCTTTATAACCATTCATCTTCCTCCATCAAGAGGTTCACCATTTTTTCTCAACAAAATGAAATGTAAAAAAACATAATGAAAGTCGGAAAGACAAAACATAGAAAAGAAACTAAACAATATATTTCTATTACTACTAGAAAACTTAGCCTAAATAAACCCTCTACCCCCACTCTTACAAGCTTAATACATGACCTATTTATAGTGCTTGGAGTATGCTAGAGGCCAAACATATAATAGAGGAGTTAAACAATCAAATGGTATGCTATTGTCAAGAGTTGTTAAGTTGTTACACCAAATCCTCTAAATTTTCACCTACCCAATTTAATTGAATTTTTAGGCTAGATACAATCGTATTCTGATATATTTACATATGTCATTTGTCAAATTTGGCTATCGGATGAGGGAGATATGGTCAAATTACCGAATCATGTTCAAGAGCTATCGTTCAACATCAACATCATATTGCATAATTTTTATTGATCATTTTGACATACTTTGTCACATCTTGTCTTCAACAAACTTGTTTATCTACCTCTTGTATATAACATATCCATATTTCAGCCTAAAAACAACTTTCGCTTAAGAGATATAATCTAATTGGTTAAATAGGTTAGGATTGAGCATAACTCTAATCTGAATTTTGTTCATCCATTTTGTACAACTACTTGTAATCCAACTTCTTTGATCTTTACACGTTTAGTATAGGATCCAACATTTGCATTGACTTATAGACGAATAACTTATCAATCTATAGTTTTAAGAATTAACCTAAACCATTATAGAATCAAAAGTTACGCTAATTTCTCTAAAACCTGCACAAAAGAAGATAAAACTTTTTAATCTAGTTTTTTTATGTTGATTTCCCATTTTATTCCTAAAACACAAAATTTCTTTAATTGGGAGTTCTAATGATAATTTTAAAGTGAAAATGATTATATAAATCCTAATTAATTATACACTTTTAAATATTAATCACACACCCAAACCAACTTATTACTAGTCCCTAGTAATTATAGTGTAATGAAATGCAATACAAATAAAAAAGAACATGACATGATGATCAAATTTGAAAGAAACCTGTAAAATAGTCTAACAATCAATCACAATCAATCATTTGTTAAAGATCACAGATGCTATTGAGATTGGTTTGTTTTTTTTTTAGAATTTTCAAAAGTTGTTGTGTGGGTACACTAAGCCAACCTTTTATTCCATAGGCCAAGATATATATAACTTCAAAATCAATCATTAAAAAGCCTCAACTCCATATCCTCACAGGTAAGCATTTTCCATTTAAGTTGGTAAGGTGTTCACTCATGGAGTTAGAAAATAGTTAAAACACTCAGGGAAATGGCATAAAGAATTTAAGACAAACATTCAAACTAAAATTGAGCATAAGATAGGTAGTACCAAATTTGAAATACCAATTATGTCTTACCAAAATATGCATCAAAATTTCATTGGTTAACCTAAAAATGAAATGGTTATTTTTTTATATTTTTTGTTGTTTTTTTCTTATTTTTTTTTATTTTTGCAACATGACGCGCATGATAACAGAAGATCAAAAGAAGAATTTATAATTATACTCACATCACTAGCTACAAAGCGAAATATTCCAATAGAAATAAATAACTACACAGGTTTACATAATTCAATTCTCCACATAGAAGGTAAACATAATCAAGTATCTCAATTTGCAACGAAACCCATTCAAATGATCAATTAAATTCGGAATGCTTGTTTTCTCAAACTCTCCACTTATTCACAAAAGATGTGTGAATATTAAAAAGTAAACACTTTAACATGGTCAGAATTTTCAGTTATATGTATTGCAACCAATCTTTCCACAAAACTTAGGATGTGCACAAGACTAATTTCTTTTTTTTTTCAAATAGTACCTTTGGATTCTAACAAAAAGAGGATTTCTATTTATTTTGACAATTCATAAAATTTCAGTTAAAAGCTTCACAAACATGCCATGTTATCCAAAAAAAATAGGGATGCATCTCAAGAGTGTCAAAAGATTACCCTTTACTCATGGTTTTAATGGACCCAAAATAAAACACGCTTGAATTTTATTAAAAAAACTAGAAAAACACACATTGAACACACAATACATGACATCAACATCCCATCCCCAAACCTAATCGAGATATTATCCCCAATGTAAAAAATACACAGGAAAGTAAAGTTTAAAAGATCTCACCTGAAATGTGGCTTATTGATAAAAATAAAGTTGAAATAACACAAAACACACTATTAGTTGAAACCATTAAGAATAAATTTCACAAGCTGAGAGTCAAATTCATTTTTTATTTTGACCACTATCCCTATTGGACCAATCCACACAAGCCAAGGCTGGATTTAGTTCTGGCACATATGCTAGAAGTCGATCAATCAGTTGGTCTGGTGTTGGAGTAGAAATGAGGATTGGTCTTGCAGATAGTGAAATAAAACCTTTTTCTACAACATGATCTACAAAAGATAGCAAACTATCATAGAAACTATTAACATTAAGAATACCTATAGGTTTCTGATGAATGTTGAGTTATGCCCAAGAGATAACTTGGAATAACACTTCCAATGTACCACAACCTTAGGTAGGGTGATGAATGCATTCGCATTATTTAACATATTAGGCATTTTATCCTGAATATGCGACACTTTTAGCTCATCTCCGATGGTCATACCTGTGATATTTTGTACTGTTAAAGGTTTTGGGATAACTCCTAAAACTTTGACTCCTCCTACAAGAGCAGAAGTAGCAACACTCCTCATTAACCCCAAACTGCCTCCCCCACACATTAAATGAATTTTTCCTTTTGCTAAAATTCTACTTAGGTTATTGGTTGCCTTATAAATTCACTATTTTTTTCTAGATTGGATCGACAAAAGATACAAAAATAGTTGAACTTGTAAGTGGAAAAGACTTCTATTATTTTTTTTTTTTCAAAGTGAGTTGTGGAAAAATGGAGTAAGTACGGTGCTATTTATTATGGTGTGAACAGGGGATGTATTTATTGAATGTCTTTTTCTTTTGTTAGAAAGGTTGAAAATAAGGATACATAAAATTTAAAAATTATCTACTTACACATGAATGTACATGTAGTTGTGATTGTAGCTCACATATTTCTCTGGTTTTATGTCCAGTAATGAACTCAAATGCCCTCTATAGGTCAAGGATATACTACCCATCCATTTTTCTTATAAATTACAAATGGGGTCTTTTAATGTCAGATTTTCAAGAATATAACTCTCATATTAATCCCATAAGTGATTCCATAAATCAAGAATTGCATGATGCAATAATCCACATGAATGCATCTCAAGAGTTAATATAATGTCATCTAAAGACTCTTACTCACTCCATCCATAATGAATTGAATTTTATCTTCTTAATTTTTAAAAATTATTCCTAAGGAACGACACTTTATATTACAAGTCCATCGAGCACATTTGTGATAAACTTGCATTTTTTGCCCTTTAGTTTTTTGAATATTTGTTTTTACCAAAACAAGACATGTATCTAGTAAGCAAGTTTGAACATTCGTATGAAAACTCACTTGCTACTCTTAACTTTTATTCAATTATCCATCGTATGTCACCTGGGATGCCCTTGTGCATAAGCATCCTTAATTCAATTTTGGTTTTATAAAATTTTTAAATTGCATTTTTAGGCAAAAAAGGAAATCACTTTTTGATAGTTAGAAGACTGTCATCCATTTTGAAAAGAAAAAAAAAGAATTCAAAAAAGAGAGCAACTTTGTACAGAGATTTCAGTTGTTTGAGAAACTGATAAGTTCGACTTTATTAGCCACGGAGTACCATTATCTGCGACTTAACTAGGAAAAGAAAAAAATAAAAGAAAGAAAGCCTACAAAATAAATAAAGAGAGAGAAAATAACTATATATACACACACACTAATCATAATAAGGCTTAGAAAGAAAAATAATTTTCTCTTGTGAAAATTGATTTTCTAGAAACGGTTTGAGTCTTTGTCCATTTACTTTGAATACGTTACCATTTTTAGGATTTTCAATGTCAATTTTCCCATAAAAATATATCTCTTTTACAACAAAAGAACTGCTCCACCTTGATCTCATTTTTTTAGTTAGCAAATGCAATCAAGAATTATAAAGCAAAACCTTTTGATCAACCTCAAATATTTTTCTTGAAATTTTATTATGATGAAAATCTTTGATTCTTACTTTATGAATTTTAGAATTCTCATATGCATTATTTCTCAATTCTTGATGTTCATTGATTAACAATTTGCACCATTTTGAAGCTTCATCAATGTTGAAGTTAAACATTTTGATTGCCCAGTAAGCTTTATGTTCAAGTTCAACACGTAAATGACAAGGTTTTCCATAAACTATCATATAAGGAGACATGCCTAAAGATGTTTTGAAAGTAGTTCTATATGCCCAAAGTGTATCGTTAAGTCTAAGATACCAATCTTTACGATTTGGCTTAACTGTCTTTTTCAAAATTTATTTTATCTCTCTATTTACAAGTTCAACTTGTCCATTTGTCTGAGGGTGATAAGGGGTTGCAACTTTATGTATGATTTCATTTTCATCATTAAAGTTCCAAAAATTTTGTTACAAAAATGTTTTCCCCCATCATTGATAATGGATCGAGGAATTCCAAATTGACTTCAAATATTTTCTTTCAAAAATTTTATCACTATTTTGCCATCATTGTTTTGACAGGAAATTGTCTCGATCCATTTTAAGACATAATCTATGGTGACCAATATGTAAATAAAACCAAATGATAATGGAAATGGTCCCGTGAAGTCAATACCCCAATAGTGAAAGATTTCAGTCATTGGGATAGTGTAGAGGCATGATGTTTTGCTTCGGAATAGATCCTAACTTTTGCAAAAAGTGTAAGTGTCTTTTAAAAGAGTTGGTCAATAAAATCCACATTGTAATATCTTTGCATCTATTTTTTTTTTCCGAAAAGTGACCACCACATGCTTTTGAATGACAAAATTTAACAATATTACTTATCTCATTATCAAGCACGCATCTTCGAAAGATTTGATATGGAAAATTTTTGAATAGGTATAGATCATCCCAATAAAAGTTTTTCACCTGAGTTAAAAACTTATTTTTGTCTTGGGAGTTCGAATACAATGACATCTTTCCTATCACAAGAAAATTAACAATGTCAGCAAACCAAGGTAAAATAGAAACAATAAATAGTTGTTCATCAAGAAATGTGTCATTAATGGGTGTGGTTTGGAATGAGTCATCACAAATAAGTTTCGACAAATAACCAACCACCACTTTCTCTACTACTTTCTTACCTTAAATCGTAATGTTGAATTCCTAGAGTAAGAGAATCTACCAAATCAGTCTAATTTTGGCGTCTTTTTTTGATAAAAGATATTTTAAAGGTACATGATCACTAAAAATAACAACTGGTGAGCCAATAAGATAAGATCTAAAATTGTCCAATGCAAAAACTATAGCAAGTAATTATTTTTCAGTTGTTGAATAATTTAATTGAGCATTATTTAAAGTTTTACTTGCATAGTAAATAACATATGGTTTCTTATCTTTATTTTGTCCTAAGACAGCTCCAAGAACATAATCATTGGCATCACACATTATTTCAAAAGGTAAAGTCCAATCTGGAAGCTACATGATTGGAGTAGACGTAAGCGTGATTTTAAGCTTAACAAAATTATTTTCACAATTTTCAATTCATTCAAATATAATGTCTTTTTTTAGAAGATTACACAGATGTTTAGATATTATACTAAAATCTTTGATAAATTTTCTATAAAAATCAATATGTCCTCAAAATGATCTTACCTCCTTCACAAACTTTGGTATTGGTAAATTATCAATTAACTCGATTTTAGATCTATTTACTATAATACCTTTGATGAAATAATATGTCCAAGAACAATACTAGTTGTTACCATGAAATAACATTTCTCCTAATTGAGTACAAAGTTCTTTTCTTCACACCTGATGAAAACTTTTTCTAAATTAAACAAGTAATTGTCAAATAAATTACCAAAAAATAGAAAAATTATTCATAAAAACTTCAATAAAACATTCAAACATGATACTAAAAATACTAAGCTTGCATCGTTTAAATGTAGCTGGTGCATTGCATAATCCAAAAGACATCATTCAATATGAAAAAGTACCAAAAGGACATGTAAAAGTTATTTTCACTTGATCTTCAAGTGCAATTTATATTTGATTATACCCATAATATCTATCTAAGAACAGTAAAATTCAAGTCCCGCAACTCTTTCTAAGATTTGATCTTTGAAGGGTAGTGGAAAATGATATTTTCTAGTAACTAAATTGAGTTTCCTCTAGTTGCACATTCGCCAGCCAGTAACTATCATTGTTAGAATTAACTCATCATTCTCATTCTTCACTACAGTAAGTCCTGATTTCTTAGGTACAAATTGAGTAAGGCTTACCCATTTGCTGTCAGAAATAGGATAAATGATTCTTAGGTACAAATTGTTTAGTGACTTCATTTCTCACTACTTCTTACATATTAGAATTTAGCCTTCATTGCATCTCTCTAGAAAGTTTAGCATTTTCCTCTAGATAGATATTATTTGGGCAAATTAAAGGACTAATACCTTTAATGTTAGTAATAGTGCATCCTAAAGCATTTTTTTGCATTTTCAGAGTTTCGATCAACTTACAATCTAGAAATTTAGCATTTTCCTCTAGATAGATGTTATTTGTGAAAATTAAATAACTAATACCTTTAGTGCCAGCAATGGTCTATCCTAAATCATTTTTATATATTTTTAGAGTTTTGATCAACTTACCATCTTAGGATGCATCATGTTTGGAAGAAATTATTATCGAAAAAGTCTTATTCTCACCCAAAAAGAGTATTTCAAATCAAATCGCAAAAGTTTCAAATCAATAACTGGAGCTTTAATACTTGATGGAATAGATTGTACTGCTGATGATGAAAGTTCTTCAAACATTGGCTTTCAAAAATATTTTTCTTGTACCAGTGAAAATTCAAAGAGAGTATTAGAGTATGTCTTTTTACAAATACTTTCACTTTTAAAACAAGTCTCCAAAGGATCTAAAAAATTAGTAGTAGTAAAATACTCATGAACAAGTTCCTCGATTGAATCCACTTTATGTACAACATCTTCTGCAGGTTGCTTACAAACATTAAACATATTTAGTTCCAAAGTCACAATTCCAAAAGATAACTCCAAAATACCATTCCTATAATTAATCAAAGTAATTGAAGTTGCAAGAAAAGGACGACGCAAAATAATGAAATCTACTAGCTTTGTGTGTACATGTGCAACAGACTCTGTGTCCAAAATAACGAAATCCACTGAAAAGTAAAACTTATCAATTTGTACCAACACATCTTCTACTACTCTCTTCGAAACTTTAATCGGACGGTCAGTTAGTTGAAGTAAAACATAAGTTGTTTTAAGTTCTACCAAACCTAACTGTTCATACACGAAGAAATGTAGAAGATTTACACTAGCACCAAGATCAAGCAAAGCACGCTCTATTTTAATGTTGAATTATTGAATAATTGAACTAACACTTTCAGTTAAAAATGCCTTCTTTTGTACGTAATGTTTTCTTTTGATTGTACAAAAATTTTCAAAAATTTGGCATAAGAAGGAACTTATTTGATTGCATTTGACAATGGAATATTAATCTCGATTTGTTGAAAAAATTCAAAGATTTTAGAATTTAAGTTTCATTTTTGAGTTGGTTGTAATTTTTAAGAAAAAGAAGCTAGAGGAGAATATTTTTCTTTTTCAATATTTTTAAACTTACTTTATTAAACTTACCTTCATTGTCAAGATTATTTCCATTCTTCATTTCTGAAGGTGGATTAGAAACTTTCTATTCGGAAGAGTTATGAACGAATTAACCTCTTTGACTGAATTTTCACATGAAGAAGAAATATGACACTAAGTGGAAGGATTAAGTTGAGGTTGAGAAGAAAACTTACCTTTTTTCTAAGTACGCAAAGAGGTGGTTAATGCAAAAATTATGTTTTTTATCTCATTGATGGCTTATGAAGTGTGATTATTTATGTTTGTATGTTCATACATAAATGTCTGCAAAGTTTTCTCAAGGAATTTTGTATTGGGAGCTCGATAAGAAGGAAAGTTTAGAAGCTTTTTTGAATGTAGCAGTTGGGCACAGTTATCATCTTGCCAACTAAAATAGGGATAATTTCTCCATTGTGGATTGTAAGTTTTAGAATATGGAGAATGAAAAGGCTTTCTAAATGTGTTCATAAAATTTGCTTATACTAGAATATTTGAACATTCATTAGTGGAGTGCCCCATAAGTTCACAATTGCTACAAACTTCTTTCTCTTGCACAGATTTGATTTTCTTTACTTTTTCAAGTTCTATGGCTTCAACTTTTCTTGTTAAACTAGCAATCCTAGTATTTAGATCATCTTCTTGACTAAAGTAATATTTTTCTTTATTACTATTAGCAAGATTAGATCTAATACAACTTTTGGAAGAATGAACACTATGCCAGGATTGAGAGTTTTATGCCAAATGGTCTAGATATTCTAAGGTTTCATCAGGTTCTTTATCAATAAACTCACTATTACACATCATTTCAACAACTTGTTTTGTTTTAGGAGTTAAACCTTCATAAAAGAAACTAATTAAGCGTCATTTTTCAAAACCATAATGTGGGATTGAATTCAACAAATTTTTAAATCTTTTCAAATATTGAAAGAAAGCTTCATTAGAATTTTGAGAGAAGTTTTGGATTTTTCTTAACAAAGCATTAGTTTTAAGAGTTCGAAAGAACTTTTTCAAAATTCAGCTTGCATTTCTTGCTAAGTGTCAATCGACCTAGGTTTTAAAGAATTAAGCCAAGTTTTTACTTTATCTTTTAAAGAAAAAGAAAATAATTTGAGCTTAATAATCTCATTTGTACAAGTTTGATCATCAAAAGTGGCACATACTTCATCAAATTCTTTTAGATGCAAGTAAGGACTTTCAGAGCCTAAATCATGTAAATTAGGAAGTAAAGGAATCATACCTGGTTTGAATCAAAAATTATTTGCATTGACAAGAAAAATGAAATAAGAAGGAGAAGAATTTAGAGGAGGTTGCAAGTAATAATGCAAGGTATGCACCTGTTGATTCTCATTTTAATCCCAGACACTTTCATTTGTAGCTATTGTGGAAGTGTGTGGAGGTGGCTCAAACAAATTTTCAAATAAAGTTTTAAAATTATTTCTAACTAAATACTGAGAATTATGACTACGATACCATATAATCATAAAGAAAAAAAACACATAATATTTACAAACGTGAAAGGTTACCTTGTCTTCCCTAACAGCGGCGCTAAAAACTTGTTATAACTTTAAGGTTGCAAACACAAGTGCAGGTTGTATCAAATAATAAATTTCTTGTGAGTTTGAGGTCGATCCACAGGGAAGTTGTTTGAACATTTTAGGATTATATTTCTTAAAAAAATGGGATTTATGTGGTTTAGAATATATAAAAAATAATGTATGTTATAATTATAAAAAAACAAAGTAATAAAACTATTGAGAATTAGGGATTCGCTCTTGAGTTTTAGATAGAGGAATGATTTTTTTTTTTTGCCTCTTTTGATTATCATTATTGGAATCCATACATAATGAAGGTTTCAATGGGAAGATGTTATCAAATAGCTCATGTAATAAGGTAATCATGATATTATCTTACTAATTGCAAATTATCGCTTAACGCCAACACTTGTTTATGGGATCAAGTATTTATGCACACCTTTGTCTACAACAACCAAGGTTTCATGTTAGCGGTTCGTATAGTAAAACCAAATATCTAGCTAAATGAACCCAAGTATTTATTGGACCATTAGCGATACATAAATCAAGAATTACCACAAAATAAGTAGGGTTTAGATCAAAAAATAAAACTACAATACAACACACTTAAACATTATCTACCGTTATAACCCTTCCTCTTCCTCCATCAAGAGGTTCACCCTTTTCCTCAGCAAAATGAAATTTAAAATGACATAATGAAAGTAGAAAAGACAAAAAATAGAATATAAACTAGAGAATACATTTCTGTTACTACTAGAAATCTTATATTACTATTAGGAAAATTAGCTTAAAGAAACCCTCTACCTCACCCTACAAGCTTAATGCATGGTCTATTTATAGTGTTTGGAGTATGCTAGTGGTCAAATGTATAATGGAGGAGTTAAACAATCAAGTGGTATGCCAATTGTCAAGAGTTGATAAGTTGTTACACCAAATCTTTTAAATTTTCACGTACCTAGTTGAATTGATTTTTTAGGCTAGATATAGCCATATTTTGATGATGAGTAAAGACTAAAAGTTTTAGATCTTTCTATGCTAATATATTTGTCAAATTTGGCTATCAGATGAGGGAGATATGGTCAAATTATCGGATCATGTTCAAGAGTCATCCTCCAACATCAGTAGCGCATTGCAGCATGTTTATTGACCATTTTGACATATTTTCTACCTCTTGTGTATAAAATATCCAAATTTCAGCCCAAAAGAGATTTTGGTTTAAGAGATATAACCCAATTGGTTAAATAAGCTAGGATTGAGTTTAACTCTGATCCAATTTTTTGGTGATCTATTTTATACAAATACTTGTAATCCAACTTCTTTGATCCTTACATGTTTAGTATGGAATCTAAGTTCTACATGAACTTTTAGATGAATGACTTATCAATCCATAGTTTTAAGAATTAGCCCAAAACCATTTAAGAATAAAAAGTTATGCTAGTTTCTCTAAAACCTGTACAAAAGAAGATAAAATTTTTAATCTCATTTTTTTCTGTTGATTTCCCATTTTATTCCCAAAATACAAAAATGATTTAATTTGGAGTTTTAATGAAAATCTCAAAGTGAAAATAATTATATATTTCCTAATTAATTGTACACTTATAAATATTCATCAGGTATCTAAGCGTCTTCCCTCTAAAGTAGTTGACACATTGAGCAGGAACACAAAATCAGAATTTTGCTAGCAATTTTGATTTCTTTACTAACCTAGTTTATGGAGTGAATATAGTGAATATTAATTCTTGCTATCAACTTGTGATAAAAGAATTAATACTTAAACAAAAAATGGATTTTTTGGTAGAATAAAGGATGGAAGAAGAAAATAATTTTCCTATTAATAATTTTACTATGGCCGAAAATTTGAAGGCTACAATTAGCCTCATATTTTCAGCCCTTATTGTTTAAATAGTAGACTCAAAAATTCCAAGAGTCCCACTCTTGATATTTTTGGTCTCATTTTAATTGGTTAAAAGATATTTGGTTGTCCCAAAATTCTCCAACTCTATCCCTTCATATCTTTCAAAGATATTTAGAGTCTTCCAAGAATTTCTAACTCTGGAATTCTCATCCATTTTCAATAACTTTCATGGGCCTCTTATAATTGGCCTCTTTGAATTAGGTTTGGATTTAAAATAAATTTCACAATTAATCTAATTAATTATTTTAGCTTAAATTTAATTAATTAATTCCATCTAACCAACCTAATCAAATTAGGCCCAATAAATAATTTAATTATTTAATTGAGTAAATTAATTTATGGACTACGAAATTAATTTGATCTAATCAAACAATTATTTCACTCTAATTGGGCTTCCTAATCTCATTTGGTCCAATTAAATAATTTAATTAATAATTTAATTATTTAATTAAATATTTAATTCAACTCATTAAAATAATTTAAGCCCTAATTAATTAATCTCCATTAATTAATTGAATTCAACTTCTTAGATCAATTCCTAAGTTAGAAATGTTCCATCCGAAATTGTTTGTGACCCTTTAGGTTGTCAATTAAGTTAATCGTGGGCTTGCAACATTTTCAACTTATGAATAATAATTATTTCAATTAATTAATCTACTTGAAATTAACTTTTTAATTTCAAGAACCTTACAAGTCTTGGAAATAACCTAGCAAGTGTATCATGACTACCTAAACTTAGGTGAAATAGCGAGTGAACCTATTTTAATTATGAGTATCATACATGTAAGGTCCTTTCATCAACTAATCTCCCAATTAAGTCTAGAGCATGGATTAATAGTCAAAACCCTAATTGCTCAATAATATTGATTCCATT
The DNA here is from genome assembly GCA_019321725.1 of Paulownia fortunei. Taxonomy (NCBI): domain Eukaryota; kingdom Viridiplantae; phylum Streptophyta; class Magnoliopsida; order Lamiales; family Paulowniaceae; genus Paulownia; species Paulownia fortunei. Next base: position 12,071,454 of record CM033109.1, on the reverse strand, counting down.
TCAAGTTTCAATTACTCATGACGAATTGTTGGAAAACCCTTGTCAAACATTCATCCCGCCTTGTCCAAAGACTTTTGAGTCATGAACTATGAAAACATAGGAGATTAAGTTCTTTTGCGATCCTTTATTGGTCACTCATTAATCTCCATACATATCAATGCAACATTCAATGTACCCCCGTTGAGATTGTCACGCAATCAGAAGATATACCAAAATAGAACATGACATACACAAATGCTAACATAGTGCCTCAGGTCTAAGGACTAATCATGTATTATCATAACATGAAAATTCTTATTCTGACTAACAATGTTTCTAATTAAGAATCTCTAGTGGACCTGTTCAGTGTACTTGTTCTCTAACAGGCACTCACATACATGCACTAGCGTCACTATGCTAATGTCTATGGAGCGAGAGATTCTTCTCATGCAAGCATGCATCATATGTGTTAGTCTATTGGCTATTCGATGTCCTATCTCAAAAAGCTCTCAACTCAGAATTAATTTAAGACCAAAGACATAGAAGCATATTCCATAATAACCATCAAATGCGTGACCATGCCCCATAGTTAAGTTTGCTCTAGGGACTTTATTTAATTACTATATGCAATTAAAGACAAAGAAATTTATCTATTTTATTAATATGATTTGAAAAAAGATTATTTATGCAAATACAAGAGCATAAAAGATGCCTAATATAATTGGTGCATCGGACACTACTCTAATAGAAAATTATAACCACTAAGTGATTCTTTACTTTTTCTTCAAAATCTTTAATACCCAATGAAGCTCCTTCTTTCCTTTATCTTGAATCCCCAATTCCTTGATGATGGGTGTGTGTGGTTTTGGTGTAATGTGTGGAGATATATGGAAGAATATGTGTTTTAGGTGGAGAGAAAGAGAGTGTGAGAATTTAGGTGTAGAGTGTATGTGGGTGATAAATTGTGTATTGATTGATGTATGATATGATCTATGGATTCAATATATGTCAATTGTGTGTGTATAGTGTATATCTATAGGAGCAACATATGGGGACTGATGTGTGAGTGTATCTAATATATATATCACAGAAGATGCCAAAATTTGACTTTGATCGCCACTTGTTGTAACTCCGAGCAAAATGGATCAATTTTATTACATGGATAGTGCCTAGGCGCCAACTATTCTGTTTTTTGTTCACCTTTGGCGCCTAGGCGCCCTATTTTGGCTCCTAGGTGCAATGAGCTCAGTTTTCTTTGGTACCTATGTTTAGTTCATGTGATTCTGGGGTATGCGAAATTGAAAACTAAAAAATTTTAAAAACATCACAATATAACAATTATAACAATACCCCAGATCCGATGTGATTTTTAACGATCTTGCAATTTTCAATGGTTATAGTAAAATAATTAAAGTTTTGATTTATACCTTTCTATGCACTCTGACTGTCATAGGGTATGAAGCAATCAATTGCTAGCCCCTTTTTTGAATTTGGTTCATAGGGATCTACATGTCTCCCCTTTAAAATGGTCCACACTTTGAGCAAGAACATAAAATCAAAATTTTGCTAGCAATTCTGATTTCTTTTCTAACATAGTTTATAGAGTGTATATAGAGAAAATTAATTCTTATAATCAACTTGTGACAAAAGAATTAATACTTGAAATAAAAGATGGAATTTTTGGTGTGAAAAAGGATGAATGAAGAAACAATTTTACTTCTATCTCTCTATATATGGCCGAAAATTGGAGAGAGAAAAATTCTCCCTATAATTTCCGGTCATGATGTTTAAATTAGGGACTCAAAATTCCAAGAGTCCCACCATTGGTATTTTGTATTTTCTTTTGATTGGTTGGAAGATATTTTGATTAGTATAAACTTCTTCTAACTTTATCCTTTTCATATCTTCCAAATATATTTAAGGTTTCCCAAGAATTCCAAACTTTTGATTTTCCATCATTTTTCAACCACCTTCATAGGCCTCTCCTAATGCGCCTTTGTGAATTAGGCTTGGACTCAAAATTAAATCCTATAATTAATCCAATTAATTATCTTAGCTTAAATTCAATTAATTAATTCTATCTAGCCCACCTAATCAAATTAGGCACAATTAAATAATCTAATTATTTAATTGAGTAAATTAATTAAATTAATTTATGGACTATACAATTTATTTGATCCAATCAAATAATTGTTTCACTCCAATTGGAATTCCTAATCTTATTAAGTCCAATTAAATTATCAAATTATTTAACCGAATAATTAATTCAACTTCATGAAATAATTTAAGAAACAATTAATTAATCTCCATTAATTAATTGGATCTAACTCCTTTCATCAATAACTAAATTAGAAATGTTTCATCTCAAATTGTGTATGACCATTTAGGTTCACAACTAAGCTAGCAATAGGCTTGCAATATTTGCAACTTATGAATAATAATAATTATTCTAATTAATTAATCCACTTGAAATTAATTCCTTAATTTCAAGAAACTCACAAGTCATGGGAAATACCTAGCAAATGTATCATTACTACCTAGACTTAGGTGAAATAGCGAGTGAACCTCTTTTAATTATGAGTATCATACATGTAAGGTCATTCTATAAACTAATCTCCTAATTGAATCTCGGGTATGGATTAATAGACAAAACCCTAATTGCTCAATAACTATGATTTTATTTCAAGTTTTAATGACTCATGATGAATTGTTAGAAGAACCCTATCTAACATTCATCCTGCCTTGACCTAGAAATTATGAGTCATGAACTATGGAAACATAAGAGATTTACTTATTCTACCAGATAAGTGATGGATCCTTTGTTGACCACTCATTGACCTCCATATCAATCCAACATCCAACACATCCCCTTTATAAGTGTTAGGCAATTAGAAGATACATCAAAGTAAAACACGACATTCACAAAGCTAGCATGGTGCCTCAAGTCAAAGGACTAATCATGTACTTCGTAACATGAAAATTCTTAATTCAACAAAGAAGTTTCCAATTAAAAATTTTAAGTGGACCAGTTCAGTGTACTTGTTTTCTGACAAGCATCCGCATTAATGGACTAGCATCACTAAGCCAATATCCATGGAGCAAGACATCATTCTCATGCGAGCATGCATCATATGTGCAAGTCTATTAGGTTATTTGATGTCCCATCTCAAAAAGGCCTCAACTCAAAATTAATTTAAAACCAAAGCCATAGAGGCATATTCTATAATAACCATCAAATGCGTGACCATGCCCCATAGTTAATTTGGTCTAGGGACTTTATCTAATTACTATATGTAATTAAAGATAAAGAAATTTGCCTATTTTATTAATATGATTTAAAAAAAAAAGATTATTTTTACAAATACAAGAGCATAAAAGATGCCCAATATAATTGGCGCATCGGACGCTACTCTAACAAAAAATTATAACCACTAAGTGATTCTTTACTTTTTCTTCAAAATCTTCAATACCCAATGAACCTCCTTCTTTCCTTTATCTTGAATCCCCAATTCATTGATGATAGGTGTGTGTGGTTTTGGTGTAGTGTGGAGATATATGGAAGAATAGGTGTTTTAGGTGGAGAGAAAGGGTGTGTGAGAATATATGTCTAGATCATTGATGATATGATGTATGAATTCAATATATGTCAATTGTGTGTGTATAGTGTATCTATCAAGAGCAACATATGGGGAGTGATGTGTTGGTATATCTAATATGTATATATCACAAAAGATGCCAAAATTTGACTCTGATCGCCACTTGTCGCAACTCCAAGCAAAATGGATCAAGTTTATTACATGGATGGTGACTAGGTTCACGCTAATTGTTCTATTTTTGTTCACCTTTGGCACCAGGCGCCCTATTTTGTCTCCTAGGTGCAATGTCCTCAATTTTCTTTGGCGCCTATTTTTTGGTTCACTTGATCCCAGAGTATGCGTAATGGAAAATTAAAAGGTTTTAAAAACATCACATCATAAGAATTATAGCAATACCCCAGATCCGATGTGATTTCTAACGATCTTGTAATTTCCAATGGTTATAGTAAAATAATTAAAGTTTTAAATTATACTTTTCTATGCACTCCGACTATCGTAAGGTATGAAATAATCAATTGCTAGCCCTATTTCTAAATTTAGTCTATAGGGATTTACGTGTCTCCCCTTTAAAATGGTCCACACTTTGAGCATGAAGATAAAATCAAAATTTTGCTAGCAATTTTGATTTCTTTTCTAACATAGTTTATAGAGTGCATATAGAGAAAATTAATTCTTATAATCAACTTGTGATAAAAGAATTAATACTTGAAATAAAAAATAGAATTTTTGGTGGGAAAAAGGATGAATGAAGAAATAATTTTACTTCTCTCTCTCTATATGGCTGAGAATTGGAGAGAGAAAAATCCTGCCTATAATTTTCGATCATGATGTTTAATTTGGGGACTCGAAATTCCAAGAGTTCCACTCTTGGTATTTTGTATTTTCTTTTGATTGGTTGGAAGATATTTTGGTTTCTATAAACTTTTTTCAACTTTATCCTTTTCATATCTTCCAAAGATATTTAAGGTTTTCTAAGAATTCTAAACTCTTGATTTTCTATCATTTTTCAACCACCTTTATGGGCCTCTCCTAATGGGCCTTTGTGAATTAGGCTTGGATTTAAAATTAAATCCTGCAATTAATCGAATTAATTATCTTAGCCTAAATTCAATTAATTAATTCCATCTAGCCCACCTAATCAAATTAGGCCTAATTAAATAATTCAATTATTTAATTGAGTAAATTAATTAAATTAATTTGTGGACTACACAATTGATTTGAATCGATCAAATAATTATTTCACTCCAATTAGGATTCATAATCTTATTAAATCTAATTAAACTATCCAGTTATTTAATTGAATAATTAATTCAACTTCATTAATATTATTTAGGCAACAATTAATTAATCTCAATTAATTAATTAGATCCAACCCCTTGCATCAGTAACTAAATTATAAATGTTCTATCTTGTGACCCTTTAGCTTCACAACTAAAATAGCAGTAGGCTTACAATTTTTGCAACTTATGAATAATAATAATTATTCTAATTAATTAATCTAATTAATTAATCATCTTGAAATTAACTCCTTAATTTCAAGAAACTCACAAGTCATGGGAAATACCTAGCAAATGTATCATGCCTACCTAGACTTAAGTAAAATAGCGAGTGAACCTCTTTCAATAATGTGTATCATATACATAAGGTCCTTCCATCAACTAATTTCCCAATTAAATCTCTGGCATGGATTAATAGACGAAACCCTAATTGCTCAATAACTATGATTTTATTTCAAGTTTCAATGACCCATAACGAATCGTTAGAAGAACCCTGTCTAACATTCATCCTGCCTTGGCCCAAAACTTCTGAGTTATGAACTATGAAAATATAGGAGATTCACTTGTTCTACTAGATAAGTGATGGATCCTTTGTTGACCACTCATTAACCTCCATATATATAAATGCAACATCCAGTGTATCCCCTTTGTCATTGTTAGACAATTAGAAGATACATCAAAATGAAACATGACATGCAAAAAGCTACCATGGTGCCTCAAGTGAAAGGACTAATTGTGTACTTCGTAACATGGAAATTCTTAAGTCAACAAACAAGTTTCCAATTAAGAATTTTCAGTGGGCCTGTTTAGTGTACTTGTTTCCTGACAAGCATCCACGTACATAGACTAGCATCACTATGCCAATATCTATGGAGCAAGACATCCTTCTCATGCGAGCATGCATCATATGCGCAAGTCTATTGGGTTATTCGATATCCCATCTCAAAAAGGCCTCAACTCAAAATTAATTGAAAACCAAAGCCATAGAGACATATTCTATAATAACCATCAAATGCGTGACCATGCCCCATAGTTAAGTTTGGTCTAGGGACTTTATCTAATTACTATATGTAATTAAAGATAAAGAAATTTGCCTATTTTATTAATATGATTTGAAAAAGATTATTTTTGCAAATACAAGAGTATAAAGGATGCACAATCCAATTGACACGCCTGGTACTACTCTAACAAACTCCTACTTGCCCTAGTGCCAATTCCCCATGTACTTTAGGCCTATCTTCTGAAGATGTCGTAGAATACCTTCTGTGCTTTAGTCAATGGGTTTACCATATTTTTTGCCGAAGTGACTCTATCCACTACAACATTGTCTCTACCAATAATCTCTCTGATCAGATAGTATCTTCTCATGATGTGCTTGGATCTTTGATGAGATCTTAGCTCTTTTGCTTGTGCAATAGCTCTATTGTTATCATAGTATATCAATACAGGATCAACAATAGATGGAACCATACCTAACTCTTAGATGAAGTTCCTTATCTAAACAACTTCTTTTATTGCATCATAGGCAGCAATATATTCAGCCTTGGTGGTAAAATCCACGATCATCTCTTGCTTGGAACTCTCCTTGCTGACCGTACCACTATTGAAGGTGAATATACATCCGGACATTGACTTTGAGTAGTCTATATTGGACTGAAAACTAGAATCAGTATTGTCTTCTAGTTTTAGTTCTCAAGAGTTGTATAGAAGAAAGATATCCTTAGTCATTCTCAAGTATGTTCGGATCATTTTTATGGTCTTCCAATGTTCCTCACCTGAATTGGACTAATATCTGTTCGTGAGACTTAAAGCATATACGACACCAGGCCTTGTACATAGCATACCGTACATTATGCTTCCTATAGCAAATGCATAAGGTATGTGGGTCATCCTTTCCCTCTTCTTAGGAGTCTTAGGAGATATTGCCCTTGAGAGAGAAATGCCATAGCTTATTGGCAAGAATCCTCGTTTGGATTCCTACATGCCAAACCTCTTTAGCATTTTGTTTATGTATGTAGATTGGGTTTAGTCTGATCATCCTTCTTGAACTATATCTATAGTTCTTTATCCCAAGAATAAAGGATGCTTCTCCCAAATCCTTCATGGATAACCGATTAGACAACCAAGTCTTAGTTGACTGCAGCATCCCTACATCATTCCTATTGAGTAGGATGTCATCAACATATAGCATAATAAATATCACTGTATTCCCACTAACCTTCTTATATACATAGGGTTCATTCTGGTTCTTATAAAAATCAAATGATTTGATTGCCTCATTGAACAAGATATTCTAGCTTCGAGAAGCCTATTCCATTGGAACCTTTATTATGTATGGATTCTAATAGTAATAATTAATAGAGGTAAAAAGAATAATAATCATTTCTCTATCCAAAACTCAAGAGTGGATCCCTAATCTTCAGTACTTTTATTACTTTGGTTTTTATTTAGTTATGAAATACATTAATTGTTTATATATTTTGATTCACATAATCCCATTTTTTTAGAATTGTAATTTTGAATTATTCAAACAACTTCCTTGGGATCGAACTCGAATTCACAAGAAATCTATTACTTAATACAAACCAAAAACTTGCTGTAACTTTAAGGTTGCAAACTCAAGTACAGGTTGTATTAAGTAATAAATTTCTCCTGAATTCGAGGTCGATCATAAGAAAGATGCTTGAAGAATTCAAGATTATAATTCTAAACAAATGGGATTTATGTGAATCAAAATATATGAAAAAATAATATATGTTGTAACTAAATAAAAACCAAAGAAATAAAAGTACTGAAAATTAGGGATCCATTCTTGAATTTTAGATAGAGAAACCGTTATTTATTCTTTTCACCTCTCTTAATTACCACAATTAGAATTTAATGAAGGTTCTAATGGAAAGATATTATCAAATAGCTCATGCAATAATGTAATCATGATATTATCTTACTATTTACAAATTATCTCTTAACGTCAACACTTATTTATGAGATCTAGAATTTATGCACACCTTTGTCAATAATAAATTAAGATTTCACATTAGCAATCGGTGGGGTAAAACTGTACAATAAGCTAAATGAACCAAAGTATTTGTTGTGTCATTTTAGATACATAAATCAAGAATCACTACAAAACAAGTAAGGTTTAGATCAAAACTTAAAATAATAATACAACATACTTAAATATTTTCTACTCTTATAACTATTTCTCTTCCTCCATCAAGAAGTTCACCATTTTTCTTTAGCAAAATAAAATTAAAAAAGACATAATAAATTTAGGAAAGACTAAATAGAAGAGAAACTATAGAATGTATTTCTATTACTACTAGAAAACTTATATTACTAGAAAACATACATATTAGAAAACTTAGCCTAAAGAAACCCTCTACCCCCTATCTCTTACAAGCTTAATACATGGCCTATTTATAGTACTTGGAGTATGCTAAAGGCCAAATAAATAATGGAGGAGTTAATCAAGTGGTATGCTAGTTGGCAACAGTTGGTAAGTTGTTACACCAAGTCCTCAAAATTCTCACCTACCGGAGTGAATTGAATTTTTAGGGTCAAATACATCTAGATTTTGATGATCAGTATGAACAAAAGTTGCAGATATTTTGGTGCTGATATATTTTCTTATATCATTCGTCAAATTTGGCTCTCGGATGAGGAAGATATGGTCCAATTTTTGAATCATGTCCAAGAGCCATCATTTAACAGTAGCAGCAGATTGCAACCTATGTTTATACCATTTTAACACATTTTCTCACCATCTTGTCTTCATCAAACTTGTTTATTTACTCTTTTGTATAACATATCCATATTTCAGCCTAAAATCAATTTAGAATTAAGAGATATGACCCAATTGATCAAATAAGTCAATGCTGGGCTCAACTGGATCTGAATTTCGGTGATCTATTTTGTACAACTACTTGGATGAACTTTTTTCTATAATCAATATTGAATTGGGCTAAGATTCCAATAGAAAAGTTCTATCTCTATCTTTTTTCTTTCAAATGAAGCAAGATTCAGGTCTATAGGGCTTTTAATCATGATGTTATACTCAAAATACAAAAACTGCACAAGTTTGGAAACATGCCTCTTTTGATCTTTTTATATTCATTGATTTCCTAACACAAAACATTAATAAAACAAAAATATTAACAAGAATAAAGCAAGAAAAGTATAAAGCATTTGATACAAAAAATATGTCAAAATATGCACTTATCAAATTCCCCACACTTAACCATTGTTTGTCCTCGAGCAAGCCTAAAATAAATCTAAACTAATCCACTTTTCATAGTAAATCATGTTTGCATTTAGCATAAGCAACAAACCTTTAAACCCCTAAGTGGCTCATAGAGGACGAGTTATAGTTTCGTGAGGGTTTCCAGTAGTGATACCCACAAACACATGTGATAACTATCTTCCAACTATTATTCTTTGGAATCAATAAAGTAATATGGAAATGAAATCAAATAAGTGTTGAGTTTAACTCTTAGTCATTCAAAAGTCAATACATTTCCACAATAAGCATACTCAAGTGTGTGTGTGGATAGTTAATGTCAATAGTGACGAGACTATACATACTTCAAATAAGTGAATTCTCATAAAACCTTACAAAAACCATCACCCAATCTTTAATGGAAAAGTTAAACATCATAGGCTCTTTCTTTGGTGCAAATCTCCACTACACTGAAGGTACCATATGAAATTAAAAGGTCTTCAACAAAGGTTGTAATGGGGCCAAAGGGTAGTGATGTGGCTAAGAAATAAAGAGATAGGATGCAATAAAAGTTCTAAAAACTTCATTGAATTAAAAATATAGAGTTTATCAATGAAGAATTCTCAAACTCCACAAATTTCAACACTAGGGTCTATTATTATTGAATTGGACCCCTCTTATTCATCTTGCAACATCTCATTTTTAGTTGCAACCGTAGCATTTTGTATTTTTTTTCTTTTTTTTCATTCATTTTTTTTTCTTTTTCTTTTTTTTTTGAAGAGAAACTCCCCCACACTTATCTTCTATTCCAACCTAAATTTCTTTTGCAAGTTCACCCTTTTAATGAAATGTTTCTTAAACTCCAAATTATTTTTAGAACAAGGGTTGGATAATAGTATATTTAGGCTATGTAAAAAGATATGTTTACAAAAAAAATATTTATTTATTGAAAGGCTCAAAATAACTCAATAGGGGGATGTTCTCTTGGAACATCACATGGGGAATAAGCTGATTTAGCAATGGTGCTAGAAAGCCTAATGCCTTAATAATTTTTCTAGTGGTGCACTATAAGTCATTCACCTCGACAGACCAAAAGAAAAAGTTCTAATACTCAACCCCTACATGTTGAAGATCCAAGTAATGATAAGAGTGATGGTATAAAAACTTCCTATTTTAACATGATTATCTTCACACTGAATAACATAACTATTTATGCAGAAATGAAATTGAGTATAAATATCGCAAAAATATATTAACGAAATAACAACATCAAAGTCCAAAACAACACCCATCATCAATCAAAAAACATTAAAAATACCTACAGGTTTCTGGTGAATGTTGAGTTGTGCCCAAGAGATAACTTGGAATAACTCCTCTAGTGTACCAAAACCGCTAGGTAGAATGATGAATGCATCTATATTGCTTAACATGTTATGCATTCTGTCCTGAATATGTGACACTTTTAGCTCATCTCCAATGATCATACCTGTGATATTCTATACTGTTAAAGATTTTAGGATAACTCTTAGAACTTTGACTCCTCCTATATAAGTAGAAATAACAACATTCCCCATTAACCCCAAACTGCCTCCCCCATACACTAAATGAATTTTTCTTTCCGTTAAAGTTATACCAAGGTTATTGGCTACCCCTATAAACTTACCATTTTTTCCTAGATTGGATCCACAAAAGACACAAATGTAGTTGAATTTGTGAGTCGAAGAAACTTCTATTTTTTTTTTGTAAAAATAAGTTGTGCAAAAATAGAGCGAGTACAATGCTATTTATTGAGGTGTGAATAGGGAATGCATTTATTGCACACCTTTTTATTTTATCAGAAAGGTTGAAAATAAGGACACAAAAAATTAAAAATTACCTGCTTACACATAAATATACATGTAGTTGTGATTATGGCTCATATCTTCCTCTGGTTTTATGTCCAGTAACATCTTAAACACCCTCTATGGGTTAAGATCTGCTTCCCATCCAATTTTCTTATAAACTAGCAAAAAGGGTCTTTTAATGTCAGATTCCCAAGACAATAAAAATCATATTCATTTCGAAAATGATCCCATAAATCAAGAATTGCACATTGTACCAATCCACATGAATGCGTCTCAAGAGTCAATATAATGTGATCTAAAGACTCCTTACTCAGTCCATCCATAATGAATTTAAGTTTATCTTCTCAATTTTTAGAGACCATTACTAAAGAAAGACACTTTGTGTTACAAGTCTATCTAGCACAATAGTGACAAACTTTCATTTTTTTCACCCTTTGTTTTTTTGAATATATGCTTTTACTAAAACCAGGCATGTATCTAGTAAGCAAATATGAAAACTCATGTGAAAACTCACTTACTCTTACCTTTGCTTCAATTATCTATTGTATGTCCTCTGGGATACCCTTGTGCATAAGCATCCTCAATCTTTCAATCCTGATTTTATAAAGTTTTAAAATTACCTTTTTAGGAAGAAAAGAAAATCGCTTCTTGAGAGTTAGAAAAATATCACCCATTTTGAAAAGAACAAGAAAAGAGAATGAGAAAAGTAGAGAAAATTTGTACGGAGATTTCAGTTGTTTAGGAAAGTGACAAGTCCGACTTTAATAGCCACGGAGTATCGTTATCCACCACTTAATCGGGAAAAGAAAAAAAATTAAAGAGAAAAAAAACTTTCAAAACAAATAAAGTCAAAGAAAATAAGTATATATATACAACACTAATCATAACAAGAGTCAGAAAGAAAAAGAATTTCCTCTTGTAAAAATTGATTTTCTAGAAATGGTTTAAATCTTTGTCCATTTACTTTGAATATGTTACCATTTCTAGGATTTTCAATGTCAATCACCCCATAAGGATATACTTTTTTTACAAAGCACCATTCCACCTTGATCTAAATTTTCTAGGAAACAAATGTAATCGAGAATTATAAAGCAAAACCTTTTGACCAACTTCAAATATTTTTCTTGAATTTTTACTATCATGAAAATCTTTGATTCTTGCTTTATAAATTTTAGAATTCTCATATGCATCATTTCTCAATTCTTGAAGTTCATTGATTTGCAATTTGCGCAATTTTGAAACTTCATCAAGGTTGAAGTTAAACATTTTGATTGCCCAATAAGCTTTATGTTCAAGTTCAACAGGTAAATGACAAGGTTTTCCCTAACCTATCCTATAAGGAGACATGTCTAATGATGTTGAAAGCAGTTCTATATGCCCAAAGTGTATCGGTAAGTCTAAGAGCCTAATCTTTATAGTTTGGGTTAATCGTCTTTTCCAAAATTTGTTTTGTTCCCCTATTTGCAAGTTCAACTTGTTCATTTGTCTAAGGGTGATAAGGGATTGCAAATTTATGCATGATTCCATATTTCCTCTTTAATGTTCCAAAAACTTTGTTACAAAAATATTTTCCCCCATCATTGATAATCGATCTAGGAATTCCAAATCGAGTTTAAATAATTTCTTTCAAAAAATTTATCACTATTTTGTGATCATTATTTCGATAAGAAATTGCCTCGATTCATTTTAAAACATAATCCATGGCAACCAATATGTAAAAAAACCAAAATGATAATGGGAATGGTCACATAAAATCAATACCCCAATAATCAAAGATTTCAATCACTAGGATAGGGTGTAGGGGCATCATATTTCACTTTGAAATGGACCCTAACTTTTGACAATTTTCACAACTTTTGCAGAAAGTGTAAGTGTCATTGAAAAGAGTTGGCCAGTAAAATCCACATTGCAAGATTTTTCCATTAGTTTTATTTGCTGAAAAGTGACCACCACATGCTTTTGAATGATAAAATTCGATTATATTACCTATCTCATTGTGGGCACACATCTTTGAAAGATTTGATCCAAACAGTATTGAATAGGTATGGATCATCCCAATTAAAGTTTTTCACCTCAGTCAAAAACTTCTTTTTGTGTTGAAATGAGTTATCACAAACAAGTCTCGATAAATGACCAGCCACCACATTCTCTACTCCCTTCTTATCTTGAATCATAATATTAAATTTCTAGAGTAAGAGAATCCACCTAATCAATCTTAGTTTGGCATTTTTTTTGACAAAGGATATTTCAAAGCTTCATGATCACTGAAAAAATAATTGATGAACCAACAAGATAAGATCTAAATTAATCCAATGTAAAAACTACAAAAAGTAATTCTTTTTCAGTTGCTGAATAATTCAATTGAGCACTATTTAAAGTTTTACTTGCATAGTAAATAACATATGGTTTCTTATCTTTTCTTTGTCCCAAGACAGCTCCAATAGCATAATCATTAGCATCACACATTATTTGAAAAGGTATAGTCCAATCTGGAGGCTGGATGATTGGAGGAGATGTAAGCTTGCTTTTAAGCTTAACAAAAGCATTTTCACAATTTTCAATCCATTCAAAAATAGTATCTTTTGTTAAAAGATTACACAAAGGTTTAGATATTATACTAAAATGTTTGATAAATCTTCTGTAAAAACTAGCATATCCTAAAAATGATCTTACCTCCTTCACAGTCTTTGGTGTTGACAAATTGGTAATTAACTTAATTTTAGATTTATCAACCTCAATACCTTTTATTGATATAATATGTCCAAGGACAATACCGATTTACCATGAAATGATATTTCTCCCAATTGAGCATAAGATTCTTTTCTTCACACCTGATCAAAACTTTTTCTAAATTAGATAGACAATCATCAAATGAATTACCAAAGATAGAAAAATCATCCATGAAGACTTCAAGAAAATGTCCAACCATGTTACTAAAAATACTAAGCATGCATCGTTGGAATGTAGCAGGTGCATTACATAATCCAAAAGGCATTCTTCGAAATGCAAAAATACCAAAAGGACATGTAAAAGTTATTTTCTCTTGATCTTCAAGTGCAATTGCAATATGATTATACCCAAAATATCCAACTCTTTCTAAAATTTGATCCATGAAATGTAATGAAAATGATCTTTTCTAGTAACTTAGTTGAGTTTCCAATAGTCAATGCACATTCGCCAACTAGTAACAGTCCTAGTTGGAATTAATTTATCATTCTCATTCTTAACTACAATAACTCTAGATTTCTTTGGTACAATTTAAGTAGGACTTACACATTTACTATCAGAAATAGGATAAATGATTCCATTATCTAAGAGTTTAATGACTTCATTTCTCAATACTTCTTTCATATTAGGATTTAGCCTTCGTTGCATTTCTCTAAAAGGTTTAGCATATTTCTCTAGATAGATGTTATGTGTGCAAATTAAAGAACTAATACCTTTAATATCAGCAATGGTCCATCCTAAAGCATTCTTATGCATTTTTAGAGTTTTTATCAGCTTACCTTCTTGAGGTGCATCAAGTTTGGAAGAAATTATTACTGGAAAAGTCTCATTCTTACCCTAGATATAATATTTCAAATCAATTGGCAAAGGTTTCAAATCAACCACGGGAGCTTTAATTCTTGATGGAATATATTTTACTATTGATGATGAAAGTTCTTCAAACTTTGGCTTCCAAAAATAATTTTCTTGTACCTACGAAAATTCAGAGATAGTATTAGCGTGTGCCTTGTTACAAATATTTTTATTTTTAAAACAAGTCTCCAAAGAATCTAAAGAGTTAGTGGTAGTAAAGTATTCATGAACAAGTTCCTCGATTGAATCCACTTCTTGTACTTCGACATCTTCTGCAGGTTGCTTACAAACATTAATACATTTAGTTCCAAAGTCATATTTCCAAATTATAACTTCAAAATACCATTCCTACAATTGATCAAAGCATTTGAAGTTGCAAGAAAAGGATGATAAAAAATGATAGGAATTTGTATATATGTTTATGCAACAGGCTCTGTGTCCAAAATAATGAAATCAACTGGAAAGTAAAACTTATCAATTTGTACCAACATATTTTCTACTACTCCCTTCAGAACTTTAATTGAACGGTCAGCTAGTTGGAGTACAACAAAAGTTGTTTTAAGTTCTCCCAAACCTAATTTTTCATAAAATGAGAAAGTTAGAAGATTTACATTAGCACCACGATCAAGCAAAGCATGCTCTATTTTAGTGTTTTCTATGATACATGAAATGGTTGGACAACCTAGATCTTTGTACTTGGGTAGAGTAAATTGTTGAATGAATGGACTAATTCTTTCAGTTAAAAATGCCTTCTTTTGTACATAATATTTTCTTTTGATTATACACAAATCTTTCAAAAATTTAGCATAAGTTAGAACTTGCTTGATTGTGTCCAACACTGAAATATTAATCTTGACTTGTTTAAAAACTTCAAAGATTTCAGCATTTGAGTTCAATTTCTGAGTTGCTTGCAATCCTGGAGGAAAGGATACTGGAGATAAATATTTTTCTTTTTTATCATTTTCACACTTACCTTCATAAAACTTACCTTCATCGTTAAGACTATTTCCATTCTTCATTTCTGGAG
The DNA here is from genome assembly GCA_019321725.1 of Paulownia fortunei. Classification (NCBI taxonomy): domain Eukaryota; kingdom Viridiplantae; phylum Streptophyta; class Magnoliopsida; order Lamiales; family Paulowniaceae; genus Paulownia; species Paulownia fortunei. Next base: position 12,055,933 of record CM033109.1, on the reverse strand, counting down.
TTAGATTAGAAATTTTATCCTTGGGATGAATCGTCTTATCAATAACTTTTTCATTCCAAAGAATTATAACTAAATTAGCCTCCTTGACTGAATTTTTACCTGAACAAAAAACATGACACTAAGTGAAAGGATTAGGTTGAGGTTGAGCAGAAAATTTACCCTTTTCATGAGCACGCAAAGAAGTTGTCGGTGTTGAAAGTGTACTTTTGATCTTATTTATAGCTTGTGAAGTCTGATTATTGATATTTGTTTGTTCATGTATAAATGCTTGCAAAGTTTCCACAAGGGATTTTGTATGTAGAGCTGGATAAGAATGAAAGTTTGATGATTTTTGTGAATGCAGCGGTTGGGCACAGTTATCATCTCATTAATTAAAATTAGAATGATTTCTCCATTGTATATTGTAAGTTTCAGAATATGGAGAATATAAAGATTTTTTGAATGTGTTCATGAAATTTACTTGTATAGGAATGTTTGGACATTTATTGGTGGAGTGCCCCAAAAGTTCACAATTGCTACAAACTTATTCCTCTTGTACAAATTTGATTTTCTTTACTTTTTTAAGTTCCATGGCTTCAACTTTCCTTGTTAAACTAGCAAGCCTAGCATTTAGATCATCTTCTTAGCTAAAGTAATATTTTTCTTTATTACTATTAGCAAGATTAGATCTAATAGAATATTCGGAAGAATTAACACTATACCATGATTAAGAGTTTTCTGCCAAATGATCTAGATATTCTAGGGCTTCATCAGGTTCTTTATCTAGAAACTCACCATTACACATTGTTTCAACAAATTATTTTGTTTAAGGAGTTAAACCTTCATAAAAGAAACTAATTAGCGCCATTTTTCAAAACCATGACGTGGGCATGAATTCAACAAATCTTTAAATCTTTCCCAACATTGAAAGAAAGCTTCATTAGAATTTTGATAAAAAAAATTGAATTTTTCTTTTCAAAGCATTAGTTTTATGAGTTTGAAAGAATTTTTTCAAAAAAATCAGCTTACATTTCTAGCCAAGTACCAATTTACCTAGGTTTTAAAGAATTAATCCAATTTTTTTGCTTTATCATTTAATGAAAAAGGAAATAATTTGAGCTTAACAATCGCATTTATGCAAGTTTGATCATCAAAAGTGGCACATACTTCATCAAATTCTTTCAAATGCAAGTAAGGGCTATCAGAGTTTAAACCATGGAAATTAGGCAGTAAAGGGATTATATATGGCTTGAATTGAAAGTTAATTGCATTAAGAGGAAAAATGAAATAAGAAGGAGAAGAATTTCGAGGAGGTTGCAAGTAAGAACGCATAGTATGCACCTATTGATTCTCATTTTCATCATGAAAACTTTCATTTTCAGCCATGGTGGAAGTGTGTGGAGATGATTCAAACAAATTTTCAAATAAATTTTTAGAATTATTTCTAACTAAATACCGAGAATTATGACTACGATATCATATAACCATATATCCATAAAGAAAATAAACAAAGTATATTTACAAAGGAAAAATATTAACAAACCTGAATACTTACCTTGCCTTCCCCGGCAACGGTGCTAAAAACTTGCTACAACTTTAAGGTTGCAAACTCAAGTGTAGGTTGTATCAAATAATAAATTTCTCGTGAGTTCGAGGTCGATCCACAGGGAAGTTGCTTGAAAAATTTAAGATTATAATTCTAAAAAAATAGGATTTATGTGAATCAAAATATATAAAAAATTAATGTATGTTGTAACTAAAGAAAAAACAAAGTAATAAAAGTATTGAGGATTAGGGATCCACTCTTGAGTTTTGTATAGAGAAACGGTTATTTATTCTTTTTACCCTCTCTTAATTGCCACAATTGGAATTCATACATAATGAAGGTTCTAATGGGAAGATATTACCAAATAACTCATGCAATAAGTTATCTCTTAACGCCAACACTTATTTATGAGATCAAGTGTTTATGCACAACTTTATCAACAACAAATTAAGGTTTCACATTAGCAATCGGTGGGGTAAAATCGTACAATAAGCTAAATGAACCCAAATATTTGTTGTGTCATTTGAGATACATAAATCAAGAATCACCACAAAATAAGTAGGGTTTAGATCAAAACTCAAAATAATAATACAACATATATCAACATTTTCTACCCTTATAATCATTCATCTTTCTCCATCAAGAAGTTCACCCTTTTTCCTCAGCAAAATGTAATTTAGGAAGACATAATTAAAGTAAGAAAGACTATGTAATAGCCAAGCCTCACACTACTTACTTGGTCAATATAATTCATGCATTACGTGCTAATTTTATATGCTACTTGCATTTCTATTGACATTGCATAATTTATTTCATTTTTTACAACATTCTTGAATATTAAACTTAATTCTACGGCTCTTGCACGATATTAGTTATTGAATTTTCTAATCTAAGTAGTTGAATTTATATTGAAATAAGAAGAAAATGAGGTTGATGAATATTGGATATAGATAAGATATATAGGTTATAATTTTGGAAGTGTTAAAAGTGTTACTAGTAAACTTATACGGTTTGATTCGATTTCATCCAGGTATTTCAAAAATATATATGGATAAATTGCATATTTAGGACATTGGACATAAGATACTATGATTGAAAGGAGATATTACAATATTCATTTATGAATAAGATTATATAAATTTTAATATGGACAATTATTCAAGAATCGAGTGACAATCAGGTAAGAAATTAAATGAACGATTAGGAAATTAGATTATGAATTATCTATGGTATCTTGTGGTAATTAAAATGGGATTTAATAAAATTAATGAATAGTAAGACACATCTGATCTAGGCTTGAAAGATGGGTGAAAGGTCAGATTTATACACAACTTACCATCTCATGCTTACTACCAAGCTTAAGCAAGCACCTCAAGTGCCACCTCAAGCTTTCTTTCACTCTTAGCCATTTATCCACGACCCTCAACCATTTTAAGTCATTTTCATGGTCCAAACTCATATCAAAATCACTCTAAGCTGGTCCTAATTGATTCCAAGTAATAGAAAAGGGCAAAGGAAGTAAAAGGAAGTAATAATCACAAGTAGAAGCTGAAACTGGCATATGTGAGGTTCATATACAGTTTTGACATCAATTTTTATATTCTTTGAGGGTTTGGGATTTATTAAGATTCTTATCTTGTTCATGATGATTTTAGAGGCTATTCATAGGGTTATTATGCATAAAATAATGATTTATGGTTGCAAACACATAGTAGAACCACTAAGGGGCAAAATCTATATATATGTTGATTTCTAGTTTATTGAGCTTAAAACTGAAAGAAACCTTGTGTAAATTCTATATTTATCATCATGAATATGTTTATATAGGAGTTCAGATTATGTATTTAGGTTTGGATATCTTGGGAATTAAAATATGGCATGACAATTAAATAGATGCTTAGAACTGTCTCCATTGAATTTCAGATTTTGTCCTATGTGAAGGGGACTGATTTTACAGCATTAAATCCATTATTTTTGGCAAGTCTATGACCTCATTTTCTCTTTGTATATGTTATTTAAGCATGGTGAGAATTTCAGAGTGGTTGAATACACTTAAAGGTGCCAAAACCATTAAGTGCGCAAAATTATCACGGTAGGAAAAATCTATTTTAGTATGCTGTGAAGAGAGCTGAACTTGGGATGCTATATCTATGCATTTTAGCCATTATATGACATGGTTACATTGTTTTTTATTTTATCTAAGTATGATAAAAAAATTGGGGAGTGAATGAATATGTCTAAGGGTATCAAAATCATTATACAAATCAATGTAGCAGCAAGAAAATGTGAAGTTGTGAATCTGTTCCAATTAGTTCATTAACATTTTCCAATATAGATGTGGCTAATTTGATCCCTAAATTTTAGGGGGATGTTATAAGAGTTAAAATATATCAATTAAGTGAAGTTAGTACACATTTAAGATGTGGAACAAAGGTGCGTAGAAGGTTGTATTTGGTTATAGTTTCTAAGTATTCAGGTTTGTTAATATTTTGTCTTTGTAAATATAGTTTGTTTATTTTCTTTATGGATATATGGTTATATGGTATCGTAGTCATAATTCTCAACGTTTAGTAAGAAATAATTTTGAAACTTTATTTGGAAATTTATTTGAATCATCTCCACACACTTCCACCATAGCTGAAAATGAAAGTGTCCAGTATGAAAATGAGAATCAATAGGTGCGTACCATGCGTTATTACTTGCAACCTCCACCAAATTCTTCTCCTTCTTGTTTCATTTTTTCTCTAAATGCAAATAACTTTCGATTCAAGTCAGGTATGATCCCTTTACTTCCTAATTTCCATAGTTTAAACTCTGAAAGTCCTTATTTGCATTTAAAAGAATTTAATGAAGTATGTGCCACTTTTGATGATCAAACTTGCACAAATGAGATTGTTAAGCTCAAATTATTTCCTTTTTATTTAAAAGATAAAGCAAAAAATTGGCTTAATTCTTTAAAACCTAAGTCAATTGGCACTTGGCAAGAAATGCAAGCTGAATTTTTGAAAAAATTCTTTCCAACTCATAAAACTAATGCTTTGAAAAGAGAAATTTTAAATTTTTTCTCAAAATTCGAATGAAGCTTTCTTTCAATGTTGGAAAAGATTTAAAGATTTGTTGAATTCATGCCCACATCATGGTTTTAAAAAATGGCGCTTAATTAATTTTTTTTATAAAGGTTTAGCTCCTAAAACAAAATAATTTATTGAAACAATGTGTAATGGTGAGTTTCTTGATAAAGAACCTGATGAAACCCTAGCATATCTAGATCATTTGGCAGAAAACTCTCAATCATGGCATAGTGGTATTTCTTTCGAAGGTTCTATTAGATCTAATCTTGCTAATAGTAATAAAGAAAAATATTACCTTAGCCAAGAAGATGGTCTAAATGCTAGGCTTGCTAGTTTAACAAGAAAAGTTGAAGCCATGGAACTTAAAAAAAATAAAGAAAATCAAATATGTGCAAGAGGAAGAAATTTGTAGCAATTGTGAACTTTTGGGGCACTAAATTGAGATTCAAGATTTTTATACTACATTAAGTATAATGAACTTATTACTTGAGGATGGTGATTGATATCTTTTATTTTTACACATTATTTCACATCTAGGGTTGGGGAATAATACTTAAAAAATCTAGAAGCAACACACAATCGATCAAAGGTAAGTGAAAATCCATTTGCAATTACAATGCATGAACATAGTATGTCTTGAAGCGTTTATACCTAATGTGTTGATGATATTTAAATTAATTGGGTGACAAGTATAGTATGTACCTTAAGAGTTTTATGATTCTTGAAACATGTTGAGAGCAAGATGGCTTATATTTCATATTGAACATACTATTCATGAGCATTTACATGTGCATGCACGACATATGAGTATAGTTGAGGTTCTTGCATGCATGATATGATTTGAGACATGATTTAAAAAAAAATATTTTGGTTGGCCACTACTGGTGTACTGAGGCATGCGAGATGTGCTTATGTGATATTTTGGGGCACCATGAGTGTTACTTCTCAGAAGATCATAGGGGTTGACAGGGGGTGTGCCTTTGGTGGTCATGAGAGGGTGGAGCACTTGATTATGCCCTTATTGACGCCGCTGGTTAGAAGACTTCTAGAGGATCATAGGAAAAGACAGGAGTTAGACCTCAGGTGATCCCAGGAGATGGCCCCCGTACTGTGTGAATCTGTTTATGACCATGTGATTATTAATATTATTGAAAGCTCTATCAGATACATAGTAGGTAGGCCAAGGGTCCAGTGGTGGAAAATAATTTTAAATAAACTATTTTGGTCCAAGAGCTTGCATTCCTGGCATGATTTCATAGAGATGCATTGCATATATGTTAGATTATCTTTTCAGCATGCATGATTTTCACTTACTACGCGTTAGCTTATGTAGTTCATACATTGTAGGTAAGTATGATGATATATGAGACTCTGAGGCTTACTGGGCTAGTTGTTGGAGCTCCTAGAGGCTTCTGAAGATCACTGTACATGGATGATGACATGTTGGGTTGTGTTGTGGGCACATTCTAATTTTTATAATCATTATTATTGTGTAAATTATTATCTATATATAAAGGATTACAAGATGCAAATGTCCTTACTTCTTTTGAAAGTATAGGCTATTATTTTGATTTTAGAGTCTATCGTATTATAACTTTGGGATGTCGTGTCCTATATGACTTTTGAAATTTTATAGTAAATAAATTTGAGAATAGCGTGACTGTGATGAGTGTTGAGTTTTTTATATAAATGGTGATTTTTCTATATACAGGGTTATATGTAAAAAAACACTTTTACTATTTTTCAAAGTGCTACAGTTGGCAAAAAAAATTATATATATACACATGTACACACATGTGCTACCTTGTCAAAATTATTGTTATATCAATATCTATATTTAGTGGTATGGGTGTTACAGAATGCATTTCTATTACTATTAGAAACTAGAAAACTTAGCTTAAAGAAACCCTCTACCCCCCTATCTCTTTCAAACTTAATACATGGCCTATTTACAAACAAATAATGGAGAGTTAATCAAGTGGTATGCTAGTTGGCAATAATTGGTAAGTTTACAAACATAAATTCAAACAATTTAAAAATATGCATACATAAATTCGAAATTCACTGAATATGCAAAATCGTGGCTCTAATACCACAGTTGGGTTCGCTATAATTTCAGGAGTATACGCAGTGAAAATTTTAAATTTTTATCAGACATAAATATATATATTCTCTCGATTTGAAAGCGGTTCTAACGATCACCCTTATTCAAGTGAATATATAAACAAATATTAATTTCAAATTATACATTTCTCGTACTCTGGTTGTAGTAGGAAATGAAGCAATCAATTGCTTATCCTGGACGTTCAAAACTTGCAAGGATCCAAGTGTCTTATGATACCCGAGCCTCTTACTACTCACATGGCCAAATATGATTCATGCATTACATGTTAATTTTATATGCTATTTGCATTTCTATTGACATTGCATAATTTATTTCATTTTATACGACATTCTTGAATATTAAACTTAATTCTGAAGCTCTTGCACGATATTAGTTATTGAATTTCTTAATCTAAGTAGTTGATTTTATATTGAAATAAGAAGAAAATGAGGTGGATCAATATTAGATATAGATGGGATATATAGGTTATAATTTTGGAAGTGCTAAAAGTGTTACTAGTAACCTTATACGGTTTAATTTGATTTGATCAAGTTATTTCAAAAGTATATATTTGTAAATTAGCATACTTGGGATATTGGACATGATATAATATGATTTAAGTTTCATATTACAAGGCCCTTATGTGCATATGATTTTAGAAATGCAAACTAGATAATTCTTTAAGAATCGGATGCGAATCGGTTTGGAAATCGAATGAACGGACATAGGAATTACCTATGGGAATGAATGGTGATTAAGATAGGTTGCAGCCAAATAAAAATAGATGAGACACACAAGATTAGGGCTGCAAGATAAGGGAGAAAATCAGATTTGTCATTTACTTGCCACCTCGTGCTTTCTTATTAAGCTTAAGCTAACATCTCAAGCTAACACCTCAAACCCTTCACCCTTAAGCAAAGACCAGACCCTCATTTTAGCCATTTTCATCTTCCAAACACACACCTTAAGGTCTCCATGTGATCCAAATTGATTCCAAGTTGAAATAAAAGCAAGAAAAGCAAAGAAGAAGTGATTACCATCAAGTTAGCCTCAAAATCTGCATAGGTAACACTTATCTACGGTTTTGCCTTTGGTTTTCAGATTATTATGAATGGTTTTATGGCTTATTAAGCTTTCAATATCTCTTATAAAAGTGTTAGGAAGTTTTTAGTTAGACTTTGGTGCACAAAGAAAGGGTTTTTGATCACAAACACTTAATAGGAAATACTTGTGGCAGAAACTGTCATCTTACTGTTTTCTTGTGTTTTAGGCTTCAAAAGTGTATGGTATGTTGAATAAAACCTATAATTATTACCATTTACATGACCATATATGAGTTAAGAGTATTGGAATGAATTTTTATCAGTTGGAAATTGAAATAGAGAATGATATTGGAGAAACACTCAAACTGCCAAAATAGCAAAATCTGTTTTGGTGTGCTGTGAAGGAAACTGAATTAAGGGAGCTAAATAGATTATTTTTGGTAATAATATGACCTGGTTGTCTCCTTATATATGTTATCTAAGTATGGTGAAAATGTTGGAGTGATTGAATATACTTAACGGTGCCAAAACCATTAATGTCATGAAGTGTGCATAACTGTCACGGTAGGAAACAATCTGTTTCAGTATGTCGTGAAGAGTGCTGAACTTGGAAAGCTATATCCGTGATTTTTAGCAATTATATGATATGTTTACATTTATATACATGTTATCTAAGTGTGGTAAAAATTTTGGAGTGATTGGATATGTTTAGGGATGTTAAAATTATCATGCAACTAAACTTGACAGCAAGAAAAAATGAAAATGTGAATCTGCCACATTTGATCACTTAGCATGTTTCAACCTAGACATGTTGCTATTGAGTATTAAAAATTAGGTACATGCTATTAGAGTTATAATACTTCAATTACATGATGTTTTCATGTATTTAAGATGAGAAATTGAGGTATTTGAGGGGCTATATTGGGTTCTAGTTTGTGAAAGCTTGATTGTTAGCTTATAGCTTGGTGTTTAAGGTCTAGTATGAGATTTTGTGCTTTCAACTTGCCAAATTGGGAATGGTGCTTGATGTTGGGTAATATTACAGGCTATTTTACATCTAAGGTTGGAGAGGAATACTAAACAAATTTAGACTAAGCCACCAACCAAGTGAAAGGTAAGTAAAGATTCATTTGCAACTACAATGCATAGACATAGTAGATGTGTGAATTATATGTAATATCATAAATCATATGTGCATAGTAGAGGGCTCTCCATTGAGCATACATACATGGGCATTGTCATTAGCACGTGCATGCATCATATACTAGCATTGTGATAAATCTTGCATTGCACGGCATGATTCAGAGAAAGGAAAATATTTTGTTGACCACTACTAGTGTACCGAAGCATGCATGGATTTGTAGGTTCGCGTGCATGGATTTGCATGCGTGTGAGTATGCATGGATTTGCATGCTTATATGATTATTGGCCATTGGATTATGGTGGTATACAGAGCTCTTTTCCGGTGCATGAGATAGTAGCGTTGGTCAGGGGCCCAAGAAAGAAATGATTTTGAGAGAAATATTTTGATGCATATTGTGGATTATTCTTTGACATGCATAATCTTTAGTTGCTGAGCGTTAGCTCATATAGTTTATGCATTGTAGGTGAGTACGATGATACTTGAAGCATCTTTGGCTGACTGGTCGGCTGTTGGAGCTCCTGCAGGTGTTTGAGGGAGTGTGTACATGGATGACGACCTGTTGGGCTATTTTGTTGGCTTGTTATATTTTGAGTCTGGTGTATTATGTTTTTAGATTGGTACTATATTTCTTTTTTAAATTTTTACTGTAATTAAGTATGTAAATATTGTGGTCGTTGTGGGTGTTGTATTTTTATATAAATACTGATCCTTCTATTTTAAACAGGGTTGTGTATGTAAGAAGTGATTTAGCTTTTCTTAAAATGTTAAAAAAAAAATATTCCATGCATGCACACAGGTTCTATCATGTCAAATTATACAATATATATGGTTGTGTAGGAATGGGGGGGGTGTTACATGTCTCCCCTCTATCAGGTCCACAATATGAAAGAGCAACACCAATTAAAATGATTCGCTAGTATCCTTTTAATTATTTACTAATCTAGATCCGGAGTAAATCTTATCTTTTTATCTAATTGATGGAACAAGAACAAACTTTCAAGAATAATAAACATTGATTCTTTAAGTTCTTGAAACTTGAATATAAAAAGAATATCAAGAAACTAGTTCTATACTAACAAGAAAATCAAGATTTCAAGAAAATACTTTTTTTTTCCTTTCTCTTGTTGGAGAGAAAAATAGAAAACTTAACAAAATATTTTTTTCTTATTTTAATATGCTAATTTTCGGCCATCCCTATTAATAGAGGCTGAAAATTTGCTCCTTCTCCAACTCTTGGAGAGTTTTTCAATTTTGAAATATTTCAAAGTTTTATCTTAGAAGGATTCTAAATCTTCCAACAACTCTTTTCTTTTTTTCTCTCCTATGTATGTGGACTTATTTGAAACTACATTAGTCATCAAAATAGTCAACATACATTCTTAATATTAATTTGAACTCTTCAAATAATATCAAGATAGATATATATCAAATATATATACCAAAAATATATTTATATCTTAAATAAATTCTAGTGGTTGATTTTTATCCCGTAAAAATCAGTCACTAAATTTATTTATTTATAAATATGTTAATTAAATAAATTATTTTTATTTAATTTATTCTCTTCATATTATAGTGGGCTTATTAAATGATTCACATTAATTTTTAGGCTTTGACTTAAAAATCCACAAATCAATCTAATTGATTTAATCCCAAATTAATCAATCCAATGAATAAATTAATTTACTTCATTTGGGCTTTCTAATCAAATTTGGTCCAATTAAATAATACAATTACTTAATTGAATAATTTAATTTAACCATTAAATTAAATAAACCCTTAATTAATTAATTAATTAATTCCCAACCATTGGATAAATCCCAAAAATTAGAAATGTTACTTTCCATAAAGATGTGTGATCCTCTTACATTACTTTCCACTAAGCTAGTAGTGGGTTTGCAACATTTGCAATTTATGAATAATAATTATTTCATTTAATTAATTTACTTTGGAATTAACTACTTAATTCCAAGAACCGCACTACCCACGAAAATACATAGCAAGTAATCATGACAAACTAGTTTTAGGTGAAATAGTGAGTAAACTTATATTAGTTATGAGTACCATACACATATAGTCCTTTTGATAGCTAATCTTTCGATTGAATTTAGGATATGGATTATAAGTCGAAACTCTAAATGATTCAGCAACTGTGATCCCATTTCAAGTTCCAATAATTCTTGATAAATCATGATTCATCCTGTCTTGGCTAAGGTTTTTGAATCATGAACTATTAAAACACAGGAGATTCTCTTATTTAAAAAGACAAGTATCGAATTCTATATTAGCTACTGATAAACCTCCATACACACCAGTACAACACCCAACATACCCCCTTTGTGATTGTTAAGCAATCAGAAATTATATCAAAATATTGTAGAATGCACACAAGGCTACTATTATGCCCCATGTCCGAGGACTAGCCGTGTACTATCGCAACACAGAAATTCTTATTTTGATGGGTAAAGCCTCCAGCTAAGAATTTCTTGTGGGCCATATTTGGTGTACTTGTTTCCTAACAAGCACCCACAGATATGCACTTATGTCTCTACGCTAATGCTAATAGAATGTGACATCCTTGTCTCATAAGCATACATCATATATGCGAGTCTTACTGAGTTATTTAATGTCCTATCTCAAAAAGGTCTTGACTCAGAACTTATTTTAAACTAAAGCCTTAGAGGTATGTTTCATGATTGCCATTATATGCGTGACCATGCGCCATAGCTAAATTTGGTCTAAGAACTTTACCTAATGTGCAAAAATAAAAGATGTATGATATAAGATAAAGAAAATAGCTTTTTACTAATATGATTCTCAATAAGATTGTCTTTAAAAAATAAAAATAATATAATACACCCAATCTAATTGGGGTGTTGGGCATTCTACTCTAACAGTTGATGCATGATCCAGTCATCTATATAGGATCTTGAGCAATATGACCTAGAAATAGAGAGAACTTTTCATTTGTTGATAAAAGAATGAAAAGGGAAAAGAATGGCCAACAACGAGCGAGATGTGGAGAATAGATCATTATTAGACTATACTTACCATTCAGTTAACTAGACCAATTCCAGTATTAGGAGGCTGGCAATATAAGCAAAATGTTTGAGATTAAACTGATGATCATTCAAATGATGCAAACTTCAGTGTAATATGGTGGTTTGCCTAATGATGACCCCAACGCCTACATCGCAAACTTTTGGGAGATTTAAGACACTTTGAAGCACAATGGAGTGATTGATGATGCTATTAGGCAAAGATTGTTTCCATTTTCTTTGAGAGACAAAGCCAAAAGTTAGCTTAATTCATTGCCTACCGAATCAATTGCATGTGATGCCATGGCACAAGCATTCCTTGCAAAATATTTCCCACCTTCCAAAAAAGTGATAATGAGTAATGATATCACTACATTTGTGCAATTTGAGTTGGAGTCCTTGTATGAAGGTTGAGAGAGGTTCAAGGATTTGCTAAGGAGGTGCCCATACCATGGTTTTGTTGGATTCCCATGATCCCGGGGTATACGCAGTGGAAATTTAAAATTTTTAAACATCATACCATAATAATTATAGTAATACCTCGGATCTGATGCGATTTTTAATGATCTCACAATTTCCAATGGTTGTAATAAAATAATAAAAGTATTGATTTATACTTTTCTATGCACTTCGACTGTCGTAGGGTATAAAGCAATCAATTGCTAGCCACTTTTCTAAATTTGGTTCATAGAAATCCAAATATCTCTCTTCTAAAGTAGTCCACACTTTGAGCAAGAACACAAAGTCAAAATTCCGCTAGCAATTTTGATTTCTTTTCTAATCTAGTTGATGGAGTGTGTATAGAAAATATTAATTCCTGTTATCAACTTGTAATAAAAGAATTAATACTTAAAGATGGAATTTTTAGAGAAAAATATTCTCTTAATTTCTATATGGCCAAAAATTATATTGATGTTTCTTTTTTTTAAAGTTTTCGACTATGAGGTATATATAGGGGGCTCAAAATTGCAAGAGTCCTACTCTTGGTATTTTGTGTCTCCTTTTGATTAGTTGGAAGATATTTTGGTTGATCCAAGCTTCTCCCAACTTTATCCCTTTCATATCTTCCAAAGATATTTAAGGTTTTCTAAGAATTCCAAACTCTTGACTATCCATCATTTTTCAAACACCTTCATGGGCCTCTTCTATTAGGCCTTTGTGAATTGGGCTTCGACTCAAAAATAAATTCCACTATTAATCCAATTAATTATCTTAGCCCAAACTTAATTAATTAATTCCATCTAGCCCACCTAATCAAATTAGGTCCAATTAAATAATTCAATTATTTAATTAAGTAAATTAATTTAATAATTAATTTATGAACTACACAATTAATTTGATCCAATCAAATAATTATTTCACTCCAATTGTCTCCCTAATCCTATTAGGTCCAATTAAATAATCTAATTATTTAATTAAATAATTAATTCAACTCCTTGAATTAATTTAAACCCCGATTAATTAATCTCCATTAATTAATTGGATCCAAGCCCTTGGATCAATTCCTAAATTAGAAATGTTCCATCTCAAATTATGTGTGACCATTTAGGTTCACAACTAAGCTAGTAGTAGACGTGTAATATTTGCAACTTTTGAATAATAATTATTTTGATTAATTAATTCAATTAATTAATTCACTTGAAATTAACTCCTTAATTTTAAAAATCTCATAAGTTATAAGAGATACCTAGCAAGTGTATCATGACTACCTAAACTTAGGTGAAATAATGAGTGAACCTATTTCAATTATGAGTGTCATACACGTAAGGTCCTTCCATTAACTAAATCTCCCGATTAAATTTAGGGCATGGATTAATAGTCGAAACCCTAATTGCTCAATAACTATGATTCCATTTCAAGTTTTAATGACTCATGATGAATCGTTAGAAAACCCCTCATCTAACATTCATCTTGCCTTGGCCAAGGACTTCTGAATCATGAACTATGAAAATATATGAGATTCACTTGTTCTGCCAGACAAGTGGCGGATCCTTTGTTGACCACTCATTAACCTCCATACATATTGTAAGAAAATTAATAATAGTATATAATAAGTGGATCGAGTATACCTATACGTAGTGGATTATCGATCTACATATCCCGAATCAAGCTCGTCTACTAGCTTTCTTTTGATCGAACTACGAACATACCTTTCTCATTGGTAGTGAATAACTACTAGAGTTATTCACTCAATTACACACCTTAAATCCTTGGAGTCTATGGTGATGCTCCAAGGAAGAACGTAGAGAGAAATTTTAGGAGAGATATGGAGAGAGTTTTGGGATAATTACATTTTCTTACATACCCTGTTGGATGGGGATTAGAGATATTTATTCCTATTCAAGGAAGAATTCCTGTCCAACTAGAAAACTCAATCTCACTCAAATTGTGGAAACATCCAACTAAATATGAATGCCAATTGGGTCAAGGGTCTTAAATCCAATCCAATTTCTAAAATCTCCCACTCATACATATTTGACTCGATCTCCTCCAATCTCATCATCAAATAATTTCTCAATCTCACGCCAGTTCCTTCATATAGGAAATGAGGTGTGTGACCAAGCGAGACAGTATAGGTGGGGAGAGTTATATTAAGTCATCACCAAACCAACATAAACCTATAACTCAATAGCTCATTGTATACCCCAAACTAAGTGGTCGAACCCAATCAATCATCTCTAGATCCCTCAAAAAATTAAATAGAGCATGCTCGACCCACTTAAATATATATCTATGTTCATAACTTGTTAAACACATTTCGATATAGTCTCCCAGGTTATGAACCATAGAACATAAGTGTGTTACCAACTTAGTTTTTCCTCGGCCTCTCATGCCAATTCAGTTTGGTCTTAACAGCTTTCCTAGACATGCTCCTACAGACCGAATCATGCACGGCCATTGGAAACATGCTAAAGTAGTGTCATCAAGCTTACACCTCAAGATAAAGTCTACACTCCCAAAGGGTACAAGAAATAATATGGGCTCACACAGTGACGGAGCAGGGACCCATTCAGTGACTTTTCCATAGAAGGTTATCTCAAAGCATATGTATTTTGAATAAATGCCATGATAGAGCTCCCACTCAATTTGGGCATGTGACGCTCTAAACATCATATGAACGTAAGTCTAATCGCTCTCCAAGCGCCAGACCTACGCACCACCAAAAGTCACTCTCCAAAATGCCTTCTTGCAGTTCACACGTTTAGCTAAGAATAGGCTTATTATGAAGTTTGGACATACTTCTTCATAATCGATCAACTCTGATCTCATCTTAGCCTCCAAGCTAAGATGACTCTTAATTATACATATTAACCTTCCTCACTGCTCCAAGCGCAAAGGCGATCATTCACAAACCTCAATTATGCATCACAATCTTTTTGGTCTCATCGTGCTCGCTATCATAGTGCCAGGGCAATTACCCGTGTGAGAGTGTTAATCAAAGCCTGGTGACAACTAACAAATCCAGTATGAAACTCATAATGAGAATACAAATATAACTTATTAATCACAATATGTCCTCACAGGCCACAAAAATCAAATTTTACGTAATCTCGTACTACTCACATGCCTTTGGAGCATATCTCCATACAAAGGTAATGGATAAGCGATCAAACTACTCATAGAAATATGCTTGAGAACAATTTAATTATGCGCGATACTCCCTTAAGTGAAGGGATGACTGGTATGAGTATGTTTAGTCCTCCAACAATACTCGACGCCTAAAATATTCTTCATCAAAGTGGCTTTATTATCCAAAGACAACAATAGCCTAACAAATGTGCATACAATGTGCATCCTTTCAAATTCCAGATTGCCTCCAATAAATCTCAGACCACTCTATTAAGATATCTAAGTATCTATTGACAGCATCACATTATTGCGTCAATAATCACTTTGATATCCACTCACCAATAATCTAATTATCAAACACAATACTAGTCAAGTACATATCAGTGCACATCAAATCTTCCACAACGCTTGCATAATACTAGCTAGCATTTCTTTTCTTCTTCCATCTTAAGGTATTTCAATCTAACTAAGAACAAAATCTTTGATCTTGAGTGTTAATAGGATTGGTCAGATGCACATAAAAACTCAGAATCACAATACCAAGTATACATCTACTTTTTCTAGGTCCATTTAAATATAAAAGAATAAAATTCTCTTATTTATGTTGATATATATTCAAGATCTTACTCGACCATCGTAAGCCTATCAGAGTGATAGATCGATGAAATTGATAGCACCACTATTTAGACGATAATTCAAGTTATAAATAGAGCTTCTCGATCAGCAATCTTTGTGCTCTTACCCCACTTCTTGAATTCATTAGGCGATCTACATAGATCTCATCATCTACTCCTCATTTGTATATGTCAACCTCAATTGTCGAGGATAAAATTAGACAAAAGTGGCAATAACTAATAACATCTTAGCAAATTGAGGTAATCTCACCACTTAGGGAGAACATCTCAAAAAATTTATACTCAACAATTAGGCGTAAACATTTTGCCTTTAGTTAAGCTATACAAATGTTAATTAACCAATCCACTTTGCACTTGACCTCTAAAAACTATATGTTTCTAATGGTCTTACACCTAGATGGAAGATTGACCAACTCTAGACTTTGTTCTTAGTTATTAGGCTTATCTTTCCTTCATAGCAGTTATTCCCTTAAAGCATCAAGTTAAGTTAAAATCTAAGTTGACTCATCAACATCCACAAAAGTAGTCATGAAGGATACCCACTCAATCTCATATAGACGATGGGGAATAACTCTTGTGAACTCCTTCTTACTTGTGGAATATGAGAGTTATTTTCAAGTGAGACACTCCCACTGACTTAGGGTCGCTCCTACTATCCCAGCTATTGCTAGATGAGTTTAAAATACATCATCCTCACTAGAAAATTGAGCACTACTTCATGGATCTTGCAACTCATATAGAGCAAGATTTTATTTGACTTCTCATATACTCATAAATCCTTCTTGAGGAAATCTACACTGTGCGACTTAATTTCTATAATTTCTCCATCAAGGTGTTCATCACTTTTGAGAACATAGCTTCTTGAACTTAAATAGGCATAAACCTACTAATTTGGGCCTGTTGCCACATCACAGCTCATTGAAGGTTGAAGAATTCACTTGGAGGCACAATTTTTATTATGTAGGCCGTAATCAAGATTGCATCATCCTAATTGAGATACAAATCAATTTATTCCATCATATAAATCGAGTTATTTTGAAGTGTTTGATTCATCACTCTTCGCAAGCTCATTTAGTTGCAAAATATTTAGAATCACCCTTCAAATTGCAATTCCATTTTCTCCACACATGTGTCCAAACTGTTTAGACATGTTATTCTCACTTTCTATTAGTATGTTAAACCTTAATGTTCATACTCCCTGTAGTTCTCTACCTTTGTCAAGAATCGCTCTAAACAATTTGGCGCTTCTTACTAGTGAGAGTTGGAGTGTACTAACTTATAGCTCGAATAGCAAATAAAGGAAAATAAAATGCACTATTCAGTACCTCACACTCGTAAGTTTGCACTTGTTTTAGGGGACTAGCTTTAAAGGATAAGTAGCCCTCTTTCTTTCTTCCGGAAGGCTTTTTCCCACTAGAAAAATTTGTGCAGAGGGAGATTAACCTTACCGAGTTAACCAATAAAGCTTCCTCCATCTAATATAGTCATCTTCCTAACTTCACATGCCACGATAAAATTAAAATAAGAAATCATAGAAGAAGTACAATAAATACTACCTTAAGCCAATCACATCACAAACATGACCTATATCTTAAAGGTATTTTACATAAAAGATGGACAAATCTACTCACTTAACCAATTATAAGTGCATCAATTCAATAGACTATTTCGAATCTAATACCTTCTGCACATTTTCGAGTAGCTCACACCAATTATTAAAGTTTAAAAAATATCTCATGCCCATTACTGAGCTTGAGGTGACACTGTGAACTCATAATGCCTCCTCTTGTGAGCCGTTTTAACAAACATGACTGCACAACACTCGACAATAGTCTGCTCAATCTCCAATTTCATGCTATGTTTCATTAATTTCTACTATCATTCGAATGAGAGAATTGAGAATATCAGTAAATAAGAAAGCTTCAAGTAGTCAAATTTCATCTCAGTACAATTACGAGCGAAGTGATCAATCTCATTATTGCACTTGATATATATTTGTAGTTAGTTACCTTTATCACTAAGATGACACATCTTGTCACTTCATTAGATCAAATTTATGGTTCTAGCTTTAACTTTTGCTCTTATCAAGTTATTTTTATATTTTCAACACTAACCCAAGTTGATATGTATTGGTCAACATGAGCGACAAGAATAATTACTTGTAAATTTTTTGACTCTTAACAATCAGCCTCAAGTTAGGCAATTATTATCGAAAAAATATTAATAATTTTTATAAGTCAGCTCAAAAAGCGACTTTGGATAAACTAAAACTTTTAAATTGTGAGCAAGCTCATATAATAAAATCGAGCTCAAACTCTTTTATTAATTTCTCATGTTTGTTGCTTAAACTAATTAAAGCGTAAACGTGATTCTTGATCCATTAATATATTATCAACGCCTAAGTCGCGACAATATTTGACAACTTAAAATCTTATGTTTGAGGCTTAAACAAATTAAAACGCAAATTTTAATCTTAGTCCACTACCATATTGTCAGCATCTAAGTTGCGACAATATTGGACAAATTATCTATTTTCATGCTTAATTAGCTTAAAACGTAAAATTGGTAAGTTGGTCTAAGACTTTTAAATTAATTGCACAAAAAACATAGGTACTGGTCCAATATTTTATTCTAAATCCAAGTAAATTATTTATTATTCTTTATACTTAGCGAAATCAAAAATTTCACAACTAAGGCTAATAATCATCTCCCACTGAATAAAATGTATTATAAAATTTTTTTGATCATGAATAAAATACAAATTTATCTACACATATATTATGAATGCAAATATGCAATATGAACAGTAAAATATTAACTCTATATGGGCGACATTGATATTTGGTGCATAATGTTGAGATAAATTTGGCTCATAGCGGTAAAACAAAAAATATCTCCTTAAAATTGATATACATAGCGTCCTAAATATGGCCCAATAAATACATGTCTTGAAAATAATAAAAAAATACATTGATTCAAAACCTACTACATTAATCTAGACAAAATAAAAAATAGGTATATCGAATTACCACCACTACCACAAATTATCTCCCATAAAAATATACAATAATATAAAACAATAAATATTCAATTTACATGAGCATCCAAATATTAGTGTCCATTCATTCACAACATATATCAATTCATATCACATCAAATAAATTTACATAAAAAGATATAATTAATAGGAAAGCACATAAGTCATATAGGACATATTAATCATATAAAAATAATTTTGCATGCATCCTAATGCGCAAAAATATACTTTTACATGTACCTTAATGCGCAAAAAGTATTTTGATATTAAAAACTTTGACCCACAAAAATATATTTGCAACCATCGTTATGCGCAAAAAAAAAAATATTTTACATGCACTCTAATACGCAAAAATATTTTAATCACTTTCTATTGGAATTAATCTAATAAATTCTATTTTTTTAAAGGGTCAAAAATAATATTTATTCACATCAATTTTTTTTTAAAAAAAATAGCACAAGAACTGACATATAGAATTCGCAGCCAACTAAGTCATAAAAGAGTTCAGTGTTCTATTGGTAGTTCACCATCTTAGCAACAACGATCAACCCAAGTTCAAATCCATATTGGTGCAAGCCCTCAAAATTGTGATACCCGAGCCTCTTACTACTTACATGGCCACATATGATTCATGCATTACATATTAATTACGTGCTATTGCATTGGTATGACATCATATTATTCATTTTATTTTATACGGCGTTGTTAACCATTAAACTTAATTTTAAAGCTCTCGCACGGTATTATTGAATTCCCTAACCTAAGTGGTTGATTTTGTATTAAGATAAGAAGAAATTTAGGTATCAATATAGTGAATAGTGCTAGGTTACACATGGTAACCTTATGAGTTCAAAATGTGTCATTGAAAAGTTTATACAAAGGGAGTCAGTTTGATCATGAATTTTAATATTATATGTATATTTAAATCATACACTTGGGAAAACTAAACATACAATACTATAATTTAAATATTATATAACTAGGTTCATAGGCTTGTAACACTTTCGGTGCACAAACTTATCAATCGGGCAATAACCAATGATTTTTCGGATGAAGAACTTAATGAACGGATATAGGAATTAGCAACGGGAATGAATGGTTATGAAGATAGGTTGCAATCAAATAAGAATATGTGAGACACACAAGATTAGGGCTACAAGATAAGGGAGAAAATCAGATTATACCATTACATGCCACCTCATACTTAGACTTATCAAGCTAGCACCTCAACCTATTCTTCACTCTTAAGCTAACAGCCATGACTTGAACCTTATTCTAAACCATTTCAGCTTCTAAATACATGGAAAATATCTCTAAATAGGTCCTCAGTGATTCCAACAAAAAAATGAGGCAAAACAAGCAAAGGGAAGGACAAATAACCAAGTTCAAGTAGAAAACTGTGCAAGGTGAGCTTAACCTACGGGTTTGGCATGACTTTCAGATTTATTTTGAGGTTTATTATCTTATTAAGCTTTGAATATTATTTATAAATGTGTTAGGATGTTATTAAATAGGCTTTGATGCATAAAGAAAGAGTTTGTGGTTGGAAATATTTGATAGAAAACACTTGTGCTAGAAACTGTCACATTGTTGTATTCTTGTGTTTTAGACTTCAAAAGTGTATGGTATGTTGAATAAAATCTATAATTATCATCATATACATGTTTATATATGATTTAAGAGTATTGGAATGAATTTTAATCGGTTAGAAATTGAAATAGAGAATGATATTGGAGAAACACTCAAACTGCCAAAGTAGCAAAATCTGTTTTGGTGTGCTGTGAAGGAGACTGAATTAGGGGAGCTAAATCCATCAGTTTTGGAAATTATATAACCTTATGGTCTCTTTGTATATTTTATATAAGTGTGGTAAAATTTTTGGAGAGATTGAATATACGTAAGGGTGCCAAAACCATTAATGTCATGAAGTGTGCAAAACTGTCACGGTACGAAAACAATCTGTTTCAGTATGTTGTGAAGAGAGCTGAACTTGGGAAGCTATATCCATGATTTTAATCAATTTTATGATATGGTTACATTTATATACACGTTATATAAGTGTGGTAAATATTTGGGAGTGATTGGATATGTTTAGGGATGTCAAAATTATCATGCAACTAAATTGGACAGCAAGTAAATATGAAAATGTGAATCTGTCCCATTTGATAATTTAGCATATTTCAACCTATACATGTTGCTATTGAGTGTTAACAATTAGGTACATGATATTAGAGTTATAATACTTCAATTATATGATGTTTACATATATCTAAAATGAGAAATTAAGGTATTGGAGGGACTAGATTGGGTTCTAGTTTGTAAAACCTAGATAGCTTAGTGTTTAAGGTCTTAGTATGATATTTTATGCTTTCAACTTGCCAAATTGGGAATGGTGCTTGATGTTGGTAATATTACAGGCTATTTTACATCTAAGATTGGAGGAGAATAATAAACAAATTTAGACTAAGCCACCAACCAAATGAAAGGTAAGTAAAGATTCATTTGCAACTACAATGCATAGACATAGTAGATGTGTGAATTATACGTAATATCATAAATCATATGTGCATAGTAGAGGGCTCTCCATTGAGAATACATACATGGGCATTGTCATTGGCACGTGCATGCATCATATACAAGCATTGTGATAAATCTTGCATTGCACGGCATGATGCTGAGAAAGGAAAATGTGTTGCTGACTACTACTACTGCACCGAAGTATGCATGGATTTGCAGGTTCTCGTGCATGGATTTGCATGCTTATATAATTATTAGCCATTGGATTATGGTGGTGTACAGAGCTCTTTTCTGGTGCATGGGATAGTAGCGTTGGTTAAGGGCCAAGAAAGAAATAATTTTGAGAGAAATATTTTGATGCATAAAATTGCATTGTGGGCATAGCATTTTGAGATGCATGACTTGATATTGTGGATTATTCTTTAACATGTATAATCATTACTTACTGAGCATCAGCTCATATAGTTTATGTATTGTAGGTGAGTACGGCGATGCTTGAAGCATCTTTTACTGGCTGGGTGGCTGTTGGAGCTCCTGCAGGTGTCTGAGGGAGTGTGTACATGGATGACGACCTGTTGGGCTATTTTGTTGGCTTGTTATATTTTTAGTCTGTTGTATTATATTTTTAAATTGATACTATATTTCACTTTTAAAACTCTAATGTAAATAAGTATGTAAATATTAGGTCGTTGTTGGTGTTGTGCTTTTATATAAATACTAATCCTGCTATATACATGACATATGTGAGAAAGTATTTTAAAAAGGGTTGTACATCTAACAAGTGATTTATCTTTTCTTAAAGTGTTATAAAAAAAAATTCCATGCATACACACAGGTTCTATCATGTCAAATTATATTTTATATATAGTTGTGTAGTAATGGAGGTGTAACAAAAACCATCCGATTCCAACGACCAAATCGTTTTTTGGTGATAAATTAAATTTCTATCAAAAATTTTAAAAATTCATATCTCACTCGTTTTAAGTCTATTTTTTATGAATTTTATATCGTTTCGAACCTATTTTCATGCTCTACAATATAGCATAAAAATTCATAACAAAAATATCAAAAATAGGTTCGATTTTGAGTGTAAAATAAATAAATCTCTAACTTTAAATTAAATTTTCTCTCAAACCATTCCTCCGTTTTTCACCAAAATTTTAACCACATGATCAACACATTAAGATCTACATATTGTAAATTTTTTATGCTTTTTGTTTTTTAAGCTTAAAATTATATATATGAATTCAATCATTCAAAGCGGCAAGAACAAGCCCTATTGGCTCTGATACCAATATAAGAAAATTAACAATATGTAATAAGTAGATATAGTATACTTATCGCAGTGGATTGTCAATCCACATATCTCAAATCAATCTCGTCTACCAGTCTCCTTTTGATCGAACTACGAATATATATTTCTCGTTGGTAGTGAATAACTACTAGAGTTATTCACTCAATCACACACTCAAATTCTTGGAGTCTATGGTGATGCTCCAAGGAAGAACGTAGAGAGAAATTTTAGGAGAGATATGGAGAGAGTTTTGGGAGAATTATGTTTTCTCACTTACCCTATTGGATGGAGATTAGAGATATTTATTCCAACTCAAGGAAAAATCCCAGTCTAACTCGGAAACTCAATCACACTCAAATTGTGGAAACATCCAACTAAATATAGATATCAATTTAGTCAAGGGACCTAAACCCGATCCAATTTCAAACACATATCAATGCAACATCCAATATATTCCCTTTGTAATTGTCAGGCAATCAAAATATACATCAAAATGAAACACGACATAGACAAGGCTACCATTGTGCCTTAAGTCAAAAGACTAATCGTATACTATCGTAATATGGAATTTCTTATTTCAACAAACAAGTTTCCAATTAAGAATTCCAGAGGGCCTATTCAGTGTACTAGTTTCCTAACAAGCACCCGCATACATGCACTAGCGTCACTATGCCAATGTCTATGTAGTGAGACATCCTCCGAGCATACATCATATGTAGGAGTCTATTGGGCTATTTGATGTTCCATCTCAGAAAGCCCTTAACTCAGAACTAATTTAAGACAAAAGCTATAGAGGCATATTCCATGATCATCATCAAATGCGTGACCATGCCCCATAGCTAAGTTTAGTCTAGGGACCTTATCTAATTATAAAATGCAATTAAAGATAAAGAAATTTACCTATTCTATTAATATGATTTGAAAAAGATTATTTTTTTACAAATACAAGAATATAAAAGATGCCCAATCTAATTGGCACGTTGGACACTACTCTAATAGGTTTGCCTACATGGTTATAGGTGCAAACATTTTAAAATGGTTTGTCACCTGTTAATTGAGCTATGATAGATATAGCAGCAAGAGGCACAATCATGAGGAAAACTCCAGAGGAGGCATATAAGTTGTTAGAGAAAATGGCATCTAATAGTTACTAATGGAAAATGGATAGAAGTTTTGGAAGGAAGGCAGTAGGAGTTCACATCATCGACCCATGTTCCTTCTTTTCAACTTAAAACAAAGCATTGAATAAGAAGATTGATACATGAGTGCTTCGATGATGAAGGTATAAACCCTCACAAGTGAGTTATGTAGAGGTGGACATTATATCACCGAGTGTCAAGTAGGGAATCAATTTTCATCCTAATCCGAGCAAGCCAATTATGTTGAAAATTTCAATAAGCAAGTAAATAACTCTTATTCCCAAATATACAATCCCGAGTGGAGGAATCATCTAAGTTTTACATGGGGAGGTCAAGGTAGCCAAAGCACCTCTCAAGACAATCAAAATAATGCTAGACCTCCACCACCCGGTTACCTACCTTAAGAGAAGAAATTAATTTTGGAAGGGCTCGTAGCCAAGTTCATTGCTAATACTAAAGTGAGATTCCGAAGCAATGAGGTAACCTGACGAAATTTGAAAATTTAAGTAAGTCAAAATGCAAGCATAGTCTCGGGGGATGCTCAAGGGACATTGCCTAGTGATACGCAGAAAAATCCTAAATAGCATATCAAGGCTATCACCTTAAGAAGTGAAAAAGAGCTAGACTTGAAGGTGAAGAAAGTAGAATCTCAAGAGCAGGATTCAAATCTCAAATGACAAGAAAAAGAAACATCAACATAAGGAGGAGAATGAGCATGCATCGACATCAAAGCCTAGCAGCTCATCCGGATCAGTCCTATGGTATTGAAGCAAAATTTAGATTTGCAATTCTCTAATGTAGTCTTTAAAATATTGCATAGTAATATACCAATTGTTGATATTTTATTTCAAATGCCTAGTTATGCTAAATTCTTAAAAGTAAACTTGTCTAATAAAAGAAAATTGGAGGAATATGAGATGGTGAACTTGATCGAGGAATGCTCGATGATTCTGTAAAACAAGCTCCCTCCTAAGCTTAAGGACCCCGAGAGTTTTTCTATGCCTTGCACTATTAGTCTAATTTTATTTTCTAAAGTTTTATGTGATTTGGGTGCTAGCATTAATCTTATGCCTATGACTGTGTTTAGGAAACTTGGACTTGGAGAGCCAAAGCCTACACGCTGTCTTTGCAACTCATTGATTGGTCCATCAAGTATCGTAGAGGCATCATTGAGGATATTCTTGTCACGGTAGACATATTTATATTTTTGGTTGATTTTCTTTTTTGGGAGTTGTTGAGTGGATCACTTTGATGAACAACACATTCAAAGTCAATGGGCACAAAGTGAAACACTATTTGGGAGACGATATTGATCATTACCTATCCTCCATTTCTTTTGCCAATCCCAATAGAGGCTTGACAGTCAAGCTACAGACTATAAATTAGAACTACTCATTCCTTTAGTACTTTTAGTATTTTAGTTGTTTTCATTTTTCTTTGGTATTTTGGGCATAGACCATGTGCTTTCATGTCTCATTTTTCTTATGTAGATGGACATCTCATTGGTGATGTGTGTGTATCTCCCATGGACTCCAAGTAGATCATCTAATAGAAATCAGAGTTTCCTATCCCTCATTTCTTGTGTTCTTTAATTCTTTAAACATTGAGGACAGTGTTAATTTTAAAGTTGGAGATGGGATTTGTATTTTATGTATTTGAGCTTTATATGAAAAATTGAGCCATTTTTTTTTGTTGTTGAAACTTTGTTTGGAAATTACACATGTTGTATGATGAGAGTCCAAGAACAAGCATGCTTTATTGACAAACTTAGTTGAATTCATGTTTTGTGATTGAATAAATAACTTGATTACCGGTTGTCTACGATGATTCCTAATTGATATTGTATAGAGTCTAGAGGAAAGAAAGATTGTGTATTTGATGTTTGTCATGAATGATAGATTTTCATTGAGCATGTTATGTTGAAATTTTGTGAATTGCGTGCTACTTGGTGTTGGGTTTTGCTTCTAATGAGTTGTATTGGTTATTTTGTGATTTAAACTTTCTTGATTACTCTTTGAGGTGAAATCCTAGATAACTAGCAAACTTGAAAATGATTTAGGCCATCTTTGGCTCGTTTATGCCTTTAAAGCCAACCATGATCACATTTTTATTCACTAGCTACCCCTTTGATCATTTTTCAAAGAATGACATATGCAATACATATGAATGACCACCATTTGACTTCATTTGTTGAAGCTCACTACACCTACCCTTTATAGCCTAAAAAATCAATGATTGTCCCTAAGAGAGCTTAAGGTGTGACATTTTGTGCAACAATCTTATCAAAGGGTTATAAGGAGACATGTTGAGGGCATGAATGAATACAGTTAGGGGTATGAGCAAGGAAAATATGCAAGAAAACCATTAGAACTCATGTTGATGAAAAAGAAAAATTTGGGGTTATAAAAGCAAAAGAACAAGAAATAAAGTTTTGGGATTCATGAAAAAAAGAAAGAAGAAAAGAAAAGAAGTGAAAAAAAAGTGTTGAAATAGAAAAGAAAAGAAAATTATGAATCCTAAGAAAAGATGAGAGTGTGATTCTATGTTCAAGACTTTAGGCTCTTTTACTTTGTTAATTCCTACCCTTTCTTTGTAAGCCAATACCTAGTCCTTACGTTACAAGTTTATTGAAGTCCTTTTGATCTAAGTTGGCTAGTGTCTGCATTAGTGGAGAAGTTGAATAAAAAGCAGGCTTATGAAACACCTAGAACTTTTTTGCTTAGATCATGAGAGTCATTGGTTTTGAAATTCATACCTAAAATGCAAGCATAAATGTAACACCCCTTAACCTAACTGCAGAGCCTAAACAAGCTGATACAATTAAGTCAAGAAATATTAATTTTTCATCTTTACTAGAGTTATGGTTTTTAATAAAAGTTCCCATTCTTAGCTATAAGAGAAAGAACTTGAATCAGTTTAAACACACCATATACATATATCAAAACTGAGTACATCTGTTTACAAAACCATAACAGAGCGGCTTATTTAAAAACAAAACAGAGTTTTCAAAATAAACTACAAAACAGGTCGAAGCATGGCATATGAACAAATCTCTGTCCGGCCGCTCTAGAGACTCAGTCAACCTCTAAACCTGTACATTTCCACCTGCATCACATGAATCTAATGAGCTAAAGGCTCAGTAATATGAAACTGATGCAATAACAAATAACATATATGCACATCTCATAAATCATTAAATGCAATATTCTATTTAATAACTTTCATTCATAAATCATTCTTTAGGGCCCTTGAAGTGTGGTACCTAACTAATAGCGATAGACCATAGTTTTCGGAACCTGTTCATAATGATTGGCCAATAAGAGAACTAATACGGGGTTTCCAAACTTGGTCTTTCAACCTCAGGTATTAGCCGTATTCTATCTCATTCATTGTGGCTTTCCTATACCGGTTTTTCAACCTCAAGTATTTGCCACCATTTGTTGGGTCCGCCGGTCCCTCCCGCGTCCCTTGTCTACCCGACCATCAATCAAGTACCATACTTTCTTTTCAAAAACCTCATTATATTCTTAATAGTGTCATGCTTCATAAACCATAAATGCATCAAACATTACATCATTTGACAAACAACAACAATCACATTAAAACATGAACGAACATTATATGATTCTTGTGATACACCAAATGAAAGCTTCAACTTACCTCAAGTCCACTTTGTGCTAGGTGAAAAGGCCAATCTCTTTGGAAGATAGGATGTGTTAAAGGCCTAACATAATCAAATCATGTACCATTTAATATCCTTTTTATAAATCATTTAGTCTATTCTAGTTAAAGTTTATATATATTTTTCAATCTTTTGTAAAGAATTACATATCAATTACATAACCTTAAAAACAATGCATACTCCATATTTTACTACTAATTCAAGACATTAAACATTAGGGCAGCCATTAAATAACTAATAATTTAAACATAATTATTAGGGCAGCCCCTAAAACATGAACACAATCCGAATTAAAATGACATAAACTTGATTCTAACTTAAATTGATTCTAACCTTCAATTAAGCAAACTAATTGCTATTATTTTCAATCATTCAAAGAAACTTCCAAACACAATATAAGCATTACAAAATCAATAGAAACAAGTAAATTAAATAATTTCACAAGACTAACAATTTTGCTAAAAATTAGCTTAACTAGCTTGGTTTTGGCTTCAAGTGTAACTTACTTAAGTTTTCAATCATACAAAAGCATACTAAAACATGTAACCATCCAAGATACTACAAATTCATCATAAGAAACATTGAAAAAGAATATACCTTGATTAAGTTGGATTTAAGCTTCAAAATCAACGGTTTTCAAGGTTAAAAGGATGGAAACTTGTTCTAGCTTGTGTTCTATGAATTCCTATGGATTGAATTGAACTTTTGTGAGTATGAGAGTGTAGAAATTTGGGAGAAACTTAGGAGAATAAGGGCTGGTCGTTTTTGAGGTGCTTCCACAAGAAATATGGATGAAAATGATTTCTTTGACCTTTCAAAGAGAGGTAAGTGGAGGGTGATGATTGGTTGCATCATGCTTGGTGTCTTCTCATGCCAAAAGCCACGTTCATGGGCTAAGGAGATGAGAAAAATTGATGCTTTGGTGTTATAATGAAGTGCAATGCAGTTTAGAATGGTTTTATGCAATCTAGTCAACCAACCATTCAAATATCACCATTGTGCATACTTTTAGTTCTTAGCCAATGTAACATATTTCAAATAAATATTTAGGCAATTAATCACTTTAGCATATAACTAGTATGGAGCAATACAAACAATTCATTTCATGGCCATTCAACACATCAATCTTCCTTAACCGAGATACCGAGCTTTTCACTGCAAAAAGGGTACTTAAGGAATATGTTAAATCAAGAAATAAAAGTTTGATCTCATATTTCATGTACTAATGCATGTTAAATCATAACTGAAGCATATAATAACAATTATTCATGTTCGTGCAATCACGCTATTTGTAAGCCATAATTCAATAATGCACATTGATTAGATGCATATTCATGCAAAATGCTTATTATTGGCTATGTAGGAGAGAATTGAGAATTGGGCATTACAATAAAACTTGAGCTTGACACTTCACACATACATATTTTGAATTCATGACTAGATTGATGAAACACAAGTTTTGTAGTGTCATTTGACTAACTTTGTGACGAACCTGTGATTTAATATGCAATAA
Organism: Paulownia fortunei; assembly: GCA_019321725.1. Lineage (NCBI taxonomy): Eukaryota > Viridiplantae > Streptophyta > Magnoliopsida > Lamiales > Paulowniaceae > Paulownia > Paulownia fortunei. Next base: position 12,026,621 of record CM033109.1, on the reverse strand, counting down.
AGATTAATTGAGGCACTTTAATTGGTTGATCAAGCTTAGTAATGCATAATCAAAGTATGAGCCTATGATTGTTTGATTTTGAATTTTGCTCAAGGATGAGCAAAAAGGTATGTTTGGGGGTAGTTGATAGGCTCAGAAAGTGTGGTATTACTGACACCTTCATGAGCATAATTGCACATGTTTTTGCCTTATAATCTATACAATCGTGTCTTATTTTATAAAAATTGAGTGGAGGGACTAAGAATGAGGAATAGAGTATAAACATGGTGAAAATAGCCAAGTTTGGATAAAAAGTGATCTTGCTCCGCGACACCTCCCTGGGTTACGCTGTGGTGTGAGGAATTTTTTGCAGTGACTTGCAAAGGTTGAAATGCCGCAACACTCCCTATTTGGCGATGCGGTGCTAACAGGACAAGACCTCGCACTGCAACAACCCATTGAGTCGTATCACGGTGCGAGGTTCAAAAATGTAACAGAGATCAGCCATTTATGTAGTGCCGCGACATCCCCATTTATCTCCACGACGCCTAAAGAATAGGGTATTTGGTGTCACGGTGCGAGTGGTTTAGAATTGAGAAAAAATCTGCGAATTGAGGGACAAGTGGCAATCCAATCCATAGCATGGAATCTTTTATGTTATACACCACTACACCCTCTCTCACCATGTGACACTCTATTCAATACACTATATACACATAATTACGTTACATAAATGAAATATACATACATCCTTACATATAATTTCTTGAACAACACATAATATACACATCATTCGTCACATAATTCATTATCCACACACACTTTACACCAAAATCCTCACACTTTTCCTATCCACCCAAAATACCTATTCTTTTATATTTCTTCACATACTATACCAAAAACACACACACCTATTATCAAGGAATTGGGGATTAAAGACAAAGGGATGAAGGAGCTACTTTTGGTAAGGAAAATTTAAAGCTAGAAGTGAAGACTCTCCAAAGGGGTTGTAACTTTTACTTTAGTTTTATTTTGATTTTGTTTAGTCTAAGAATATTGTAAAGGTCTGAAGTTGAGAAACAAGTGTTGTTTGCTCTATTTCATTATGAACTAAACTCTGCTTTACCAAGGCTTGGAAAGTTGTTTCTATGAAGTTGTGAATTGTTAACTTATATGTGAAGTAGATGATTATTGATTTGTGATGAGCATGCACTATGTGTTTAATGCTTCTTGAAATTTGTCCAGTTTTGAGATGAACCTTATTGTTGTGATTAAAACTAGGACATAGTGTCACAACAATTACTCGTATAGTGTATGTTATGGGTTAGGTCACTATAGGAATACATGAGTTAGCATACGCAGTAGTCATAGACTTGAACATCAAAAGCTAGAGGAAATACAAAGCCTAATGCATTATTGAATAGCTAAACTTGTATAGGAATATACCGATTGCGTTCTAGTAATAGGTGTGGTACATCTTGGAAAAGAGTATCACATAAAATTAGTTCGTTTGCTATTCACCTAAGACTAGGTAGTCAAGATGTATTGCTAGGTGCTTCTCTTGACTTGTGTGGTGCTTAAAATTAAAGGGTTAATTATATGCAGACATTTTAATTAGATTAATCAGAATACAAACTTTCACAAAATTTCAAAAGTTGCAAGCCTACTGCTAGCTTAGTTGTGAACCTAAGAGGTTATGTACAAATCAAGAGAATCCACTTCTTATCTAAGATGTGATCCAAGGTATTGGATTATGTTAGTTAATAAAGATTAATAAACTTGAAATCGAATTAATTTAAGGTGCTAAATTACTTCATCTATTTGAAAAATAAGATTATTTAATTAGACCTAATTAAAATTAGGGGCTCATGGGAGTAATTTAATTAAATTATTGGATCAACTAATTAAAGAGGCTTAAATCTTTTTAATAAGTTAAATTAATTTAATCTAATTAAGTGATCTGATTATTTAATTGGGCCTAATTTGATTATGTAGCCTTTTGGAAGTAATTAATTAATTGATTGGATTGATTAATTAAATTGGGCTTGATTAATTAATTGAATTAGACTTAATTAAATTAATTGAGTCTAAGCCTAAGGGTAATGGGCCTGTAGGAGAGGCCTAACTAGGAGTCTTGGAAAGCAAGACATCTATCCTAGTCATAGATGGAAAATAGGAGATAAGAAGGAAAGGTAGTGGAGTTCCAATGGGATTAGGGCTAAAACAAAAGTATGTATATAAACACACTACAGGAGGCTAAATTCTGCATGCTCTTGCAAGCAAGAAATCAGGCCCTACCTATTCTCTTGCTTCTCTTGCCTTTCTTCCCTCCAAGAAAATCTTATTCTATCAAGAAGATTCCAAAATCTCTTTGAAAGGTTCAAGGCTTTATTCATATTATTGAACTAGAGAATTGAACCTCACTCCCAAACATTAGATTAGAAATAATGATATTAAATTTACTAGCAAGGATTGTAGATTTGATTAAAGTATGTAACCCTTAGAGGGAATACACTTGGAGCCCTTGGAGAATTTATTTGGGAATTTCTTATGAAGGATTCATGTAGAGGATTAGGAATTTGAATTTCTTCAAATCCTACATTAACTGAAGTGCTTAGTTGAGGTAAACTCGTGAGTTACATTTAAAGTTTTTAAGTGAGTAGATGCAAATTGATTAATCATATTGAAACTCGATATTGAATGTTTTGTTAATATGCAAGGATTTAAAAATTTTAATTTTTGTTGTGTACCTATCCTGGGATATATGAACCCAATGATGGTATCAAAGCCTACATTATGCATTCTAATTACTTTCATGAGTTAATGTCTAGATATTTATGTGACGAATAAATATGTTTAATTGCATTTTTATTTGGGAAATTAATTCTAATTTTTTTTTGCATGATCATCCCTTCATGTATGCATGGTAGATGTATGTATATGTTTATTTATTGCCTTCCATTGATTATGCTTACAGTCGTTAGAATAGTGCAGCAATATATAAACAACTAATAGAAATGACGAGGACTTGGTAAAATGGAAACCTCACTTAAAAATATTTTAAGTTTAATAAATTATAAGTAAATTTTATATCAAGCGTAAATGGGTAATATTAGGTTGAGCCCAATTGTCTAAGCCTTCCATCAAAAGTATTTGGCATGTAAAATGCTCCTACACTTAGTCTTCTTGCCACGAGTCATGGGATGTGCTAAGTGAAGGCCATAACTCATGGGACATACTTTAGTTGTCTTAGTCACATGGATGTTTGATAGGTCATGTATGGGAAGTAGTGAGGGAAAAAGTGTGAGGGTTGTATGGAGATGCAATTGCTAATATGTTAGCTACCTTTTAGTTTTATTATATGGCTTCATAAAATTGGGATGTAAAATAAAACTAATTAGACCTCAAGCCCATTAGAAAATAAGATTTTTGGAATTTCTATCTAGGGGGTGATGAATTTCTAATAAAATACTGCGAGGTTTTTATAATTAAAGACCTCATAATAAATGAATAAACTGTTGAATCTATGCTTATTTTTTGCCTCGCATGTTTTGTTTATATTAGATTTACAATGGCTAGAAATCTACTTGCATCTATTCTGGACGCCAATAAACTTACAGGTCTCTACAATGTTGACTAGTTGAGGGACCATTGAATTATTCTCTAGTTTAAAAATAGGGCTTATGCCATTGATATAACATCGCCGTCGGTACTGCCGGCAAATGCTACTAAGGAGGAGCATGTAGAATACCACAAGCACTCCGGTTATCATAGGGTTTGAATCAATTGATTGTTATCCCCCTTCTGAATCCGGTTTATAGCGATTAAAGTGTCTTCCCTCTAAAGTAGTCCAACTTTGAACAAGAACAAGAATTCAAACTATGCTAGCAATTCAAATTTTTTTACTAACCTAGTTTTGGAGTGTGTTTTGTGAATATTAATTCTTAGTATCAACTTGTGATAAAAAGAATTGACACTATAAATAAGGATGGAATTTTTGGTTGAAGAAAAGATGGAAGAAAGAAAACTTTTTTCTCTCTCTTTTTCCCTTAATGGCCAAAAATTTGGAGGAATTATTTTTAAATTTTCGGCCCCCTCACGTAAATATAGTAGTGGCCAAAAATTTGCAAGAGTCCAACTCTTGGTATTTTTGGCTTTCTATTTTATTGTTTGAAAGAATTTTGGTTGATTCCAAATCTTTCGAAAAATTCCAACTCTATCTCTTACATCTTCTAAAGATACGTAGAGATTTCCACAAATATCAAACTCTTGGGTTTCCATATTTTTCAAACAACCTTTCTGGGCCTCTTTGAATTGGACTTAGATTCAAAAATAAATCCCATAATTAATCCAATTAATTATTTAATCCCAAATTTAATTATTTAATTGAATAAATTAATTTAATAATTAAATTAATTTATGGTCTACATAATTTATTGATCCAATTGAATAATTATTTCACTCAAATTGGATAATTAATTCAACTTCTTGAACTAATTTTAGCCTTATTTAATTATTGGATCCAATTCCTTGGATCAATTCCTAAGTTAGAAACTTTTCATCTCAAATTCTGTGCGACCCTTTAGGTTCACAACTAATCAGTATACTTGCAATATTTGCAACTTATGAATAACAATTACTCCAATTAATTAATTTAATTAATTAATCCGTTTAAAATTAACTCCTTAATTTCAAAAACCTCACAAGTTAAGGGAAACATCTAGCAAATGTATCATGACTACTTAGTCTTAAGTGAATTAGCGAGTAAACCTATTTCAATTATGAGTATCATACACGTAAGCTCCTTCTGACATCTAATCTCCCGATTGTGTCTAGGGCATAGATTAATAATCGAAACCCTAATTGACTTAATGCTTATGATTCCATTTCAAGTTGCAATAACTCGTGATGAATCATTAGAAAACCCCGTCTAACATTCATTATGCCTTGGCCAAGGATTTCTGAGTCATAAACTATAAAAGCATAGGAGATTTACTTGTTATGCCAGACAAGTGACAGATCTTTTGTTGGCTACTCATTAACCTTCATACATGTCAATGCAATATCCAACATACCCCATTTCGAATCATCAGGAAATCAAAAGATAGATTAAAATGGAACACGACATATACAAGGCTATGATGATGCCTCAAGTCCAAGGACTAATCGTGTACTATCATAACATGAAAATTTTTATTTTGAAAAATAATGTTCTCAATGAAGAATTTCCTGTAGGCCTATTTAATGAACTTATTCTCTAACAAGTACCAGCATACATGCACTAGCATTACTATGCCAATGTCCATGGAGTGAGACATCCTTCTCATGCGAGCATGCATCTTATGCATGAGTCTATTGGGCTATTCGATGTCCTATCTCAAAAATCCCTCTACTCAAAACTAATTTAAGACCAAAGGCATAGAGGTATATTCCATGATCACCACCAAATGATCAACCATGCCCTGTAACTAAGTTTGGTCTAGGGACTTTATCTAATTACTACACACAATTAAAGAAAAGAAAATTTTCATATTTTATTAATATGATTTGAAAAAAATTACTTTTACAAATACAAGAATATAGAAGATACCCAATCTAATTAGCATGTTAGGCATTACTCTAATAGTATGATGGAAGTCTCTTTGGTCCTAGACTAAAGAGTGAAGGTCATAGCCTTGATTGAAAGGCTCGAGTCCCTTGTAGTCGTTCTAGATAGTGAAATCTTTGTGGATCACATCCTGCAGTCTTTGTTGACAACATTCAACTCCTTTGTGGTTAACTTCAATTTGAATAAGATGGAGACTAGACTTGCTAAGCTGGTCAAAATGTTGAAGATGGTAGTGTCCACCATAAAAAAAGAGAAACTTGTCTTGCTCATTGGCTCTTCATTCCGATCTAAGACCAAAAGGTCAAAGAAAAGGAAGAAGAAGGGTTCTTCTAAGAAGGACTAGAGCTTGGAGGCCTCTAGTGGAGTAAAGAAGGGTTCCAAGGATAACAAAAAGTGTCACTACTATGGCAATCTAGGGCAATAGAAGAGGAACTGCAAGGAATACCTTGCAAGTCGCCAGTTGAAATTTGGTATGTTTTTTGTTCAAGTTAACTTTTCAATTAATGAATCCTTCTTAAGTATGAGATATCGGTTGTGGTACTAATCTATGCAATAATTTGTAGGTCAATGCAAGAAATAGAGAGCTGAGTAGAGGCGAGTTGATCATAAGGCTTGAAAATGGAGTAAAGGTTGCTGCATTAGCCATAGGAACTATCTACTTAGCGTTAGGACATAGTAGTAGGATATTTTTAAATAATTATCTTTATATTCCTGAACTAATAAAGAACATTATCTTCATTCTTATTTTGGATAGATAAGGTTAGAGTTTTATGATAAAAGATGGAAATTGTTGCATTTATTATTGTTCTTCTTTCGTTCATGTTGAAATGTTGGGAAATGATTTATATATTGTCCAACCCCAAAACCCTATCTTGGATATTCAACAAAGTACTATAGAAAATTAGAAGACCATACTTTCACATACTTGTGGCAGCTAGCCTAGGTCATATCTCTAACAAAACAATCGACAAGATGGCATACTTGCTTGACCTTAAGGACTTGCAAGAAATGCCAACTAATGAATCTTATCTCAAGAGAAAAATGACAAAGTCACTATTTGTGGGACAAGTAGAGCAAGCAAATCCACTAGATTTGATGAATATATGTGACCCACTAATTATTAATACCCAAGGAAACTACCATTATTTCCTTTATACTTGGTATATGTGTATCTTTTAAGATATAAGTCTGAAGCTTTTGAAAGGTTCAAAGACATTAGGCATGAAGTGAAAAAACAAACTGGGTGAAGTATTAAGACTCTTCGATTTGATTCAGGAGACGAGTATATAGGTTTAGAGTTTTTTGATTATCTATGAAAGAATGGGATTCTCTCGCAGTGGACTAAACCCTACCACTCCATAGTTGAATGGGGTAGTTGAGGGGAATCAAACCTTGTTAGACATGGTTCAGTCCATGGTGAGTTTAGCTGGGATTTTTCTTTTATTTTGGGACAATGCTATAGAATCGGTGACATATCTATTAAATAGAGTGTCATCAAAGTTAGTGCCCAAAACACCATATAAGATGTGGTGTGGCAAGACCCCGTCTTACAAATACCTTAGGGTATGTGGTTACCCAGATTATGTGAAGCATTTGGTGGGACATAAGTTTGATGCTAGATCCATCTTATATGATTTTATGGGGTATCTGTTGGATACTATTTTTATACCTTTCATAACAAAAGGTGTTTATTTCGTAGAACGTCACCTTCTTAAATGAGGAGTTTCTATTAGATAGGAAAGGCAAGGTTGTAAAACTTGAAGAAATTCAAGAATCATAAAACATCCCACAAGAGGTAGTAGTGCCTAAACCACTAACAACTAACAATTCAATCACACAGCCTCCTAGGATATTGATAAGCTCGTAATTTGACATATTTCTAATACTCTCAAAAGCACAAATTTGGATGTTTTATCTCATAATTGTTGGAATTATGACTTATTTTGTGATATATGTTGTGTAGGTACAAAGTTAGAAGAAATAGGGTTGAAATATGAAAAATGCAAAAAAAATAGAAAAAAGAGTCTGAGTCGCGGCCCAAAATAGAGGTGAGGTTGTAACAATGGATCAGGTAGTATATACCATGGAATGACCCCTATATAGATATAGGCATAGGTACATGCGATAGTCATAGGTTTGAAAACTGAAAGCATTTGGAATTAACAAAGCTTAAACACTCTTTGGAGGATGGCCCATAGCTAGAGATGGTGCAGGTGGCCTACTAGAGGTAAATTTGTTCTAACTCGAGAGAGAGCACCAATTACATTAGGAAGACACACCATCACACAACCCACACCATTCCTAATCATAATTAAGCTAGGTTCATAACAACATAGGAAGGCTAACCAATATCTTGACTCTCCTTAGTATTGAATTCAATCCCTTAATCTAATTCAGTTTTAGTTGTTTTTCTTAAATTTAGTAGTTGTTACATTTTAATTAAACCACCACCACAATCATTAGGTCAAATATAGCATAGTTAATCCATATATAGTACTTACACATGCACTCCCTAGGGACACTCAACTCTATTCATTCTATATTACTTGTTGACATAGTGCACTTGAGGTTTTCTACCACCTGCTTTAAGGTCACCAAGTTTTTAGCACTGTTGTTGGGGAGTATATCTTATGTAATATCAAATCTGATTTATCTAGTTGTAGTTTGACCATTTTGCTTGGTTTATTTTTGTTTCTTTTCTTTCATTTTTGTGTTCAAGATTACTTTAGTTTTTTGTTTGTTTCTTTTGGAAGCTCTTTATTGGATGCGATGGCAACATATACACATTATTCACCAACTAAATGTGCCATATCAGTGTGGACTTTTGGAAGTCATGAAGTAGAATCCCTTACTCAATTTACTGCCTAACTCGATGCCTTGTTTGAGAAGATTGACAAAGTTTCAGTACATGATACTCATATAACCTTTGACATGCAAGAGTCGTATGATGGTTTCATTGTAAGAACAAAGTACCAAATGAGCAATCCATGGGCAACACCACAGATAGATCATGCTCAATATATGTTGGATTATAATAAGCACCAGGACACTCTTTTCTCCAACATGTATAATCAATAATAATAATATGATATGGTGTGAACCTACTTATCCACCTCAAGAGAATGAATCAAATTCAGAAGAATTACTGACTTAATTCATGAAGAAAACCGAGGCTAGGTTCCAAACTATATCAACATTACTTCAGAGATTAGAAGTCCAACTTAGTGAGCTGACTAGTGCACTAGTTGATGAGCAACTAGAAAACTTGCCTTGCACATTTGAGGTAAATGAAGTAGGGGAGAGCATGGTAATGTTAATATTTTGACAAATGATGAAGAGTTAGAAGCCCCCTTGAGAGTTGATGAAATGGGCAAGAGTGGACAAGAGCAAACAACAAAAATGCCTATTGTGGAAGAGGAAAAAGGCCTAGTTGTAATTCAATCAAGCCCTTCTAAAGAGACATCATTGAAAGCTTTCTGCCCTCAACTCTTACAGAGAAGAAAGGTTGTTTTCAAACTCTATGGTGATAAGGAGGACATCCTCCGACAACAACAATAATTGGAGGAGTACGAGACTATTGAAAAGTATAATGACATCTTACAAGAGAAGCCACCTCAAGTGCTTACCAATTTAGGGAGTTTCATTACCCCTTATTCAATTAGAAACTCTAATTGTGAAAGCAACGAAAGTAAAAATAAGAACATAATAAAAGTAATGCAATATCTAAACAAAAGAAAGATAGACATGCCTAAATCTAAAAAGAGAACATGCTTCAAAAACTAACTAAGAAATTATTCAAAAGTAAAGGAAAATGGGTTTGGACATCAACAAGTGAATCCCCACTTACCGCGAATGGCTTTCCAAACATGATAAAGATATACCTATCTTTTTTCCATATTAAAGATGAAAAAATCTATAGAGCACAAGAATTAGTCACATTTCCCAAGCATATCTTGAGTCACCCTAGTAGGCCTTGCTTCATTTAATGCATGCTTCCTGAAATTAGACAATGATATTGAATTTAGGCTTGATGCCTATGAAAATGCTAAATTCTATAAAGAAAGAACAAAACAATGGCATGACCAAATGATCTTGAGAAGGGAATTTCAACCTGGACAACTTGTGTTGCTTTTTAATTCTAGATTAAAGTCTTTTTTTGGAAAAACTGAAATCTAGATGGTCTGGTCCCTTCATTGTCAAGAAGACATTTCCATTTGGGGTGGTTGAGTTCAAAGGTAAGGATGGCTCATTATTTTGTATCAATGGACAAAGGTTGAAAAATTATTATGGAAATGAGATTTGGAAGATATCTAATCTTCCACTTGGAGAAGCAACCTAAGGTATTCGGTTTCGGTCTAGCTAAAGACTTTAAATAAAATACTTCTTGGAGGCAACTCAAGCTCTCTTTTCTTATTTTTGTGCGTGTTGCTTTTATTTCCTGCTATTTTTGTGTTGTTGTTTCATATCACTATAGTTGTTCCTTGATTTTTTACTCAATTTTGTAGGATTAAAGAGTTAAAAAAAGAGCAGCATGCTGCGACATGGCTTTGTAGCATAGATCTTGCCGTGACATGATGCCACAACATGCTAGTCCAATAACTGGCATTCTGCAGGCATGTCGTGGCATGGCATTTATGCTTTGTGCATGCCATGGCATACAAGTCATCAAAGGCAGCATGCCGTAGCATGCATGTGCGACAGCTTCTAAAAGTTGAATGAAAGCCTAAATTTTTCAAAACTCTTCTGAACAAAATCCTTTTTGTCTCAAACTCCAAACACCCATTCCCCAATTTCTACTAATTTTTTGCATTCTAAACCGATTAGAAGGTGCATCACATCATATTTAATCATATTAACTCACTTCTAATCAAATCAATTAGTGGGTTTTTTAGGATTCAACCTAGAAAACTTAATTTTGGGAATTTTTCACTCACATTCTACTTTTAACCAATTCTTGCCAAATTTGTGGTATGTCTTCAATCTCTTGAGCTTGATGAGTTGATGCTTGGGGGTTGATAGATTATGCTCAAAGTTCATATTTTCTTGAACATTTTGTTTAAAACTTTTCACAAACACTTGATGTGCATTGTAATTTTGAGCTTAATTCATTTGTTTCTCATGAACATTGCTAATTAAGTTGAAATTTTGTTGATATACTATTTGAGCTTTGATATTCCATCATCCATATTGAATGCATAATCAAAATTTTCATAAAAAATAGCCCTTTCCTGTGCATATTACATGACATAGTTGGTAAATGAATTCAAACACTCCATTTTTATGTTAACCTACCTTTGCAAGGGAAATTAAGGTAACATTACATGAAATGCTTATAGGCTACTTTCATTTTTGGCATTTATTCTCCTTACATTCATTTTACAGATATTTCCCCAAAGAAATCAATAGGAAAAGGTAAAGCCCCGACTGCTGCTTCATTCGACAAAATGCGCTTTGTGAGTGTCAATGCGGAGGAGAGATATTACAAGCTGTGTGAGAAAAATCTAATCCCTGAGAGAGGCCTTCGTCCCAATTCTAGGGATGATGGGGAACTTTTCACCATGATTAGAACTAAGAAATGGGTACACCTCACATCACAATCTGAATCGGCAGTGATTGAAGTTGTTCGGGGAATTTTGTGCTACTGCGGGAGAGCATGACCACCGCCAATTCTTTATCCGGGGTAAGATATTGTCCTATGAAAAACAGGCTATCCAAGCTTATTACCGTCTCCTTGACATCAATAGAGAGGAAATGAGAAAATTCTTAGCTGGGCCAGTAGACCTTGAACATGTAATTTAAACCCTTTGTGAGCCCGGTACCGAATGTTCGAAATCGAGGAACAACCATAGCTACTCTAAAAACTTTCCAATATCCAAACTCAATCCCCTAGGGAAGGCATGGTACTACATCATTTGTGCAGAGATACAGCCCACCACTGATTATAGTTATAGCGACAGAGGTCGAGCACTCCTTCTTTATGCCATCATGCAGAACATGAGTGTTGATATAGCTTACAACATTCTGGAGTCTATTGATTTTATCATTCAAAAAGACTCCTCAGGTGGGCTCGCCATACCATCCCTCATCTGTGCATTGGCCAAATAAGCAGGGGTCACTTGGGACAAAAGAGAGGCTATTGCAAAACTGGCTTCACTCATTGATCATGATAAGATAATGAGTTATATAACATGAAATGGACGTTCCCACCCCTATGATGCTGGATATTTACTTGAAGAGGAAATACAACCAATAACCACCCAGAAGAAGAATATATCCCTCCTACTGATCATGTTGAGGACACAGTTTGCAAGTAGAAATATGGCACATAAGGAGGCGACAGAATCGCCATATTCAGAGGTTCGATGCATATATAGAGTACAACATCTAACACATGTTAGCCATGCAACATATTGCTTTGTAGGACACCATTGTTGAATTCCCTCCACCTCCAGTCCTTCCAGCACACTCATCATCTTCATCTAAAGACGCCCCTCCCATCCAGGACTGAACACCATCCATTTTTAGGAAAGTCCTCTTATTTTACAATTCTCTCAATCATTGAGGATAATGTTTATCTTAAATTTGTGGGGGAGTTCAAAGAGATTGTTTAGGATAATTGCTTATTGCTTGAAAAGTTTAATGCTTGTTTATAGCTTGTTGAGTTTAGTTCATTGACTTGTTTAGATTATTGATTGTCAAGTTTAGTGATGAACTATGTGCATATTTGAAAAAAAAGTGAATATTAGAATATGTACGTTTGTTTACATGTCTAAACATAAAAAAATAGTTTTATTTATTTTATGAGATCTCATGAATCTTGATGCACTAAATAGTTTGTTGAGTTATATTTAATTATTTAGAGACATCTTATAAGGTCTAATTACTTCCTAAATGATCCCACTAGCCTCTAGAACTTGTTTCATCACTAGTCGAGGTGAAATCCTAGGTAGCATAGCATTAGGGAGATGATTTAGGCCATTTTTGGACCGTTTGAACCTTTAAAGTCAACCTATACTTGAATTATTCCCTACTGTCCCATCTTGAGCCTATTAAAGCAATTCTTTAGACACCCCCATGCACATTATCGAGCTTTATGAAAAAATCTAATTTTTTACCCTTTTTCTTCTCATTTACATAATCATTCTCAAATGAATTGTTGTATTTAAGTTGCAAAAAAAGTAAAATAAAATAAAATAAACAGAAGAAAATATTGAAAAATGAGGAAAATAAAGAGATTGTGAATTGAGGTGTATGATTTGAACTCCCTAAAACAAAGAGACCCCCATTGCATACAATAAAAGAAATAATTTTGGGGCTAATCCAAGATCAAAAAGAATAAAAATGAGATGTTCAATGAAGAAAAATAAAGGGATTGATGAGGAAGTTGGTGCTCATTCATAAAGGTACTAGTATGATTGTGTAAAATGGGTAATTTTTAACTACAATGTTCCATATTTTTCCACCATTTTCCAAGCCTCACAATACAAGTTTTGCAAGTCCTTTTGATCTATGATGCTATGATCTATCTATATGTGGGGAGATTAGTATGAAAAACAAGCCTAGGGAGTTTGGTAAGTATTTCAAAAGTGGCTCAAATAGGAGTAGTTGGCTTTATAAACCTATCCGAATGATAAATGCAAGTTGATAAACTATTACTTTCACACTCACACACACAAGACCATGAAGTTAAGTAAAACCAACATGTATGTTAATAGGTAAACTTGGTATATTTTTTCTAATCTTTTGAGATAAGATGTTAAAAAAATCTTTCTGAATTTGATAACCTGATTCATAGAGGGGTTGTTATTGAAAATTCAAGTTTGATGCTTGAGGACAAGCAAATTTTCAAGTTTGGGGATATTTGATAAGTTGGTTTTATACCAACATATTTAGTACTTCTAGACTAATTATTTGATTGATCTCAAGCAATTTATCTAGTTTTTATGTATGTTTTGACGCATTACAGAACAACTCTCCAAAATGCAAGTCAAGAAGGAAAATAAGGGACAAAATAAGCCAAAAATATTAAAAAGATGAAGGCATGCCATGGCACAGTGATACAATGCCGCGACATAGCCTAAAAAATAAGAAAAACAAGCGCAAAGGTGCATGCCGCGGTATGCTAGTCCAGTAGCGCAGCATGCCTTAGCACAAAACGCATGCCCCAACATGGTCTTAGCATGCCCTGGCATGGTCTAAGCATGCCCTAGCATGGACACATTTTTTGTATGCGGTCTACTTTTCTTTTCACCCAATTTTAAAGGAATAAAGGAGATATGATGGGAGACACTTGAACCAGATTTTATGGGCTAAAAAAGTGTGTTATAAATAAAGAAGAAAGAGGCTAAAAAAAGGGAAAATGATTGCTAAAAGAGGAGACAAGATGGCTAAGAAATGGGATGGCTACAACTTGCAAAATGATAGAGTTTTGGTGGAGATAAAAGAGGGATGAACAACTAAGAAGAGGGGGATGTTTTTAGGGGTTTTGGGGAAGACTCTTGGGAGAAGAAAATAGAGCAATCATGTTGAGAAGTTGAAGAGAATATTAGCATAAACCATGGAAGTCATTCTTGGAGACAATGAGAGCTTCAACCATTCCTCTCACTTCAAAAATTGGTGAACAATGTCTATGCTCTTTCTTATGTATTTCTTGAAGTTGTATTTATCCATGATTAACTAAACTCTTCTTTCTAGAGGATGATGTAACCTTATTTGTTTCGATGTTTTGAGTTCCAATCATTATTAGTTTAAGTTAATCATCTTGTTTGTGTTATCTTGTTTAGTATTGCATCTTGATTATTTGGCCACTAATTAGGATTGTTTGATGTATGAGATTCGATACTGGAGAGGGGAAGATTATACATAATCATAAGGATAACACAACTTAGGAATCATAGAGTTGAGAAGCTTATGAAACCTTTGAAGTTTTGAAGAATAATTCATTGAACTTTTGTAGAGTTTTATTCTTGAATTTTTATAGAGAAATTGAAATTCATGTTGGAACTCATAGTCAACTTACTCGAAAAAGAGAATTGACGAGCTTAGGAATTCTTAACTTACATGTGTTGTTGACTTGAATTGGTATGTTTTTGGAAGGAAGAACATAGGTGATAATAAGGTGAGCCATTCCTCTAGAATTTTCTGCTCATAAGGTGTTTGTTGTATTGCTTCTAAGAACTCTACTTATGCCTTTGCATTCTCTATCTTACTCTACTTTATCTACCAATCATTACTCAATTTTCTAGATAAAATTGGGATTATTTGAACTACGGTACTTGATGCAATTTTTTATTACAATTTTTGTGGATAGGATACTCAAATCACTATTGTATTAAAACTTGACACTGTGCACTTGCAGTTTGCATAATATTCATGAACACTCAATACTTAAGAAGAGGTTGCACATTGCCTGATTTTGGGGTGTCGCGGAGCGAGTTCATCCTTATCCATTTTTTTCCATTTTTCACCTTGTCTTCACTTCATTTTTCATTTTTAGTCCTTACACCCAATTATCACAAAATAAGACACAATTGTATCAATTATAGGTAATAACATGTGCAATTGTGCTCATGGAGGTGTCAAAAATATTATAATTTATGAGCCTATCAACTACCCTAAAAACTTACCTTTTGCTCGTCTCGAGCAAAACTTAAAATTAAACAATCATAAGCTCATACTTTAGTCATGAATTACTAAGCTTGATTAACCAATTCAAATGCCTCATCATCTTTATTGCACATGAGTCTAATGGTTAGTTAAAAAGCTAGTCTAATGACACTACAAAACTTGTGCTTCATCAATCATGAATTCAAAACATGTGTGTGTGAAGTGTTAAGCTCAAGTTTTATGCATGCGTTTTAGGTATGTATTTTATATCCAATGACTCTCATGATCTAAGTAAATGAGTTTTAGGTTTTCCATAAGCTTACTTTTCATTCAACTTCTCCACTAATGTAGACACTTGTAAACTTAGATCAAAAAGACTTGAATAAGCTTGTAATGTGAAGCTTATGTATTGGCTTACAAAGTAAGAGTAAGGATAAACAACATAAGAGAGCATAAAGTATTTTTGCACTTCAACATCTTTACTATCATCCTTTCTTTTCTCTTTCCCAATTCTCTTTTTTTTTTCCTTTGGGATTCATGCTCTTTTTTTCTTTTCTTTTCTTTTTCAACACTCTTTTTTTTTATTTTACTTCTTTTCTTTTTTGCACCTTTTTGTTTTCTTTTTTTTCTTTTCTTCTTTTTTTTTCATGATCCCAAGGCTTCATTTCTTGTTCTTTTACTTTCACAGCCCCCAAACTTATTTCTTTTCATCAACATAAGTTGTGATGGCTTTCTTGTACATTTCCTTGCTCATACCCCTAAATGCATTCATCTATGCCCTCAACATGTCTCCATATAACCCCTTGATAATATTGTGCACAAAATATCACACCTTAAGCTCTCGTAGGGAAAATTATTGGTTTTTTAGGTCGTGAAATGGTAGCTATAGTGAGCTTCAAGAAACAAAGTCGAATGGTGGTCATTCATATGCATTACACATGTCATTCTTTGAAAAAAGCTCAAAGTGGTAACTAGTGAATAAAAATGTGATATTGGTAGGCTTAAAAGGCACAAACGAGTTAAAGATTGCCTAAATAATTTCCAAGCTTGCTAGTTATTTAGGATTTCACCCAAAGAGTAATTGAGCAAGTTCTAGAACACCATAAATTGATCAAAACAACTCATTGAAAGCAAAATTCGACACCAAGTAGCACGCAATTCACAAGATTTTGACATAATGTGCTCAAATGAAAATTCATCATTCATGGTAAAGATCAAATACACATAGAAATTGCCATGTCAAATGACTAACAATCTTTCTTTCCTCTAAACTCTATACAATATCAATTAGGCATCATCATAGGTAATCAGTAATCACGATATTCATTCAATCACAAAATATGAATACAATAAGTTTGTCGACAAAATGTGCTTGCTCTAAGACTCTCATCACACAACATATGTAATTCACACAAAAAGCTTCAACAAAAATCCAAAAAATCGACTCAAATTTTCACATAAAGCTCAAGCTCACAAAATACAAATCTAGCCCAACTTGAAAATTAACATTATCCTCAATGTTTAGAAGAATTAAAATGCATAAGATGGGGAAAATAGTAAACTCCCCTTTCCAATAGATGATGCACTTAGATTTCATTAGAGATCCACACATATCACCAAGGAGACATCTATCTACACAAGAAAAGAGAACATGAAAGCATAGGAGTTGCACACAAAATATGAAGAAATAGAGAAAACAATGGCAACTAAATTCTAAAAATAAAAAAAATAATATACTAAGGGAATGAGTTGTTCTAATTTATATTCTTTAGCTTGAATTAAAACCTCTCATGGGGAATAGGCAATAGCAATAGTGGAAATAGTTCCATCAACACCACCCCCTAAATATGGTTTCAATTATTGTCCATTCACTTTGAAAGCGTCTGTCTTCGGAGTGTACACCTCCACAACTCCAGAAGAAAGGCTTTGGTGATGGTAAAAGGTCTGGCCCACCGTGACTTCAACTTACCTCAAAAGAGTTTCAATCAGTAGTTGTATAAGAGCACAAGATCCCCTTCAACAAACTCCTTCTTCATAATGTGCTTGTCATGACATCTTTTAGTCATTTTCTTGTAGATTTTTAGCATTTTCGTATGCTTGGCCCCAGTACTCCTCCATCTCATTTAACTATAACAACCTATTTTGCCCTGCAACTTACATATCAAAATTCAAAAATTTAGTAGCCCAATATGCACAAGTTGAACATGGAGATGACATGCTTTACCAAAGACCAACCTATATGGTGACATCCCAATGGGTGTTTTATATGCTATCCTTTAAGCCCATAAAGCATCATCAAGTCATAATGCATAATCATTCCTAGTCAACCTCACCGTTTTTTCCAAAATTCATTTGATTTCCCTATTGGACACTTCTACTTGTCCGCTTGTTTAGGGGTGATATGGGGTAGCAATTCTATAGGTGACTCCATACTTACTCAAGAGCTTTTCAAAATGTTTGTTATAAAAGTGAGAGCCACCATTACTAATATTTGCTCTAGGTGTGCCAAATTGAGTAAAAATGTGTTTCTTCAAAAATTGGACCACTACCCTAGCATCATTAGTCCAAAATGCTTTCGCTTCAATCCATTATAACACATAATCCACAATGACAAGTATAAATCTATTGGAGCAAGAGCTAGGAAAAGGACTATAAAGTCAAGTCCCCACACATCAAAAAGTTCGCATTGAATAATACTATTCAAAGGAATTTCATATTTTCTAAAGATGTTTTTCGTGTGTTGACACCTTTCACAACAAGCAATATAAATATATACATCTTTGAACAAAGTGGGCCAATAAAAATCGAATTAGAGTACCTTTGCCGCTGTTTTTGTAGGGCCAAAGAGATCACATAATCCCGATCATGGCAATAGTGAAATATATGTATATCTTCTTCGGGCACACATCTCCTCACAACATTGTCTGCACAAACTTTGAACAAAAATGGATCCTCCCACACATAATGTTTAACATCGGACAAAAACTTTTTCTTATGATAACATGAAAGATCATGGGGTAGGATACTAGATACAATGTAATTCGCAAAGTGTACAAACCATGGAGATGATGATATATCATATAATTGTTTATCCAAAAAAATTTTCAGCAATTTGTTCTACATCATCATGCTCAACACTGGGACTCTCTATCCTGGACATGTGATCCGCAACAACATTTTCCACACCCTTTTTATCTCTAATCTCAAGGTTGTATTCTTGTAATAAAGGACCCCTCTAATTAATTTGGATCTTTCTTATTAAGAAGGTATTTAAGTGTGGATTGATTCGTGTATACTATCACTTTTGCCAAAACAAGGTATGAATGAAACTTATCAAATGCAAATACTACCATTAGAAGTTCTTCTTCAGTTGTGGCATAATTTTGTTATGCTTCATTCAAAGTACGGCTAGCAGAGTAAATTATTTGGAATACCTTGTTTTTCCTTTGCCCAAGGACTGGACCAATAGCTACATCACTTGTATCGCACATAAGCTCAAATGGTAGGCTCCAATTAGGTTCCACCATGATAGGTGCAGTGATTAGCTTCTCCTTCAAAGTTTGGAATGTCTGCAAGCAATCATCATCAAAGTTAAAATGTGCATCTTTAACTAGAAAACTTGGGAGAGGTTTAGCAATTTATGAAAAGTTATTGATAAACTGGCTTGTGACCTAAGAAACTTCTCACTCATTTTACCGATGTAAAGGAGGTAAATTCTCAATCACCTCTACCTTAGCCTAATCCACCTCAATTTCTCTATATGAGATCTTGTGAACAAGGAAAATACCCTCTTTGACCATGAAGTGACATTTCTCCCAATTCAAGAAAAGATTAGTTTCCTCACACCTAGATAAAACTAGATCAAAATTTGATAAGCAAGCATCAAATGATAGTCCAAAAAAGAAAAAATAATCCATGAAAATCTCAAGAAATATTTCAACCATATCAAGAAAGATAGCCATCATGCATCTTTGAAATATAGTGGGTGTATTACACAAACCAAATGGCATTCTCCTAAATGCAAATATACTATAAGGATAAGTGAAAGTAGTTTACTCTTGGTCCTCGGGAGCTATAGAAATTTGGTTGAACCCTAAATATCCATCAAGAAAGTAATAAAATTTAAAACCTGCAAGCCTCTCCAAATTTGATCAATAAAGAAAAGGAGAAAGTGGTCTTTTCTAGTAGCATCATTTAATTTTCTATAGTCCATACATACTCTCCACCCCGTGACCGTCTTAGTTGGTATAATTCATTTTGATCATTTTTAACAATAGTCATACCTCCCTGTTAAGGCACATATTATACGGGATTCACCCACATACTATCAGAGATGGGATAGATAATACCTGCGTCAAGAAGCTTGATGGTTTTGGCCTTTACTACCTCTTATATCATTGGATTTAGTGGCTACACCATGGGCTTATATCTTCCCTCTATTATGATTTTGTGCATGCAAATTGAGGGGCTAATTCTCTTAATGTCGGCCATCATTCATCCAAAGGCTCTCTTATACTCCGTAAGAACTCTTAGGAGTTTTTTTCAATCTCACATGTCAAGGAAGAAGAAATGATTACCGTCAAAGAATTTGAATCATCAAGATAAGCATATTTCAAATAATAGGGAAGGGGTTTAAGTTTAAGAATAGGAGGCTCCTCAATGGATGGCTTTTGTTATGTAGAAGAAGGACTTTCTAATACTTCAAAACGTGGTTGAGCATTATTTTTGTAAGAAGGATTGGCCTTCAAACTCACCACAACAACCCGTATCCCTTCATCATCATCATCCTCTTCCTTAGAAAGAACTAAGCATACCTCCAACTTATCTTTGAACCTATTCTCATGTAAGAATTCAAGTGCTAAAGAATCAAGTGAATCAATTTAAGAACATCTATGCTCATCATCGTGATGTTTCATGGATTTGAACATATTAAAAATCACTCGATCATCTCCTACCCTAAGTATCAACCTCCCTAGTTGAACGTCTATTAATGCCTTACCCGTAGATAGGAAGGGTCTACCTAGAATGAGAGGCATGTCCACATCCTCTTCCATGACCAAAATAAGAAAATCAATCAAAAGATAAATTTGTTTGCCTTGAAAAGCACATTCCCGATGATGCATCTAGGATGCTTGATGGACCAATTGGCAAGTTGCAAAGATACCGTTGTAGGCTTTGGCTCTCCAAGTCTTAATATTCTAAAAACAGTCATAGGCATGAGATTAATGCTAGTACCCAAATCACATAAGACTTTGGAAAATGAAATTGGACCAATAGTGCAATGGATAGAAAAACTCCTGGGTCCTTGAGCATAGGAGAAAGCTTATTTTGCACAATCACTGGGCACTCGATCAAGTTCTCTATCTCATGTTCCTCTAATTTTCTTTTTTTAAACAATATTTTTTCAAGAATTTAGGATAACTAGGCATTTGAGTAAAGCATTGACAAATGGTATGTTAATATGCAATTTTTTAAAGACTTCAAAAAATTTATAGAATTACACATCTAACTTTTACTTTTTCAATGCCATAGAAAGATGGGAAGGAACACTTATCGATTAATTAAGGATGACCCCTTTGAAAGAGGTGATAGGCTTTGATGTTGGTGCATGCTCATCTTTCTCATTTTGTTGAGGTTCCTCTTTCTTGTCATTGGAAATTAACTTCTCTTCTTGAGATTCTACTTCATTCACCTTCAAATCTACCTCTATTCCACTCCTCAAGGTGATGGCCTTGACATGCTATTTAGGATTTTTCTCCATGTCACTAGGCAATACCCCTTGAGCACGCCCTGAAACCATGCTTGCAGTTTAACCTATTTGAGTTTTCAAATTCCATAAGGTTGCCTCATTATTTTGGATTCTCGCCACTGTGTAGCAATGAACTTAGCCACAAGCTCTTCCAAATTTGATTTCTTCTCTTAGGGTGGGTAACCGGGTGGCAGAGGTCTTATCTATTTTGATTGGCTTGAGAAGTACCTTGGCCACTTTAACCTCCCCATGCAAAACTTAGGTGATTCCTCCATCTAGGATTGTATGTTTGGGAATAGGGATTGTTTGCTTGCCTATTGAATTCCCAACATAATTAGCTTGCTAGGATAAAGATGAAAATTGGTTCCCCACTTGGCACTCGGTGCTGTAGTGTCCACCTCCATATAACTCACATGCGACAGTTTGCACCTTCATCACTGAAGCACTCATGTTGTCAATCTTTTTGTTCAATGTTTTGATTTGAGCTGAAAGGGCAGAGTATATGTCAACAGTGTGCACTCTCGCTGCCTTCTTTCCCAAACTTCTATCTATTTGCCATTGGTAACTATTAGATGCCATTTCTTCTAACAATTCATCGATCAATCCATTGTACTTAAAAGTATCAAAAATTTCCACGAAGTTTGCAATGTGGGTATTGGGGTCATCTCTAGGCAAACCACCATATTGCACCGAAGTTTATATCATTTGAATAATCATTGGTTTAATATCAAAAGTGTTTGCTTATATTTCCAAACTCCTAATACTTGAATTAGTCCCGTTGATCGAAGGTTTATCATAATCCAACAATGATCTATTCTCCATGTCTCTCTTATTGTTGATCATTCTTTCCTATTTTGATCTTTTTTCAACAATCGAAGAGTTCTTTCAATTTTTCAATCGTATGGCCCAAGATCCTATGTGGATGACTGGGTCATGCACCAATAATGCCTGAAATGAAAAATAAGAACTCTCAAAGTAGTTTGTTCGAGCAAAATGAAATAAAGAAAAACAAAAACAAAAGCAATGAAACAAAAATAAGGTAAATAAA
This sequence comes from Paulownia fortunei, assembly GCA_019321725.1. NCBI lineage: Eukaryota > Viridiplantae > Streptophyta > Magnoliopsida > Lamiales > Paulowniaceae > Paulownia > Paulownia fortunei. The sequence continues at coordinate 12,004,631 of CM033109.1, read as the reverse complement.
ATGGTCAAACTATAACTAGATAAATCAACCTCAATATTGCAAAAACATACTCCCCGGCAACGGCACCAAAAACTTGGTGTGGCTTACACTTAAATGCAATCAAATTCCATAGGTGTACGGGCTTATGAGTAATAAAGTGTGTGAGTATAAGGATATCGTGTCCCTAGAGAGTATGTGAGAAACTACTAAAGTATAGATAATCCAACTATATTTAACATATTGATGTTGTGGTGATTGAATTGAAATGCAAGAACTAGTAAATGTAATAAGAGCAATTAAAATCCAAGAAGAATGAGTGGTTGAATTCAATACTAAAGAGGGTTAAGGCATTGGTTAGCCATCATATATTATTTTGAACCTAGCTTAATTGTGATTAAGAATGATGTGGGTTGTGTGACGGCGAGTCTTCCTAATATAATTGGTGCTCTCTCTTGAGATAGACCAAATCTACCTCTAGTAGGCCACCGACGCCATCCCTAGCTATGGGCTATCCCACTAAGAATGCCTTAAGGTTTGTGAATTCCACTAGCTTTTGATTTTCACACCTATGACTACTACATGTACCTATGCCTATATCTCGATAGTGGTCAGTCCATGACACATACTACCAGATCTATTGCTGCAAACTTACCTCTCGGCCCAATTGCAATAATTAGGATCAACTTGAAATTGGCCAAATCTCAAGAAGCATTAAACACATAGCATATGCTCATCGCAATAAAAGCAACATTCCAATCATAATATAAACATCAATTCATAACTCTATAGAAATGGCTTTTCAAGCCTTGATAAAAGTAGTTTAACTCATATCATCAAGTGTTTGTCAACATCATGATTCTTACAAATTTCTCAAAATTAAACAGAATAAAAGAAGAAATTAAAGTAGAAGATTACAACCACTAAGTGATTTTCACTTCTCCTTCAAAGTCTTCAATGCCCAATGAAGCTCCTCCTTCTCTTGTCTTCAAATCCTCAAGCTCCTTGGTGAATGGGTAATGGGGGGGTGTTTTTTGGTGTGGTGTATCAAGAAATATTGAATAATGTGTGTTTTTGGGTGGAGAGGAAAAGTATATGAGAATTTAGGTGTGTAGTGTGTGGGGGTAATGAATTATATGTTGAATATTATGTATTGTATGTTGTTTAAGACATTTATATATAAGAACGTGTGTATCTTTGTTTGTGTGATGTAATTATGTGTATATAGTATATCTAATAGAGTGTCACATGGTGCGTGAGGGTGTAGTGGTGTATAACAAGAAAGATTCCATGCAAGGATTAGATGGCCACTTCTCCCTCAAAATTCCGCATATAAGTTTTTTCAATTATAGACTATTGGTGTCGTGGCACGAAATCCCCTGTTCCTCAGGTGTCATGGTGCTAAATGGGGATGTCGTGGCGCTTGAGAAGAGGCTGCTCACTGCTTGATTTCTGACCCTCATGCCGAGACAAGACCTAGGGGAGTGTCGAGGCATGAGGTCTTCTTATTCTGGGGTTGTGGCGCCAAATGAGGGGTGTCACGGCACCACAAATTTTATTACTCACTACCTAATTTTGGCCACTGGAGTCGCGATACGACCCGAAGGGGTGTCGCGGCTAGAGTTCATCCTTGTCCAAAATTTTCCATTCTTCATTTTTAGTCCCTGCACACAATTATCACAAAATAAGGCACAATTGTATCAATTGTAAGGTAATAACATGTGCAATTGTGCTCATGGAGGTGTTAAAAATATTATAATTTATGAGCCTATTAGAGAGTTAGAAGGACATCATCCATTTTGAAAAGAATAAGAAAAGAGAATGAGAAAAAGAAAGAAACTTTGTACAGAGATTTCAGTTATTTAGGAAACTGATAAGTCCAACTTCAGCCATAGAGTACCGTTATTCGTAACTTAATCAAGAAAAGAAAAGAAAAAAAGAGAAGAAAGAAAGCCTACAAAACAAACAAAGTTAGAGAAAATATCCATCTGCCATATCTCGTAGTCAAAATATGCTGATATGGCTAGCAGTATTTAGATGGATTTAAGCATCGCTACTGGCGAAAAAAAAATTCTCATAATTAATTTCTTCCTTTTGAGGATAACCTTTTGTGACCAGTTATACTTTGTAGATCACTACCCCTGCATTTACTATAAGTATCCACTTTTAGATCCATTTGCACCTAATGAGAACTATTCCTTATAGTGGGTCCACTAAGGTCCATACCTTGTTAGAGTACATGAAGTCTATCTTGGATTACATGGCATTTATCTCGGATTACATGGCATCTATTTTAAATTACATGGCGTCTTGGCAACTTCACGAGTCGATGTCAGACATCGCCTCTCCATAAGTCCTTGGATTACTATCCAATGGGAGAATTTTCTTGTTTTTCTCTAACAAAAATCTATACCTCTTATATGGCTTTGAGATCCTATGGGATCTCCTAGGAGGTTGTATGTTCGAAGGCCTAGCCTCAGCTGGTTGGTCATTCCTACATCTATTAGGAGGCTCTATGGTTCTTGAATTTCTTTAAGTTATACGACTTCACCATTTCTATCCAATAGAAACTCCTCTTCTAAGAAGATTGCATTCCTCAAAACAAACACCTTTTGCTTCGAGGGGTCGTAGAATCCAATGGATCCTTTTAAATACCCTACGAACTTACATAAACTGAATCTCATATCCAATTTATCTACCACTTGCTGCTTCACGTAAGCAGCACACCCTTATACCCTAAGGTATTGGTAAGAGGGTGGTTTCCCATGTCATATCTCATATGGTGTTTTGGGCACTGACTTGGATGACACTCTATTTAAGGTCCAATTAAATATTTATATTATTTAATCAGATAAATTAATTTAACTCCTTAAATTAATTTATAACCTATTTAATTAATTGATCATATCAATTAATTAATTATCTCCATATGGGCTCCCCAATCTTATTAGGTCCAGTTAAATAATTATATTATTTAATTGGATAAATTAATTTAACTCATTAAATCAATTCGAGTCCTAAATTAATTAAGCTTCGTTAATTAATTTTACCCAACCCTTGGATATATTCTAGTTAGAAATGTACTGTTCTAACTTAGTGTGTGACCCCTTAGGTTCACTCTAAGTTAGCCGTGAGCTTACAACTTTTATGACTTAGTTGAATAATTAATTGTTCCAATTAATTGACCCAATCAATTAACCCTCTTGGAATTGACCCATTAATTTCAAGAATCCACAAGTCATGGAAAACACCTAACAGTGCATCATGACTCCTAGTCTTGTGTGAAGATGCGAATCTATTCCAATTACGAATACCGTATAAGTAGGGGCCTTCCATTATCTAACCTCCTGATTAAGCCTATGGCATGGATTATTATTCGAAACCTCAATAGTTCAATAACTATGTATCCATTCCTAGTAACTTGACTCGATGATGAACAAATAAAAAACCCCACGTCTAATATCTATCCAACCTTGGCCAAGAATTTTGGAGTCAAGTACAGTGGAACATATAGGAGATTCATCTAGATAGGTGATGGATCCTTTATCAACCACACTTATTAACCTCCATACATGAAGATGTTACGCCCAACATAAACCCCTTGTTATTGTCTTGCAATCGAAAAATACATCAAGGTGCAACAAGTCATGTGCAAGGTTACTATGGTGCCTCAAGTTGAAGGACTAATTCTTGGACTATCGTAACAAGGATATTCCTATTCGACAATAGAATATTTCTAATTCAGAATTTTCAGGTAGGGTAGTTCAGTGTACTTGTTCTCCAACAAGCACACGCATACATGCACTAATGTCTCCACACCAATGCCCATAGCATGAGGCATCCTTCTTTCGAGCCTACATCGTATGTACAAGTCTCAACGGGATCAATGATGTCCCATCTCATAATCCTTGACTTGGAATATTTTAAGACCATAACCTTAGAGACATATTCAACGATCGCCTTCATATGCATGACTATTCCCCATAGCTATGTGTGATCTAAGGACTTCATCTAATTTTTATGATGAATTTAAGATGAAGATTGTTATTTTAATGATACTAATATGAATAAGATTGGTTCATAAGAGTATAAAGATGACCAGATCAATTAGCTCGTCGAACACAACTCTAATAGTTTCCTCCTTAGAGAACTGAATAAATGGTTTCCTATGGTAAAATGAGTGAATACCATATGCATCTCCTTCCAAATCACTAATGTGCTCTTTTAGAGTGTGTTCATCTTCAATAAAAGGATGCTCTATAGCATTGAAACCTCTAACTACAGAAGCAAATGATCGGCTAATAAATTTCTCCAGTGGCTTAGGTAGTGGAATAGAGGTTTTGGGTTTGGGTTTGGGTGAGAATACTAGAGAGGGAATTTTCTTGAAAGAGGTTGCATAGTTATTTTGAATCAAGATCTCCCAAGATACTAGGAATTTGTTTTTTTTAAAAAAAAACACCTAAGAGTAGGTGGGAGTATTATTATTCATTAAAGATTAAGAAAAATTCAGTACAATGTCAAAAATGTAATTTCAAAAGCATAATAAAAGACTCCCATACAATCAAAATCTAAATCTAGGCATCTTTAACATATCCATTCAAATCTCCCCACAAATTGGAGATATCCAAGATTGATTGAGCAAGCTTTGAAGAACAAAGATCACAAGCTTGGTTTGCAAGCCAATCAATCACCCCATTTGCCTTTTGAAAGGCATGTGTAAATGTAACTTCTATATCTTGTGCTAATTGTTGAATCTTTCTCACAAGGTGCTATAACTTCCAAATGATGTGTTGTGAACCATTGAGCATGTCAATACTAGTAATGCATCGGCTTGACCTAATTTTATTGAAACCTAGAGATTGTCTAATCTCCAAACCTTTCCAAATTGCAAACATCTCCACAAAAATAGTTATGTTGTGGGATACATACTCATAGAAGGCTACCATAACCTATCCATTGTGGTCTCAAAAGATGCCTCCCATACCAGAATCCCCAGGATTACCTTTTGAAGCCTTACCTATATTGAAATTAATCCACCTAAGAGACGGCTTTCTCCATCTTACTTGTATAGGCATATTACTCTTCATTTGTCAATTATAAGATAGGCCCAACTTAGTTGCCACATTATGGTCCACTCTCTAATGTTTTGCAACCAAAATCTTCCCATGATAAAGCTATTGTAGTCAAGAAATAACCCTCCAAATAACCATATTAGAGCTCACTCATTTGCCTCTATACTATACATCGTCCCTCGCCCCCCATAGATGCTAAATAATTAGCAAATGAAGGACCATACGGATGTGGCCCTTACCAACAAAAGGAGAGGATAAAGAGGAACCTAACTCAAGAAAAGGTTGGCGAAAAGCTGCCAAATAGTTTGGGGAATTATGTCCGTCAGAAATATATGTGGAATAGTTTTCAAATGAAGGCAACAATAGCATTGAGATGCTAATATAAATCCCCATTCTTGCATCACACTATCACTTGGAATTTTTCTATAAACCGAGCGCCACAAGAAAATAGGAAAGATTAGGGCTAAACAAAGGAGTCCAAAATTGCTCCAAGATATGCTAAATGGTACTAGCTTCTCTATAGAAATCACAAACTGATTTGGTAGTGAAACTACTATGGGAAGTCAATGTCCAAATAAGTCTGTCTCTATCATCACCAATTGGAATTACTAAAATCTATTGCATCAAGGAATCTAGTAGCACCATTTCCAATTTCCTTTTATTCCAGTAACTAACCCACCAATATCATCAGATTGGTTCATCTCCATGAGGGGCTTGAAGGAGACTTGATAAAGGCTGATAAGTTGACCATCTATCATGCTAAAAAGATGAGTTGTCGTCTCCTAAAAGCCATATATAATGAGGTTCCACTTTTTCATTATGTGATAAATTATTTTCCAAACTAGGGAGTTATTTGGAAGAGGAGATATTGTGCTTAGAAGACAACCTTTACAATACTTGACAAATAGAAACTTCGACCATAAGGATTTTTGTTGCTGGAATTTCCACCAAAGTTTGCAAGAAAAGAAAAGGACTGATTCTTATAAACTCTTATGCCTAATCCTCCTTCATCATATGGTTTACATACTTCTTTCCAAAAAAACCAATGCATACATTTTTCCCCTCCTTTTGCTGCCCCAAACAAATCGAGCTAAGAGACCCTCAATTTTTTGGATCATACTTGAGATTGGCTAAATAACCTAAAGAAGGTATGTTGGAATAGAGAGGAGCACACTTTTAATTAAAGTCAGTTGGCCACTAAAGGTCAAGGAGACCATCTCCCACCCTTGAATCCTTCTTTGAATTTTAGCATAAATGTCATCATAGAGCAAGTTCCTTTTGCGACCTTGAAATAAAAGGCCCAATATATGTAACTAGTAAGGAGCGTAACAAAAATTAGTCAAACGCTTTATCATTTATGTCTTGCTTAGGATAAGTGTTTCCCGATAAAGAAGGAACTCTTCTTATAATTAACAAGTTAGCCCAAAATAGATTCGTATGATCTAATAAGTTTCATGAGCTGAGAAAGACCTGCCTCATTTCCTTGCACAAACATCATTAGATTATCTGCCTAAGCAAGGTGAGAAACAAAAATGCCCTTTCCACCATATTGAAGCTTTGGATAATAATGAAAAAGGAAATCCATATTATGTGAAAGATAGTTAGCAACAAGGATGAAGAGGCTCAGCGACAAAGGATCACCTTGCCAAAGGCCATTCTTTGATTTGTAAAAAAATACTAAAAGTTCACCATTAATCAAGACTAAGAACCTGTAGTTCTCCACAAAGGAGAAATAAGCTACATAAAGTTAGTGGAAAACCCAAAACCTTGGACTTAATAAAAATCTATGCCCTAGGCTTAATCGAGCGATTAGTTATCAAAAGGACTATAATTTTATGTTATTCAAAATTTGAATTAGTTCGCCACTTCACCTCAGACTGTGAGTTATGATGTACTTCTAGGTGATTTCCATGACTTGTAAGTTCTTGGAATTAATGAGTTAATTTTATAAGGATTAATTAATCAAAATAATTAATTAAGTCATAAGAGTTATGAGTCCACGACATGCTTAGAGTGAACCTAAGAGGTCACACCCTAAGTTGGAAAGAGTATATTTCTAGCTAGAATATATATAAAGGTTAGGTCAAATTAATTAATTGAGATCAATTTATTTGAGGCTCAAATTAATTTGAGGAGTTAAATCAATTATTTAATTGGACCTAATAAGATTAGAGAGCCCATGTGGAGCTAATTAATTATTTGATAGGATCAAATAATTAAGTAGGGTATAAGTTAATTTAAGGAATTAAATTAGTTTATCCGACTAAATAATGTGGTTATTTAATTGGACGTAATATGATTAGGAACCCTACATGTGATCAAGTTAACTAATTGATATGATCAATTAATTAAATTGAGCATATTTAAATACTAAGATTATTTAATAGGTTCTAATATGATTAGAAAGCCCAACTGGAACTAACTAATTAAATTAATTGGAGCAATTAATTAAGTTGGACTTATTTAATTAATAAAAATCAATTAATTAGACTTAATTAAATTAATTAAAATCCAAGTCCAAGTTAATAGGCTCATAGGAAGTCCACTAAGAAGTTTAATTGGTTGAATTAAACTTATATTAGAGTTTGATAGAAAGAAAGAAGCAAATAAGGAATGTAGTGGAACCCTAGTAGGACTAGGGTTGAAGGAGTCCTACATAAAGACTCCCCCTCTCATGGCCGAAATTAGCTACCACAATAAGAAAAAAAATATCCGGCCAGCAACAAGAAAGAAAATCAATCACATTCTTCTCCCTTTGATTCCTTTCCTCTATAAAAAAGTTCCACTTTTTGATCTTGGGTTTAATTCTTCTATTCACAGGTTGAATTCCACAAATTCTAGATTCAACAGGTGTAGAAATGTCAAACTTGTGGATATACTTGGAGAGGTAACACTTTGAACTCTAAGCTAACTGTTTCCAACAAGAGAGGTATGGAATTAAGATTTGCGCAAGAATTATATGAATGGATTCAAGATTCGAGAAGGAGTTCATAAAGAGATAATGATTTGGACCGTTACCTACATTTTCTTTAGTCATAGTTCATATAAAGGTAAAGGTACCATGTCTTCAATCTTCATCACCTATAATTTAATTTTATGGCTGGCCTCAAAATATTACTTATATAAGTAAATTAATTATTGTTTCTTCCTATATGATGACGCATTTAATATGATGAACAACACGAACATGTTAAATGATTTAGTATAATTAATTTATCGCATGGACTACTAATAAAATTATATCAAATTTAGGAAGCATGTATCATAAGTACTTACATAAATATAAAATTAGATGTATAAAAATATACAACATAATTTCGAGTCAAACTGAACAACCTTTGAGAACTTTAATTTCTTCAAAGTAACTGCATTGATGGCATGACCTGGCTAGTTAAAACTAGGAGAGCATCACCGGTAGAAAGGATGAGATGATTGGTGCACACTAGAGGCGAACTCATCGGCCCAACCTAAGTCCAACTACAAGCTTTTTAACTGCAACAACTTTTTTTAATTTTGGTTGTGTTTTACGCTTCTAGAGACTACGTGAACCAATAGTATTTGCAACGCCAAACTTGTATGGTGTATGCAAGAGTTTTTGCCTATGCACAGTGCTCTACACGAGTTGTCGAGTAATGGGGTACTTTATTTGCGTGCCCCTACGATAGGTGTGTACATGGGTAAATGCCCACATGCAAATATGCAGGGTAACAACTAACAAGTGCACGCAGGGCTAGCTTACATGCAATACCTGACATGTGTGCACTAGCTTACATGCAACACCTGACATGTACACTGGGCGACGACCCACCATGACGAATTATATGCTTGACAACATACTGCTGTTTAACCTATTGTGCACATATATGGGGCAGTAGACGGGGTTGTTGCTTGTCGTTATGTTGCATGCAAATTTCAATATTTTAAATTAATTATTAATTCTTAAAATTGTGAAGAAATGGTTTTTCATGAAAAAATGTGGATTTAATTCTAAGCTTGAAAAAAGGTGAATAAAGATTGGTAAATTTGCATTCTCTAAATCTTTCATGTGATGGTCAATTTTAAGCATGTTGTGAATGTTATATTATCATAGAGCCTAGATTATTTTATGTTGAATAGTTTATTTTGAGTTTTAATTAAAACAAGGTCGGCGAGTTTCACCTTTTCATCTATTCTCAAAGTATTTTTCTTCTTCCCTCCTATGTACCTCCCCTTGGAAGAAATTTCAAGATTTCTTGTAGTTTAGAAATTGTAATAACAATAGATGATAGGTAGTGAGGTGTTTTTTTAGTAATTTGGCAGGCATTATAAGAAGTAGGAATAGAAGAAGAAGGCGAGGAATATAGGCATATGAATGTATGGGATACATTTATGTAATAGATAGAATTTATTTTTAATTTAATTATTATACTAAAGCTAACCTAAATTAACTTTGGCTCGAGTGGATTGCATAGGATAATTGCCTATGATCATCCCAATATTTGATTATGTATATGATGTATGCATGATTTAGTTAATGGTTTTCTTATAATTAAGCTTGCGACACTAGGATAGTATAATATTAAATAAACAAAATCTAGGATTATTAGATGAGGTCTTGCATTATAAAACTTGACTCTCACTTGAAATAAGTTCAAGTATAGAACTTTAACAAGTTCTATATCAAGCAAATATGGGCTATATTAGGTTGGACCTAATCGCCCATGCCTTCCGTCAAAAGTATGTGACATGAGACTTGCTACGACATTCAGTGCATTGGCCACGAGTTGTGGGATGTGCTAAGTGAGATGTGCTAAGTGATGGAAAGTTGTGATCACTACTCGCATAGAGATGCCAATACAATGTGATGTTTAAATGTTGGCCATGAGTATTGGGACATTTAAATATTTCATTAATATGGAGATTTGATGGGTCTTACTTGACACTAAGTACCATATGGGCTCATGAAATTTGGGTATATGAAAAAGGTGAGGTAAAAGAGCTTGAGGATTGATGGAGATGCAATCCTTAACATGTTAACCACCTTTTAGTGTGGTCATATAGGTTCATAAAATTGGAGTGTTCGAAATTGCTAATTGAACTTCAAGCCCACTAGGATGATGAAATTTAAATAAAATAGTGAGAGACATTTATAATAAAAGATCATATTATAGATGAATAAATTTTTGAAGACATGCTTATTTTTTGCCTTGAATAATTTTTTAGATAATTATAAAATGACCAAAAATCCACTTTGTATTAATTCTGAATTGCGATAAACTCATTAGTCCTAACTATGTCGATTGGTTGAAAAACCTTCGAATTATTTTACAACCCTAAAAAAGGGCTTATGTCCACGATGTTGCGTTGTCATTGACTCCACCCATGGATACCACTGGGGTAGAGTTTGTAGAACATCGCAAGCAAGTTGAGGATGATGTGAAAGCCCAGTGCTATTTGTTAGCATCAATGTCAAATGAGTTGGAAAGGCAACATGAGAATTTGACACGTGCTGCTGAAATTCACCTTCACCTACAAGAGTGGTACAGTGAATATACTAGGCAAGCGAGATATCAAGTCTGAAATGAGCTTCTTCAAAACCGTATATCTATGGCTTTTCAATCCATAGACTTTGCAAAATAAAACCAAAGAAGACAACACGTATTGTGAGCAAGTTGGGAGATAATATTTCATTGGATCAAAGAAGCATCACAATTAGAAGAAAATGGCCAATTTTTTTCCTTAGTCCATAATGTGTAGATCAAAATATATGCAAAAAATTACTTGAACTTTGCAAGTGATTGTTGGGCTTGCATTAAATTAAAAATAAGCATTTTTCAAACTTGTGCAGTTTTTGTATTTTGGGCATAACTCTATGCTCAAAAAGACCTATGGACCTGATTCTTGATTTATTTGAAAGACAAGAGATAGAACTACAACTTTACTATTGGAAGCTCAACCCAATTTAGCTTTAATTATAACAGAAAATCTGTCCAAATATGTGTGTTGGAAATGATCTATCTATGTTGACAATTAGAAGAAAAGGGCCATTTTTTTGCCTAAGTCCATCATGTGTAGATCAAAATATATGCAAGAAATCACTTGGACTTTTTAAGTGATTGTTGGGCTTGCATTAAATTTAAAATAAGTATGTTTCCAAACTTGTGCAGTTTTTGTATTTTGGGCATAACTCTATGCTCAAAAGCACTATGGGCTTGATTCTTGCTTTATTTGAAATCTAAGAAATAGAACTAAAAATTATTATTGGAATCTCAGCCCAATTCAATCTTGATTATAGCAAAAAATTCATTTAAGTATGTGCATTGGAAATGATCTATTTATGCTGATAGATCTCCTTAAATCAAAAATAACTTTCTTTCTAGTGGTTAGAATTAGGTGATTCAAGTGCAAAAATGAAGCTAATAGACAAATCTAAAACTTTCCTATTGATCAATTTCACAAATTTAGCTAATTAGATGGAGAAAAATATGTGACCAAAAAGGACATGTAAATTTATAGCAAATTTGAAGTTAATTTGGAATGAATTTGGAGATGCTAATTTAGGCACTCTTCTATTGTAAATAGGAGCTTTTGGATGGTATTTAAGACATACAAAAGCCCTTACAAAAACCCTTAGAGGGGGTGAAAAAGTTTTATTGTTGTCTTTTTTTAGGCTAAGTTTTCTAGTAGTAGTGTAAATTTTCTAGTAGTAATATAAATGTATTCTCCAATTTTTGTTCTATTTTTAGTCTTTTCTACTTTCATTATGTATTTCTAAATTTCATTTAGTTGAGCAGAAAGAGTGATGCTCTTGATGGAGCAAGATGAATAGTTATAAAGGTGCGTAATATTCAGGTGTGTTGTATTGTTGTTTTAATTTTTGAATGAAACCCCACCAACAGCTAACGTGAAACCTTAATTTATTGTAGACAAAGGTGTGTATAAATGCTTGATCCTAGAAACATGTATTGGTGTTAATAGATAGTTTACAAATAATAAGATAATATCATAGTTACCTTAATGCATAAGCTATTTGATAACATCTTCCCATTGGAACCTTCATTATGTATGGATTTCAGTAGTAGCATTTAAAAGAGATAGAAACAACTTTCCTGTGGATCGACTTCAAACTCGCTATAAATTTATTACTTGACACCACTTGTACTTAGGTTTGCAACCTTAAAGTTGTAGCAAGTTTTTAGCGTCGTTACAGGGGAAGGCAAGGTAAGTTTTCAGGTTTGTAAATATTTCTTCTTTGCAAATATCGTGTATTTATTTTCTTTATGATTATATGATCATATGGTATCGTCGTCATAATTCTAGGCGTTTAGTTAGAAATAATTCTAAAACTCTGTTTGAAAATTTGTTTGAGTCACCTCCACACACTTCCACAATAGCTGAAAATGAAAGTGTCTAGGATAGAAATGAGAATCAACAGGTGCGTACCATATATTATTACTTGTAACCTCCTTAAAATTCTTCTCCTTCTTATTTTATTTTTCTCTAAATGCAAATAACTTTCGATTCAAGGTAGGTATGATCCCTTTACTTCCTAATTTTCATGGTTTAGAATCTGAAAGTCGTTACTTGCATCTGAAAGAATTTGATGAAGTATGTGCCACTTTTGAAGATCAAACTTATAAATGAGATTGTTAAGTTCAAATTATTTTCTTTTTCTTTAAAAGATAAAGTAAAAAATTGGCTTAACTCTTTAAAATCTAGGTCAGTTGGCACTTGGAAAGAAATGCAAGCTAAATTTTTGAAAAACTTCTTTCCAACTCATAAAACTAATACTTTGAAAAGATAAATCTAAAAGTTTTCTCAAAATTCTATTGAAACTTTCTTTCAATGTTGGGAAAGACTTAAAGATTTTTTGAATTCATGCCCACATCATGGTTTTGAAAAATGGCATTTAATTAGTTTTTTTACGAAGATTTAACTCCTGAAACTAAATAATTTGTTGAAACAA
>CM033109.1:11875515-11991538 GCA_019321725.1 Paulownia fortunei | reverse complement strand
TATATTTACACCTGCATCACATGAATCTAATGAGCTAAAGGCTCAATAAGATGAAATAGTGCAATAACAAATAACATATATGCACATCTCATAAATCATTAAATGCATTATTCTATTTAATAACTTTCATTCATAAATCATTCTTTATGGCCCTTGAAGTGTGGTACCTAAATAATAGCGATAGACTATGATTTTCGAAACCTATTCATATTGATTAGCCAATAAGAGAACTAATACGTGATTTTCATACTTGGTATTTCAACCTCAGGTATTAGCCGTATTCTATCTCATTCATTATGGCTTTCCTATACTAGTTTTTCATCCTTAAGTATTTGCCACCATATGTTAGGTCTGCCGGTCCCTCCCGCATCCCTTGTCTACCCGACCATCAATCTAGTACCATACTTCCTTTTCAAAAACCTCATTATATCCTTAATAGTATCATGCTTCATAAACCATAAATGCATCAAACACTACATCATTGCATAAATAATAACAATCACATTAAAATATGAATAATATTATATGATTCTTGTAATACACCAAATGAAAACTTCAACTTACCTCAAGTTCACTTTGTGCTAAGTGAAAAGGCTAATCTCTTTGGAAAATAGAATGTGATAAAGGCCTAATATAATCAAATCATGTACTTTTTAATATCCTTTTTATAAATCATGTAGTCTATTCTACTTAAAATCATATACACTTTTCAATCTTTTGTAAACAATTCCATATCAATTACATAACCTTATAAACAATGCATACTCTATATTTTACTACTAATTGAAGATATTAAACACTAGGGCAGCATTAAATAACTAATAATTCAAATATAATTATTAGGGCAGCCCACAAAATATGAATACAATCCGAATTAAAATGATGTAAACTTATTCTAACTCAAATTGATTCTGACCTTCAATTAAGCAAACTAATTGCTAGTGTTCTCAATCATTTGTAGTCACCTTCAAACACAATATAAGCATTATAAAATCAATAGAAACAAGTAAATTAAACAATTTCACAAGACTATCAAATTTGCTAAAAGCTAACTTAACTAGCTTGGTTTTGGCTTCAAGGGTAACTTAAGTTTTCAATCATACAAAAACGTACTAAAATATGTAACCATCCAAGATACTATAAATTCATCATAAGAAACATCAAAAAAGAATATACCTTGATTAAGTTGGAATTAAGCTTCAAAATCAATGGTTTTCAAGTTTAAAAGGGTGGAAACTTGTTCTAGTTTGTGTTCTATGGATTCCTATTGATTGAATTCAATTTTTATGAGTATGAGAGTGTAGAAATTTGGGAGAAACTTAGGAGAATAAGGGCTGGTCATTTTTGAGGTGCTTCCACAAGAAATATGGATGAAAATGATTTCTTTCACCTTTCAAAGAGAGGTAAGTGGAGGGCTATGATTGGTTGCATCATGTTTGGTGTATTCTCATGCCAAAAGCCATGTTTATAGGCTAGGGAGATGAAAAAAATTGATGCTTTGGTGTTATAATCAAGTGCAATGCAGTTTAGAATGATTCCACACAACCTAGTTAACCGACCAATCAAATTGCACCATTTTGCATACTTTTAGTTCTTATCAAAATGTAACATATTTCAAGTAAATATTTAGGCAACTATTCACTTTATCATATAACTAGTATGGAGCAATATAAATAATTCATCTCATGGCTATTCAACACATCAATCTTTTTTAATCAAGATACCAAGCTTTTCACTGCAAAAAGGCACTTAAGGAATATGTTAAATCAAGAAACAAATATTTGATCTCATATTTTATGTACTAATGCATGTTAAAGCATAACTGAAGCATATAATAACAATTATTTATGTTCATGTAATCATGCTATTTGTATGCCATAATTCGATAATGCACATTGATTAGATGCAAAATGCTTATTATTGGCTATGTAAGAGAAAATTGAGAATTGGGCATTATAGGATTAGTTTGGATGAGCAAAAGAAGAGACAGAGGCAAAATAAAAAACTAGCTAAAAATTCAAACTGGCACCACAATGCCTAATGGAGGAGTCGAGGCGCGGAGGCTGAAAATTAGACAAAAATTGGAGGAAATCGCCATGCCATGACATTCTTATGATGCACCACGGTGCCTGACTTAGGCACTATGACACCCCCAATACTAAATATAGATATTGATATAACAATAATTTTAATAAGGTAGCACATGTGTATACATGTGTATATAATTCTTTTGTCAACTGTAGCACTTTGAAAAATAGTAAAAGTGTTTTCTTATAAATAGATAAAATCATCTATTTACATAAAAAAAATACAACACCCATCATAGTCACACTATTCTCAAACTTATTTACTATAAAATTTCAAGAGTTATATAGGACACGACATCCCAAAATTATAATACAATAGACACAAAAATCAAAATAATAGCCTATACTTTCGAAAGCAGTAAGGACATTTTGCATCTTGTAACCCTTTATATATAGACAACAATTTACACCATAATAATGATTGTAAAAATTAGAATATGACTACAACACAACCTAGTAAGTCGTTATCCATGTACAGTGATCCTCAGAAGCCTGTAGGAGCTCCAACAACCAGTCCAGTAAGTCTTAGAGTCTCAGATATCACCATGCTTACCTACAATGCGTGAACTACATGAGCTAATGCTCAGTAAGTGAAAATTATACATGTTGAAGAGATAATTTAACATATATACGATGCATCTATATAAAATCATGCGAGAAATGCAAGCTCCTGGACCAAAATAGTTCATTCAAAATCATTTTCCACCACTGGGCCCTTGGCCTACCTACTATGCACCAGATAGAGTTGCGAACAATATCAATAATCACATGGCCATAAACAAATTGACACAGTCCGGGGGCCATCTCTTGGATCACCAGAGGTCCACCCCTTGTCTTCCCATATGATCATCTAAAAGTCTTTCCACCAGCGGCATCAATAAGGGCACAGTTAAGTGGTCCACCCTCTTATGACCACCAGAGGCACACCCCCTATCCACCCCTATGATCCTATGAGAAGTAATACTCGTGGCACCCCAAAATATTATATAAATAAATCACATAGGCCTCGGTACACTAGTAGTGGCCAACCAAAATATTTTCTTTCTGAAAACAATGTCATCCATGCAAAACCTCAACTGTGAGCATGTATTATGCATGCACGTGTAAATGTTGATGAATAGCATGTTCATTGACACATCGGATCCCATATCCCATCATCCAAGTAATGTATGCACTATAAGATATTTATAATACTCATAATACACTCATCAAGGCACAAGAATCACATTTAATATAGATAAGGCAAGAAATACTATGCCCATGCATTGTAGTTGCAAATGGATTTTCACTTCATAACATTAATAATTTTTGCACCCTTAAGTATATTCAATCACTCCTAATTTTTTAGCACACTTAGATAACATATATACAGATAGAACCAAGTCAACTATTTCCAAAACTAATGGATTTAAATCTGTAAAATCAGTCCCCATCACATAGGACAGAATCTGAAATTCGATAAAGATAGTTTTGAGCATATTTTTAATTATCATCCCATATTTTAATTCCTAAGCTATCCAAACCTAATTACATAATCTTAAATCCTATATAAACACATTCATGATGATAAATATATAATTTACCCAAGGTTTCTTGCATATTTGAAGCTCAACAAACTAGAAATCAACATATACACAAATTCTGCCTCTTAGTGGTTCTACTATGCATTTGCAACCACAAATCATTCTTTTATGCATAATAAATGAATAACCTCCAACATCATCATGAACAAGATAATAATCTTAAGAAATCAAAAAACCCTCAAATAATATAAAAATTGATGTCAACCTCACTAATGCCTGTTTCAGCTTCAACTTGTGATTACTACTTCCTTTTGCTTCATTTGCCCTTTTCTATCACTTGGAATCAATTAGGACCAGCTTAGAGAGATTTTGACATGAGTTTAGAACCTGAAAATGACTGAAAATGGTTGAGGGTTGCGGGTAAATGGCTAAGAGTGAAGGAAAGCTTAAGGTGCTAGCTTAAACTTGGTAGCAAGCATGAGGTGGCAAGTTGTGGTATAAATCAGACCTTTGTGATACTCGAGCCTCTTACTACTCACATGGACAAATATGATTCATGCATTACATGTTAATTTTATATGCTATTTGCATTTCTATTGACATTGCATAATTTATTTCATTTTATACGACATTTTTGAATATTAAACTTAATTATGAAGTTTTTGCACGGTATTAGTTATTGAATTTCCTAATCTAAGTAGTTGATTTTATATTGAAATAAGAAGAAAATGAGGTGGATCAATATTAGATATAGAT
The DNA here is from genome assembly GCA_019321725.1 of Paulownia fortunei. Classification (NCBI taxonomy): domain Eukaryota; kingdom Viridiplantae; phylum Streptophyta; class Magnoliopsida; order Lamiales; family Paulowniaceae; genus Paulownia; species Paulownia fortunei. The sequence goes on along the minus strand of CM033109.1, from coordinate 11,987,172 downwards.
GGGATATATAGGTTATAATTTTGGAAGTGTTAAAAGTGTTACTAGTAAGCTTATACGGTTTAATTTGATTTGATCAAGTTATTTCAAAAGTATATATTTGTAAATTAACATACTTGGGATATTAGACATGATATAATGTGATTTAAGTGTCCTATTACAGGGCCCATATATGCATATGATTTAAGAAATGCAAACTTGATATTTCATTAAGAATCGGATGTGAATCAGTTTGGAAATCTAATGAACGGACATAGGAAATAAGTATGGGAATGAATGGTGACTAAGATAGGTTGCAACCAAATAAAAATAGGTGTGACACACAAGATTGGGGCTGCAAGATAAGGGAGAAAATCAGATTTTGCTATTCACTTGCCAACTCGTGCTTTCTTATTAAGCTTAAGCTAACACCTCAAACCCTTCACCCTTAAGCAATGACCAGACCCTCATTTCAGCCATTTTCATCTTCCAAACACACACCTTAAGGTCTACAAGTGATCCAAATTGATTCCAAGTTGAAATAAACGCAAGAAAAGCAAAGGAGAAGTGATTACCATCAAGTTAACCTCAAAATCTGTATAGGTAACACTTATCTACGGTTTTGCCTTTGGTTTTCAGATTATTATGAATGGTTTTATTGTTTATTAAGCTTTCAATATATCTTATAAAAGTGTTAGGAAGTTTTTAGTTAGACTTTGGTGCACAAAGAAAGGGTTTTTTATGACAAACACTTAATAGGAAATACTTGTGGCAGAAACTGTCATCTTACTATTTTCTTGTGTTTTAGGCTTCAAAAGTGTATGGTATGTTGAATAAAACCTATAATTAATACCATTTACATGACCATATATTATTTAAGAGTATTGGAATGAAGTTTTATCAGTTGGAAATTGAAATAGAGAATGATATTGGAGAAACACTCAAACTGCCAAAATAGCAAAATCTGTTTTGGTGTGCTGTGAAGGAAACTAAATTAAGGGAGCTAAATCCATTATTTTTGGTAATATTATGGCCTATTTATCTCCTTATATATTTTATCTAAGTATGGTGAAAATTTTGGAGTGATTTAATATATTTAATGGTGCCAAAACCATTAATGTCATGAAGTGTGAAAAACTGTCACGGTAGGAAACAATCTGTTTCAGTATGTCGTGAAGAGAGCTGAACTTGGAAAGCTATATCCGTGATTTTTAGCAATTCTATGATATTGTTACATTTATATACATGTTATCTAAGTGTGGTAAAAATTTGGGAGTGATTGGATATGCTTAGGGATGTTAAAATTATCATGCAACTAAACTTGACAGCAAGAAAATATGAAAATGTGAATCTGCCACATTTGACCACTTAGCATGTTTCAACTAGACATGTTACTATTGAGTGTTAACAATTAGGCACATGCTATTAGAGTTATAATACTTCAATTACATGGTGTTTGCATGTATTTAAGATGAGAAATTGAGGTATTTGAGGGGCTATATTGGGTTCTAGTTTGTGAAAGCTTGATTGTTAGCTTATAGCTTGGTGTTTAAGGTCTAGTATGAGATTTTGTGCTTTCAACTTGCCAAATTGGGAATGGTTCTTGATGTTGGGTAATATTATAGGCTATTTTACATCTAAGGTTGAAGAGGAATACTAAACAAATTTAGACTAAGCCACCAACCAGGGAAAGGTAAGTAAAGATTCATTTGCAACTACAATGCATAGACATAGTAGATGTGTGAATTATATGTAATATCATAAATCATATGTGCATAGTAGAGGGCTCTCCATTGAGCATACATACATGGGCATTGTAATTAGCATGTGCATGCATCATATACAAGCATTGTGATAAATCTTGCATTTGCACAGCATGATTCAGAGAAAGGAAAATATTTTGCTGACCACTACTAGTGCACCGAAGCATGCATGGATTTGCAGGTTCGCGTGCATGGATTTGCATGCGTGTAAGTATGCATGGATTTGCATGCTTATATGATTATTAGCCATTAGATTATGGTGGTGTACAGAGCTCTTTTCCAGTGCATGGGATAGTAGTGTTGGTCAGGGGCCCAAGAAAGAAATGATTTTGAGATAAATATTTTGATGCATAAAATTGCATTATGAGCATAGCATTTTGAGTTGCATGACTTGATATTGTGGATTATTCTTTAACATGCATAATCTTTACTTGTTGAACATTAGCTCATATAGTTTATGTATTGTAGGTGAGTACGACGATACTTGAAGCATCTTTTATTGGCTGGGCGGCGGTTGGAGCTCCTGCAGGTGTCTGAGAGAGTGTGTACATGGATGACGACCTGTTGGGCTATCTTGTTGGCTTGTTATATTTTGAGTCTGTTGTATTATATTTTTAGACTGGTACTATATTTTGATTTTAAAACTTTACTATAAATAAGTATGTAAATATTAGGTCGTTGTGGCTGTTGAGCTTTTATATAAATACCGATCCTGCTATATACATGACATGTGTTATAAAGTATTTTAAATAGGGTTGTGCATGTAAGAAGTGATTTATCTTTTCTTAAAGTATAAAATATATATATATATATATATATATTCCATGCATGAACACAGGTTCTATAATGTCAAATTATAATATATATCTAGTTGTGTAGTAATGGGGGTGTTACACCTTTCACCTATCTTTCAAGGTTAGATCAGATGTACCTTACTATACATTAATTTTATTGCATCCTATTTTAATTATCACAAGATACCATAGATGATTCATAAGTCAATTTCCTAGCCGTTCATTTAATTTCTTACCCGATTGTCACTCGATTCTTAAATAATTGTCCATATTAAAAATTATATAATCTTATACATAAATGAATATTGTAATATCACCTTTGAATCATATTATCTTATTTTCAATATTTCAAATATGCAATTTACCGATATATACTTTTGAAATACCTGGATGAAATCGAATCAAACCATATAAGCTTACTAGTAACAACTTTAATGCTTCCAAAATTATAACCTATATATCCCATCGATATTCATATTGATCAACCTTAGTTTCTTCTTATTTCAATTTAATGTTGATTACTTATATTATGCTGATCGACAACTAACACTATGAGATTTTCTATAAATTTAGTGAACAAATATGATTATAAGATAAAATGGATTATGCCATGTAGTTTCAATGCAAGCATTTATGAATAACATGTAATGTATGAATCATACTGGTTGAGTAGTGTGAGGCTCGTTTATTACATCCATGGCGCTACCTTATAATTTTTGTGCGAAAAAAGGGTTTTTAAGGGCCTTTTGGAGACATGGTATAAATTGAGAACTTAGTGTTCAATCTAAGGGATTTTTTTATTTTTTGGACAGCCCAAGGAGCAGCTATGAAGAGAGCTAGGGTTTAGAGAAGACAATTGAAGACATCTCTCATTTGGATACAGAGAGGATTCTTTCTCTTATTTATCAATTCTTTTATTTCTCTTTTAGTTTCATTCATATGATGTATCAAAACTTTGTCTTCTTTTTTCCTACATTAGCCATGAGCTAAATTTTAGTTTATATGGGTTGATGTAGCCAAAGTTGAATCCTATATTTTGAGATCTTAATCTATCATATTTCAAGTTTATCAACTTATTTATGTTATTTGTTTTCATTGCATTTTGATTTACTTGGTCAAAAATCTAGATTATTTTATATATAAAATTTGGTACTCGAGAAAGGGAATTTAATGCACGACCATAGGATAGCACAACTTAGGGATTCATGTAGTCAAGAGGCTTATGAACCCTTCGAAGTCTTGAAAGAGAATTCATTGGGCTTGATAGGGTTTTAGTTTGAGACTTTATAAAGATATTGAAATCTTGATTAAATTCATAATCACTCGACACTTGAGAGTGGAAGTTGATGATTTCAGGAATTCTCGACTTATAAATTGTTAGCTTGAAAATTGATAGATTGGATCAATAAACATAGGTGAAAACTAAGTGAATCGAACCCCTAGAATTGATTATCCACTAAGTGTTTGTTTGATAAATTACCTAAGTGAACTTTTAATTTAATCTTAGAATTTTTAGTTTATCTATTTGCAACTTCTACTTAAATTATCTAGATAAAGCTAGGATTATTATAGTTGAGGTACTTATTACATATTTGATAACAATCCCTGTGGAGACAATACTCTATTCACATATTATACTATATCTTGATACCGTACACTTGCGGTAGGATTTCAACGAATAATATTGGTATCATTGTCGAGTATTATTTTCTTATTTGCATTAATATCGTTATGAATTAGTCTTGAATTTAATCTAGATATTTTTTATTATTAGAAAATTTTATTTTGTTGTTGCAAGTTAACTATTCATGTGAAGAACTAGAAGTGTTGAATTGCTTTCTTTTGATTCAGAGATTGTAAGGACATTTCAATAACGAATAGGAGGAGCAAGAAGAGCTGAAGTTCGAGTAATGAAGAACAACAACAACAACAAAAATTTACCAATTCTATAACAACCACAAAGAGCTATCCAGGATTATTTTCAATCGAACATGAATCAAAACTATTTCAGAATAGTGCGCCAACCAATCAATGCAAACAACTTTGAGCTAAAACATGCTCCCATTAGCATGGTTCAACAGAATTAGTTTGGAGGTAGTGTATTGGATGATCTGAATGCTCATCTCGCTATGTTTTTGGAGACATTTGACACAATCAAAATGAATGGTGTTTTAGACGATGCTATTAGACTCCATTTATTCCCATTCTCTCTCAAAGACAAGGCAAGATTGTGGCTACAATATTTTGCACCGGTGAGCATTGCTAATTAGAATGATTTGACTCAGAAATTCCTCACTAAATTCTTCCGACCTAGCAAGACTCTCCAACTAAACAGTGAGATCACCCAATTCAGATAAATGAGTTTTGAACCATTGTATAAGGCATGGGAGCGATTAAAGGATTTTTTGAGAAGATGGCCACAACACAGTTGTAAGGATTGGCAACAAGTTCAGTATTTCTATAATGGACTGAACAGTCAAACAAGGACAATCATAGATGCTACAGCTAGGGGTACTTTGATGTCTAAAACTGCAAATGATGCATATATGTTGCTTAAAGAAATGACAACTAATAGCTTTTAGTAGCCTTCCAAAAGATCATCAGTCAAGAAGGTAGTTGGGCTTCTTGAGCTCAATCATTTGGTTGCTCTCACTACATAAGTCTTTGCTCTATCCAATCAGTTTGCTGCATAGACCACCAATAGACCACCTCATGAAGTGCATACAACCTCATCTCCTTTCAATCCACAAGAGTCTAATAAGTAAGTAAACTTTGTGAATAATCAAAACTTCAATTGTAGGGGCAATCAACTGTCAATTCACTACAATCTAAGGCTTTGCAATGAGAAATTGTCTTATGAAAACAACATGAATGTGCTCCTACCTCCTATAAAATAAAATAATCCATCCAATTCTAACAACGAAGAGGGTGAGAAAAATCATCCTTAGAGGATATGTTTAACACTTTTGTTGGTGAGACAAAAACTAAATTTAATCGTGATGAAGCTAAGCTTGACAATATTGAGAACCAGATGGGACAATTTGGCATCAAGTGTAGGAGCTCACATGACTAGTGTGGGGGAACAAATCAAATCTTTGGAGGCCTAAATTGGGCAATTTAGCTACTTAGTGATGCCCAACAACAAAAGGGGAATTTTCCAAGTGACACAAAGGTCAACCCTAGAGAGCATTGTAAAGCGATACAACTTAGGAGAAAACTAAGTATAAAGGTCCTAAGTTAAAGTAGTCCACTGTTGATAGATCTCACACTCACTTGCCTATTTAGTCCAGAGGTGTAACCATCAAAAGAAGAGAAGATTTAGCATGATGAGTAAATAGGGGCTAAGAAGCCAAAATCAATTTCTGACTCTAAAACCCCTTCTAATGTCAATGTTCCCCTCCCCTTTCCTCAAAGATTCCAAAAGAAAAAATTAGACGCTCAATTTGCTAAATTTTTTAAAATCTTTAAGAAAATTCACATTAACATGCCTTTTGCAGATGCACTGGAGCAAATGCCAAATTAAACAAAATTTATGAAGGATGTGATGTTAAGAAAAAGGAAATTGGTGGACTTTGAAATAGTCAAACTTACAGAGAAGTGCAGTATTATTATTCAAAAAAAGCTATCTTATAATTTAAAAGATCTAGGTAGTTTTACTATTCCTTACATGACAGGAAACCTTTCTTTAATAAAGCACTTTGTGATCTTGGAGCAAGCATTAATTTGATGTCACTGTCTATTTTTAGGAAATTTGGTCTAGGGGAAGTGGGGTCATCCACCATCACCTTGCAGTTAGCGGATAGGTCACTTACCTATCCAAGATGAGTGATTGAAGATGTTTTGGTGAAGGTGGACAAATTCATATTTCCAGCAAATTTTGTGGTGCTTGACTAGAAAAGGATCAAGAGATTTCATTGATTCTTATATGACCATTCCTTGCCATTGGTAGAGCATTGATTGATGTGCAGTATGGGGATTTGACATTGAGAGTCAACAAAGATCAAATGTTGTTCAAAATCTACTGAGCTATGTAATTTCAAGAAGAGCCCAACACTTGCAAAAGGATAGATATTGTAGAGCAGTGCATGAATGCCCAACTCATTAAACATATACCCGAAGACCCATTGGAAAGATTATTTAGGCGATGATGAGGATTTGGCACATTATGTGTTTTCTCTTGATGCAATGCCGGTTCAAATGAAGAATGAACATTCTTTGGAGACGTTGGAAGATGTAGCTACTAAGGAGATAATAAAAGCATCACCGAAATTGAAGGAGCTTCCATAATACCTCCAGTACGCATTCTTGGGTGGGAATAAAACATATTTAGTAATAGTTTTTACCTCTTTATCTCCTTCAAAATTGGATAAATTGTTGCGAATCTTGAGAAAACATAAATCTACTTTAGGATGGTTTACTTTGGATTAGAAATGCATTAGTCCCTCCATAATCAAGCATAAAATTATAATGGAAGACTCATAGAAACCTTTAATTGAACATCAAAGACGTCTAAATCCTGTTATGAAGGAAGTTGTACAAGTTGAAGTTTTAAAATAGCTTAAGATATGGATTATTTATGCTATTTCTAATAGTTGTTGGGTTAGCCCAGTCCAAGTTGTTCCGAAAAAGGGGGGTATCACTATAGTGACGAATGAGAATAGTGAGCTTATTTCTGTTAGGACTATAACTAGGTGGTATGTGTTCATTGATTATAGGAAACTAAATAATGCTACTCACCATGACACTTTTCCTCCCTTTTATTGACCAAATGTTGGATCATTTAGTAGAGTACCAATACTATTATTTTCAGAGATGTATGATGGCCATCTTCATCGACATCGTGAAACAAATCATGGAGGTTTTCATGGATGATTTTTCTATTTTTGATTCTTCATTTGATCACTGATTGCATAATCTTTCTCTAATTTTATAGAGATGCGAGAAAACCAACTTAGTCCTCAATTGGAAAAAATGTCATTTCATGGTAATAAAGGGCATAATTATTGGTCACTGAGTATCATCTATAGGGCTAAAAGTAGATCATGCCAAAATAGTGGCTATTGAAAAGACTACCACCACCAATTAATGTGAAAGTGATTTAAAGCTTTCTTGGCCATGCTAGGTTTTATGGGAGATTTATTAAAAAAATTCAAAAATTGTTAAACCTTTATGTAATCTCTTAAAAAAGATGTGCCTTTTAATTTTGACGGTTCTTGTTTGTAGGCTTTTGAACAAATAAAGAAAGCACTTATATCAACCCCTATCATGGTGGTACCCAACTAGACTCAACCATTTGAGCTCATATGCAATGCCAGTGACTGTGCAGTAGGAGCAGTGTTGGGCTAAAGGTGGGAAAAGATCTTTCGGGCCATCTATTATGCAAGTCGGACCTTGGACAGTATACAACAAAATTACATGATAACAAAGAAGGAGATATTGGTTGTAGTATTTACTTTTGATAAATTGTGCGCTTATCTTATAGGTACTAAGGTCATTGTTTTTACTAATCATGCAGTGATTAGGTACCTATTTACTAAGAAGGATGTTAAGCTACGGTTGATTTGTTGGATTTTGCTACTTCAAGAGTTTGATCTTGACATTCATGACAAGAATGGCAGTGAGAATATGGTAGTAGAACATCTATCCTATTTAGAGTAAGAGAATGAGATAGTTGGAGCACCCATTCAGAAGTCATTTCCAAATGAACTCATTTTAGCAGTTGAGGCAAGGCTTCCATGGTATGCCGATTTGGTCAATTATCTTGCCAGTGGAGTCCTTCTTTTATATTTGTCATCCCATTAAAAGAAGAAATTCTTACATGAAGTTAAGTTTTATTTGTGGGATGACCCTTTGGTTTTCAAGAGGTGCAATAATTCTGTGATTAGACGATGTGTGCCTATAGAAGAAACTGAGGAGATTTTGCAATATTATTATTCCTCTCTTAGTAGTGGTCATTTCAGGCACACTCAAACTGCTACAAAGGTATTACAATTTGGATTTTATTGGACTTTATTATTTGAAGATTGTTATACTTTTGTGCAGACTTATGATAGATACCAACTGGTCGAGACCATCACATAACGTCATAAGATTTTAATAAGAAATATAATGGGGGTTAAACTTTTTGATATTTGGGGAATCAATTTTATGGGACCCTTTCCTCCCTCTTTTGGACATCTCTATATCCTACTTGTTGTCGACTATGTCTCAAAATGGGTGGAAGTCATTGCCACACCAACCAATGATGCTAAGGTAGTGTTGAAATTTTTACACAAACACATATTCACATATTTTGACACTCTTAGAGTGATTATTAGTGATAAAGGTACACAGTTTTACAATAAATTATTTAATAACCTTCTTACTACATATGGTGTGAAAAATAGGGTAGCATTAGGATATCACCCACAATCTAATGGACAAGCAGAATATCTAACTGTGAGGTGAAGCAAATACTTGAAAAGATGGTTATCACAAACTGTAAAGATTACGTGCACAAGCTTGACGATGCACTTTGGGTCTATCGTACAGTTTACAAGACATCTATTAGTATGTCATCATACCGATAATTGTTTGGAAAAGAATGTCATCTTCTAGTCAAGTTGGAATATTAGGCTTATTGGGCTGTGAGATAGTTGAGTTTTGATATAGGGGTAGCGAGTGACAAATGGCTCTTGTAATTAGATGAAATGGAGAAGTTTCATAATGATGCCTATGAGAATGCCAATATTTATAAAGAGAAGATGAAGAAGTGGGATGACAAAATGATTTTGAAGCGTGAATTCCAACTTGGACAACAAGTGTTATTGTTTAACTCTCGTTTAAAGCTTTTTTTGAGTAAACTAAAGTTAAGATGGTCGGATCCATTTGTGGTTAAGAGGATGTTTTTGTTTGGTGTTGTTGAGTTGAGAAGCAAAGATGATTCTTTAATTCATGTCAATAGTCAGTGGATAAAATATTATTTTAGCAATAACGCAAGGAAGGGCACCAATATTCCTCTTGGAGAAGCTAGTTAATGCATCCGATTGAAGTCTGGCTAAAGACTATATAAACGTAGCACTTTTTAGAAGGTAACCCAAGTAGTTTAATGTGCTTTGATATTTGATTTTTACAAATTTTGTTCACTTGTTTAATTTATTTTTAAGATTAGATACTTTGGTTGCATTATACCCCATTTTTTACCATCTTTTTTATCTTATTGTTTTTATTTTTCTTTTTTGTAGGATGACTTGTGAAGGCCAGAAGCAACCCACATGAAGGCATCATAAAAAAATGGACACTAGTTCAAATCGGGGGCTCACACTGTGACATCCCCCTATTTAGCATCGCGGTGTGACCTCCGAAAATTGGGCAGTAAGTAATGTTCAAAGTCACATTGTGGCTCCCTCATTTTATGTCGTGTCACGACATTGAAGATAAACTAGCCCACAGTGCAACCCTTCAAAGTTGCGCAGCGAGCCCTATTCCAACTAGTGACGCAATGCCTATTCCAAGCACCACGACATGACTCTACATTTTAAAAAATAGAGAGCCCTCGTCATTTGCACTTTCACTTCCCCTTCCCCAACTCTCTACTCCTCCTACCCCAGCAACATGTTGGGTTCACATGATACCGTAGTATGCGCAGTGAAAAATTAAAATTTTTAAAAATATTAAACTATAACAATTATAGTAATACCCTAAATCCGATACAATTTTTAACGATCTCGTAATTTCCAATGGTTGTAATAAAACAATAAAAGTATCAATTTATACCTTTTGTTGCACTCCGATTTTCTTCTTTTAATTTCTATATAGACAAAAATTATAGGGTTGTTTCTACATCTTACAATTTTCGGCCATGAGGTATATATAAGGGGCTCAAAATTCCAAAAGTCCTACTCTTGGTATTTTGTGTCTCCTTTTGATTAGTTGGAAGATTTTTTGGTTCATCCAAACTTCTTCAATTTTATCTCTTTCATATCTTCTAAAAATATTCAAGATTACCCGATAATTCCAAATTCTGGACTTTCCATCATTTTTCAATTACTTTCATGGGGGGTTCCTAATAGGCCTTTTTGAATTGGGCTTGGACTTTAAAATAAATTCCATAATTAATCTAATTAATTATCTTACCCAAATTAATTAATTCCATCTACCTCATCTAATCAAATTAGACCCAATTAAATAATCTGATTATTTAATTAAGTAAATTAATTTAGGACTACACAATTAATTTTATCCAATTAGATAATTGTTTCACTTCAATTGGGCTCCTTAATCTTATTAGATTTAATTAAATAATTAAATTATTAATTGAATAATTAATTCAACTCCTTGAATTAATTTAAGCTCCAATTAATTAATCTCTATTGATTAAATTGATCCAACCCTTTGGATCAATTCATAAATTATCAATGTTCCATCTTAAATTGTGAGTGACCCTTTAGGTTCACAATTAAGTCAGCAGTGGGCTTGCAACATTTGCAACTTATGAATAATAATAATTATTCTAATTAATTAATCCAAATATTTAGTCCGCTTGAAATTAATTCCTTAATTTCAAGAACCTCATAAGTTATGGGAAACACCTAGCAAGTGTATCATGACTACCAAGACTTAGGTGAAATAGTGAGTGAACCTATTTCAATTACAAGTATCATACACGTAAGGTCTTTCCGTCAACTAATCTCTTGATTGAGTCTAAGGTATGGATCAATAGTCGAAACCCTAATTATTCAATAACTATGATTCTATCTGAAGTTTCAATAACTCATGACGAATCGTTAGAAAACCCCCATCTAACATTCATCCTATCTTGACCAAGGATTTCTGAGTCACGAACTATGAAAAAATAGGAGATTCACTTATTCTATCAGAAAAGTGACGGATCATTTGTTGACCACTCATTAATCTTCATATATATCAATGCAATATCCAATGTATCCCCTTTGTGATTGTCAGGCAATTAGAAAATACATCAAAATAAAATACGACATGCATAAGGCTACCATGGCATCTCAAGTCAAAAGACTATTCGTGTACTATCGTAACATAGAATTTATTATCTCGACAAACAAGTTTCCAATTAAGAAATTTCAGATTTAGGAAAGTCTTATATGCCTTATCTTGCTATACTTAACATTGAGGACAAAGTTAGTTCTAAGTTTGGGAGTGGATGTATGAGCTTCATTTGCTCTTGTTTGTTTATACCTTTTGGAAATTGATGAATGTTGTGCTTATGTATATGCTTGACTCTTGTGGTATTTTTTAACTTTTCTTGTAATTTTTTGACATATTGAGCACGTAACCTTGAACATATTTGGTTTTTCTGCTTGCTTAGAGAAATTTTATGTGAACTCGATACTTTTTTTGCAATCTCATATAATTCTAAAATTTGTTTGATTGTCACTCAAGGCGAAATCATAGGCTACATAACATTAAGGAAGTGATTTAGGCCACTTTTGGATCATTTAAGCCTTTCGAAGCATCCTGTTTTTGATGTATAATCTCTAGTGTCTCCTGTTGAACCTATTGAGCCATTTTCTTTGTCACCCTACAAATCAACCTCAGCTAAAGAATTGAAATAAACTATTTATCATACATATTACCCCACATTCAACTCATGGCTATTCTTGTAACTTCATTTTGAGCATTGAAATTTGTTTGAAAAAAAAAAGAGGTGGTGATTTGTACAAAACTCAAAAAAAAAAATTTATAAAGAAAGATGACAAAATAGTGCAACACCTATTGTTCATAAAAACAAATAAGTTGGGGAGTGTAGCATTTCAAACAAAATGTGAAAAAAATGGAGTTTAATGAATAAAGTGGTGTGATCAATCAAGAGATTAAAGGTTCTTGAAGGTCTGACGCGAAGAAGTGATTGTGCTCATCAACGGTCTAGAATAATTATGTGTTATGAGTAATTTGAGTCACTATATTGTCTTTTATCCTACCATTACCCTAGCCACATGTTATAAGTTTTTGAAGTCCTAATGATCTTTGATGTTGTGTTAGTTTACATTAGTGGAGAGTGACATGAAAAACAAGCTTATAGAGCTAAAAATCACATAAATAAAAGATCAATTATTTGGTTGTGAGTTTGCATAAATCAATTTGAGTGGCAAAGAGTTAGATGTAAGAGGCTAAACACACACACACTCAAAGTATTTAAATATGGGTGAATTTGGCACTTGAGTTGAAATCGTGCATTTTGATAATATTTTGAGATTTCCTTGAGTTATAAACTCATAATGAGTTTTTAGGCCCATTTGGTTAGTAGGTTTGATTATTACTTGTTATTTTACTTATTTTATTTCTTTCTTTTGCTTGAGGACTAGTAAAATATTAAATTTGGGGGTATTTGATGAGTGGATTTTACTTTAATAAATATTTTATTTTATTGATTGCTACAACTTTAAGATTGCAAACACAAGTGTAGATTGTATCAAGTAATAAATTTATCGTGAGTCTGAGGTCGATCCATAGGAAAGTTGTTTGAAGATTTCAAGATTATATTTCTAAAAAAAAGATTGGCTTTATATGGTTTAGAATATATAAAAAAAATAATGCTATATGTTGCAAATTTTGTGAACGCAAGTGCGCATTATTGTTAATAAGTAATAAAGTAATAAATAAGTATTGTTCCCACGAGAATTGCCAAAATTATGTTAACTCTAATTTTATTTGAATAAACTCAAGAATGTGTTGATGATTATAAACTAAATCTAACTAAACTAAACTAATAATCAAAATCAATTAATAATGAAATTCTATAACTTAAAAGCCTACGGTTATGATTTCATCATAATTATTCCAAATTGAATAATTTATCTCATTAACCTCAATTTATTTCTCCAGTGATAGTTGAAAATCCCTAAATTATCCACTAACCTTTCCCGAGGTATAACAAAAGTATCATCAATTGCTAACCTGCTATATTCCTATGTGAATTACAACAATCAACAATTCATTAAGTTTTATGAATCTCAAACAAGACTATACAAATCATGCAAGTATATTCTGATCTCACATGCAATTTATAGTTTTTTACATAGAGAACTAGATGCATAAATCACATCCCGGGTCAATATGATTAGCAAATCATTCAATTAGTAGGCAAGTAATTGAAAGCATTAAGAACCATGTAGAAAATTCAACTTGAAAAATAAATCAAGAATTGATTTGATACAAATATTCAAAACATCCTAATTAGATTACATTACAACCCTAGAAAAAGAAATTAGTTCATGATGGTAAAAATGAAAGACAAATTAACAATAGTCATATACATAATCAAAGAGAGAAAGTGGAAAAATAAAATAGAACTTGGATGATGATGAGTTTCTTCCATGATGATATCTTCTTTCTCAATATTGGAAGAAATCTCTTATCTTCTCCTTCTCTTCTTCTCTTCTTCCTTATTTTTTCTTAGTTTGTTTTCTCTTCTCTCCTTCTACTTCTCTTTTTCCTTCTTCTTTCTTAGCTTATTATCTCTTCTCTTCCCCTCCCAAACTGATTTGGAGGCTCTTAAAATCCCTCAAAAATTAGATGAGAAATGCCCTAAACAGGGCAAATATCAATTTTGCCCTTACTTGTGTTTCTGGCAGTGCCTAGGAGCGAATTGGCAGCACCTAGGCACTGTAGCTACTGACACGGTTGATTTTTTTTTTTTTTTAAGAAATGTAAGATAAATGTAGATTTTAGTACATTCAAGTAACATTCTTTCTTCATTCTCAAGTCTGCAAAATAATATTAAAAATGATGATAAATTCAAAAGAATTTTGAAAACTAATAAAAAAATTAATCAAATTGTATTAAATTAATGGGTGTAAGTTCTCATCAACTTCATCTTCATCCTCTCCTAGAACAATGATGAATGTGTATTCATTAATTGATGGCATATCACTCCTTATTTTACAAATCCTCCCCCAAACTTAAGTTGGATCGTGAAATGAGAAACATAAAAATTCATCAAACTAAAAGGAAAAAATGAATATTAAACAACTAAAAAAAACTACACAATAAAAATAAATAAAATGTAAAACACTTGGGTTGCCTCCTAAGAAGCGTTTAGTTTATAGTTTTCAGCCAGACTGTCTCTGGATCTCATCACCCTAGGTATGATAAAATGATCATAGACTCATTGAGGCTTCCTCCACCATCAGTGTACCCTTTCAATCATCGCCAACTTACTTGGTGCACAAATTTCAAAGTTTCAAGGTCATCTTTGTTTGAAAATCCAAATTAATAGACTTTTAAAGGCTCAAATTATTGTTTTTCTTGAGTAGTTACTTGGATACATTCATAAATAGCATTTGCACACAAATAACTATCAACTCCTCTTTGGTGCTTCATAGGCTTAAAGATTTTGAATGACTTATTCATATTGAACTCTTAAGGTCAGTTGGCCTTTTTGCACATCAATAAGATTTTTTTCGATTGCTAAAAATGATCGACCAAGAATGATTGGAATATCTTGGTCTTCTTCCATATCAAGAATAATAAAGTCTGCCGAGAAGATGAACTTGTCAACTTTTATCAACACGTCTTCTATGATTCCTCTCGGATACTTGATTGACCTATTTGCTAATTGCAATAAGACAGTAGTAGGCTTAGCTTCTCCAAGCCTAAGTTTTCTAAAAATAGAGAGAGGTAACAAATTAATACTTGCACCAAGATCCCATAAAGTTTTATCAAAACATAAATTTCCAATAGTGCAAGAAATTGTTAAACTCCCTGGATCTTTCAACTTGGGTGGTAACATTTTTTGTAAAATAGTGTTGCATTCCATAGTGAGTGCCACCGTCTCATATTCTTTCAGCCTTCATTTGTTGGAGATGATCTTCTTTATAAATTTCACATAATTGGGCATTTGTTCCAAGGCATATTTCTTGTTTGGAGTTTCATCCGACTTCTCAACTACACTTTCCATTGTCAGCTTCTTTGGATTAATGACTTTTCTTTCAAGTTCCAACAACTACTTACTACTACGTAGAGTAATGACCTGCATATTCTCCTTTAGGTTTGGCTCAATGTTATAAGGCAATAACTCTTGAGGTCTTGTGCTCAGCATATTGGCAATTTGATCCATTTGAACCTCCAAATTTTGGATAGAAGTTGATTGATTATGAATGAAAAACTCTTATTTCTATAATGTAGTTTCTGTCTTTGCCATAACTTGTGCGATAACATCTTCTAGAGAAACATTAAGTACCTGTTGAGACTGATTTTGAGGCTGAAAATTTGATGGTGGTTGTCTCACTGTGTTTTGTCTATTCATCCATGAAAAGGTTGGATGCTTGCGCCATCCTGGATTGTAGGTGTTAGAGTATAAATTGCTCTACCAGGTAGCATTCCCCACAAACTATGCTTGTTCTGGTTGAGATGGGGCGAATGTGTTCCCAACTTGACACTTTGTACTTGGGTGAGGACTATTGTAAAAATTGCATACCACAATTGATGTGGGAATTGGATTAGTAGTAAGAGAGCTAAGTTGCTGAGATAATATAGTAACTTGGGCAGTGAGAGCAATAAGTGCGTCAACTTCATAAACTCCGAATGCTTTCTTTGGTGCAATTCTCTCTGAATGCCACTGATAAGCATTCACAATTATGATTTCAAGAAGATCATATGCCTCCTCATGTGTTTTGCCCATAAGAGCTCATCTAGCTACCGCATCAACTAAAGTTCTAGTTGAGCCACTCAAACCATTATAGAATGTTTTCACTTGTAACCAATCTGGTATACCATGTTGTTGACACCTCCTCAATAGACCCTTGTATCTTTCCCAAGCCTTATACAAAGATTCCAAGTTATGTTGAGAAAAGGTAGTGATATCATTCTGCATCTTGGCTGTCTTAGCAGGTGGGAAAACTGAGCTAGAAAATTTTAAGCCAAGTGTGCCCAAGTAGTAATTGCCCCAACAAGTAGATAATTCAACCAAATTTTGGCCTTGTCCTGAAGTGAAAGTGGAAACAATCTCAATCTAATGGCATCATCAGTAACGTCATTGTACTTGAACGTATCACAAATTTTGAGAAAAGTAGCTATGTGTGTATTGGGATCCTCATTGGCTAATCCACATAATTGATTAGCCTGAATTATTTGAATAATAGCCGGTTCGACCTCAAAATTATTTGCTTGAATGATAGGGCGCTTGATTCTTGAGAGTGTATCAACAACCACACCCATAGCATAATCACGTAGTGCTCTACTATTCTTTGCATTTTCTCTTGTTTGTGCCATGGTGCTTTGAGACTGTTTAGAAGCTTCTCTCTTCACCTACGATAAACACCGAAAAATTTGAAACATAAAACAAAAGTAGAAGAAAAGAAAATAAATTCAAATTAAAATTAGAGTTACTTGGTATCGCTATTAACAAAACAAAACAGTCCCCAACAATGGCGCCAAAAATTTGTTGCGAATTTTATGAACGCAAGTGAACATTATCGTTAACAAGTAATAAAGTGATGAAAAAGTATCGTTCCCATGAGGACTGTTGAATTATTAAGTACCAAAATTATGTTAACTTTAATTTTATTTGAATAAACTGAAAAATATGTTGATGATTAAAAACTAAATCTAACTAAACTAAACTAATAATCAAATCAATTAATGATGGAATTCAATAACTTAAAAGCCTAGGGTTATGATTTCACCATAATTATTCCAAATTGAATAATTTATCTCATCAACCTCAATTTATTCTCAAGTAATAGTCGAGAATTCCTAAATTATCCAGTAACCTCTCCCGAGGTCTAATGAAAATGCCATCAATTGCTAACCTGCTATATCTATGTGACTTACAACAATCAACAATTCATTAGGTTATATGGATCTTAAACAAGACTACACAAACCATGCAAGTATATTCCTATATCACATGCAATTTATGATTTTCTACACATAGAACTAGACACATATATCATCTCCCGGTCAATATAATTAGAAACTCATTCAATTAGTAGCTAAGTAATTGAAAGCATTAGGAACCATGTAGAAAACTCAACTTGAAAAATAAATCAAGAATTGAATTGATACAAATATTCAAAACATCATAATTAGATTACATCACAACCCTAGAAAAAGAAATTAGTTCAAGATGGTAAAAATGAAAGACAAATTTGACAATATTCATACAGATAATCAAAGAGAGAAAGTGGAAAAATAAAATAGAACTTGGAAGATGATGAGTTTCTTCCCTTATGATATCTTATTCCTCAATTTTGGAAGAAATCTCTCATCTTTTCTTTCTCTTCTTGCTTCTTCTTTCTTAGTTTGTTTTCTCTTCTTCCCCTCTCTTTCTCTTCTTTCCCCACAAAACTAATTTGGAGGCTCTTAAAATCCCTCAAAAATTAGATGGAGATGCTCTAAAGAGGGCAAAATGCCCATTTTGTCCTTACTTGTCTGTCTGGCAGCGCGTAGGCGCTGCATTCCAGTGAGGGCAGTCGATTTGTTATTTTTTTTTTTGAAAGAATGTAAGATGAATGTAGATTTTAATACGTTGAAGTAACATTCTTTCTTCATTCTCAAATCTACAAAATAACATTAAAAATGATGATAAAATTCACAAGAATTTCTAAAACTAATCAAAAAGTTAAGCAAAGTATACTAAATTAATGGGTGAAAAATCCACTCATCATTATGCTATAACTAAAAAAATCCAAAGTAATAAAAGTACTAAGTATTAGGGATCTGCTCTTGAGTTTTGGATAGAGAAATATTTATTTATTATTTTTACCTTTGTTAATTATCACTATTGAAATTCATATATAATGAAGGTTCCAATGGAAAGATATTATCAAATAACTCATGCAATAAGGTAATCATGATATTATCTTACTATTTACAAATTATCTCTTTACGCCAACACTTATTTATGGGATCAAGAATTTATGTATATTTTTATCTACAACAAATTAAGATTTCACATTAGCGATGTCTGGCTAAATGAACTAAAGTATTTGTTGTGCCATTAGTAATACATAAATCAAGAATCACCACAAAATATTTAGGATTTAGATAAAAAATTAAAACAATAATACAACACACTTAAACATTTTCTACCTTTATAACCATTCCACATTCTCCATCAAGAGGTTCATTTTTTTTCCTCTACAAAATGAAATTTAGAAAGACATAATGAAAGTATGAAAGACTAAAAATAGAAGAGAAACTAGAGAATACATTTCTATTACTACTAGAAAACTTACATTACTACTAGAAAACTTACACTACTACTAGAAAACCTAGTCTAAAGAAAGACAATGATAAAACTTTCTTTTCCCATCTACCCCTCCACTCTTACAAGATAAATACATGGCTTACTTATAGTGCTTGGAGTATGCTAGAGGCCAAACATATAATGGAGGAGTTAAACATTCAAGTGGTATGCTAGTTGTCAAGAGTTGGTATTACACCAAATCCTCTAAATTTTCACCAACCCGATTAAATTGAATTTTCAGGTTGGATACATCCAGAATTTGATAATGGGTAAAGAATAAAAGTTGTAGATATTTCTTTTTTGATATATTTATGTATCTCATTTGTGAAATGTGTAAATAGGATGAGGGAGTTATGGTCAAATTACCGGATCATGTTCAAGAGTCATCCTTCAACATCAACAGAGGATGCAACATATTTGTTGACCATTTTAACATAGTCTCTCACTATCTTGTCTTCTACAAACTTTTTTATCTACCTCGTGTGTATAACATATCCATATTTCAGACTAAAAACAATTTTTGTTTAAGAGATATGACCTAATTGGTAAAATAGGTTAGGATTGGGCTTAACTCTGATTTGAATTTTTGGTGATCCATTTTGTACAACCACTTGTAATCCAACTTCTTTGATCATGACATATTTAGTGTGGGATTCAAATTCTGCATGAACTTATAGATAAATGACTTATCAATCCATAGCCTCAAGAATTAACCCAAAATCATTTTAGAATCAAAAGTTACACTAATTTCTCTAGAACATGTACAAAAGAAGATAAAACTTTTTAATCTCATTTTTTTATGTTGATTTCCTATTTTATTCCTAAAACAAAATAATGATTTAATTGGGAGTTCTAATGATAATTTCAAAGTGAAAATAATTATATAAATCCTAATCAATTGTACACTTTTAAATGTTCATCACACTTAACCAGCTTATCACTAGTCCTTAGTAATTATAGCGTAATGAAATACAATACAAATAAAAAAGGAACATGGCATGATGAGCTGAATTTAAAACAAAACCTGTAAAATAGTTAATAATCACAAACAATCATTTATCAAAGATCACAGATGCTATCAAAAAAATTTCTTTTTGGATTTTTAAAGGATGTTGTGCGTATGTGCACTAAGCCAAACTTTTATTCCACATACCAAGATACATATAACTTCAAAATCAATCATGAAAAAGTTTCAACTTTATATCCTCACACATAACTGTTTGCCACTTAAGTTGGTAAGGTGTTCACTTCTAGAGTTGGAAAATAATTAAAACACTCAAGGAAATGGCTTAAATAAATTAGAACAAGCATTCAAACTAAAATTGAGCATAAGATAAGTAGTCACAAAATTTGAAATACATAGTCTTTCTTAGCAAAATATGCCTCGAAATTTTATTGGTTAACTTGAAAATGAAATGGTGATTTTTTTTGTTTTTTTATTTTTATTTTTGTTTTTGTTTTTGTTTCTGTTTTCTTTTTTGCAACATGACGCACATAATAACTTACCTAATTCATTTCTCCATATGCAAGGTAGAAATAATTAAGCATCTCAAATTGCAACAAAATGATCAATTAAAGTCTAGAATGCTTGTTTTCTCAAACTCTCCACTTATTCCCAAAAGATGTGTGAATATTAAAAAGTAAACACTTTAATATGGTCGGAATTTTTAGTTATAACTATGGCAACCAATCTTTCCACAAAGCTTAGGTTGTGCACAAGACTAATTAATTTTTTTTTTCAAGATAGTACCCTTAGAATCTAACAAAAAGAGGATTGCAATTATATTTTGATAATTCTCAAAATTTCAGTTAAAAACTTCACAAACATGCCATGTTATGCAAAAAAGAAAAAAATGCGGGTGTGTCTCAAGACTGTAAAAAAGATTACCCTTTACTCTGGCCACCCTTACTTATGGTTTCAATGGACTTAAAAGAAAATATGCTTGATTTTTTTTTGAAAAAAAAAATAGAAAAATACATATTGAACACACAAAACTTGATATCAACTATCCTCTCCCCCAATCTAATTGAGATATTATCCCCGATATTGAAAATAGATAGAAAAGTAGAGTTTAAAAGATATCACCTGAAATATGGCTTATTAAAAAAAAATAAAGCTAAAACAACACAAAACAGACACTATTAGTTGAAATCATAAAGGATAAATTTCACAAGCTGAGAGTCAAATTTATTTTGCATTTTCGACCACGGCCCCTGTTGGACCAATCCACACAAGCCAAGGTTGGATTTGGTTTTGGCACATATGTTAGAAATTGATCAATCAGTTTGGTTAGGTGTTGGGGCAGAAATAAAGATTCATCTTGCAGACTGTTCATCAAATATTTTGCTAACCGCAAGTGAACGATGTCAAGTTTTAATACAACAATGAGTTGAGTTGAGTATCCACAGTGATTGTAATCAAAAATTGCATTAAGTACCGTAGTTTAAATAGTCCTAATTTTATCTAGAAGATCGAATGATGATTGAAAAATAAAGTAAAGTAAGATAAAAATGCACAGACAAGAATGGAGTTTTTAGAAACAATATAACAAGCACCTTATGAACAAGATATTCTAGAGGAATGACTCACCTAATTATCACCTATGTTCTTCCTTCCAAAATATATCAATTCAAGTCAACAACACATGTAAGTTAAGAATTCCTAAGCTCATCAATTCCCTCTCTCGAGTGCCGAATTGACTATGAGTTCTAACATGAATTTCGATATCTCTATAAAAATTCAAGAATAAAACTCTACAAAAGTTCAATGAATTCCTCTTCAAAACTTCAAAGGTTTCATAAGCTTCTCAACTCTATGATTCCTAGGTTATGTTATCCCTATGATCACGTATAAAATTTCCTCTCTCGAGTGTCGAATCTCATACATCAAACAATCTCAATTAGTGATCAATTAATTAAGATGAAATACTAAACAAGGTAATACAAACAAGATGAATAACTTGAACTAATATTATTTGGAATTCAAAACATAGGATCAAATAAGGTTACATCATCCTCTAGAAATAAATGTTTAGTTCACCATGGATGAATACAACTTCAAGAAATAAATAAGAAAGAACATGAAAATTGTTCACCAATTTGTGAAGTGGAAGGAATGGTTGAAGCTCTCCTTGTCTCCAAGAATAACTCATTGTCTTCAATTGCAGAAAATAGAATGGGTCTTGTCTCCAAGAACCCAATAACCT
The DNA here is from genome assembly GCA_019321725.1 of Paulownia fortunei. Classification (NCBI taxonomy): domain Eukaryota; kingdom Viridiplantae; phylum Streptophyta; class Magnoliopsida; order Lamiales; family Paulowniaceae; genus Paulownia; species Paulownia fortunei. The sequence continues at coordinate 11,965,229 of CM033109.1, read as the reverse complement.
TCTTTGGTTCCAAGAACCAATCCTCCCCCCCTTTTTGGTTGATGTTGATCTTTCCCTTTTAAGCTTCTCCCCAATGATTCTCTCTCCAAGAGTCTTCCAAAAGAAATCCTGAAATCCTTCCACTTTTCTTGGCTTTTCTTCAAAAGAAACTTAAAAATCCTCCCACTTTTCTTGGCTTTTCAAAAGGAACCTAAAATTTTTCCCCTTTTCTTGGCTTTTTCTCCTTCTTCTCTCCACCAATGTAGTGTATCCACTAGAGCATCACATGGGTAATGATGTATAGGTGTATCTAATGTGTATATCTCATAAAAATACCAAAATTCGTGATCCATTGCCACTTGTAGCCCTAATAATGCATCAGCATCTTTTTTGTTAGCAGGGTGGCACTTAGGCTCCCTGTTTTGGCACTTAGACGCCTTCCATTCTGTTTTACCGGCCTCAGATGGTGCCTAGGGGCCCTGTTTTGGTGCCTAGACGCCGTTGCTGTTGTTTTTCCCTGCTCCACTTCAGTACTCTTACACTGTTCAGCCCCTTGCAACTAGTTTTTAACCTCTCTAAAAGCTTAATTGGCTTTTGATGTCTTCTAATAATTGTATATCTATGTCTTGGCGTTCCATAGGCACTTGAATCAACTGAATATGACATCGGTGACCTGAGTTATGCCTGAAATACTGAGATGTGTTGTGATAAAAAATTGCAGCCCAGTGCTGACTCTTAAACTCAGTTTTTCTCATTGAAATTGACTGAATTGGATTTTGTGGTAAACATAGAAGTTATAGATATATCTCTTGTATTTCCAATGGATCAATAATCAATGTGATATGAAATTGGGCCGAGATTTATGATTGAAATACCAAAACTGCCATCAGTAGCACCACAACTCGAATTCTTCAACATTTCAACTAAGTTTTTGATTTCTTTCCATTATCTTCTCTTATTGTAATTACCTACAAAATTTAAAACTAAATGTATAAAAAGTAACAAAAACACTTGAAAACAAACTAAATGATAATCAAAATATGTATGAATTATTGGTATAAAACCAACTTATCACAGACGCTGAAATAAAACTTTTTTCCACAACATGATCTACAAAAGATAACAAATCATGTTACAAATCATTAACATTAAGAATACCTATAGGTTTTTGGTGAATGTTAAGTTGTGCCTAAAAGAAAACTTGGAATAATTTCTCGAGTGTACCAAAACCACCAAGTAGGGTGATGAATGCATCCACATTGTTTAACATGTTAGGCATTCTCCCAGAATATGTGACACTTTTAGCTCATCTCCGATGATCATACCTGTGATATTCTATATTATTAAAGGTTTTGGGATAACTCCTAAAACTTTGATTCCTCCTATAAGAGCAGAAGTAGCAACACTCTTATTAACCCCAGACTGCCTCCCTCATATACTAATTGAATTTTTTTTCTGCTAAAATTCTACCAAGGTTATTGGCTGGCCCTATAAACTCATTATTTTTTTTCTGGATTGGTTCCATAAAAGATATAAATACAGTTGAACTTGCGAGTGGAAGACCCTTCCATTTTTTTATTTTTTATTTTTGAAAGTGTGTTGTGCAAAATGGAGTGAGTATGGTGCTATTTATTGAGGTGTGAATAGGAAATACATTTATTGCACGTGTTTTTGTTTGGTCAGAAAGGTTGAAAATAAGGACACATAAAATTTAGAAATTATTTGCTTATACGTGAATGTATATGTAGTTGTGATTGTGGCTCACATCTTCCTCTGGTTTTATGTTCAGTAATGGCTTAAACTCCCTCTATGGGTCGAGGATATACTTCCATCTAATTTTCTTATAAACTAGTAAATAGAGTCTTTTAATGTCAGATTTCCAAGACTATAATGCTCATATTCATACCAGAAGTGATTCTATAAATCAAGAATTGCATGATACACTAAACCACATAAATGCATCTCAAGAGTCAATATAATATCATCTAAAGACTCCTTCCTCAGTCCATCCATAATGAATTGAGTTTTATCTTCTCGAGTTTTAGAAATCATCCCTAAGGAACGACACTTTGTGTTGTAAGTCCATCAAGCACATTTATGACAAACTTGCATTTTTTTCACCCTTCATTTTTTTGAATATGTGCTTTTACCAAAATTTGTTTTATCTCCTATTTTCTAGTTCAACTTTTTCATTTTTCAGAAGGCGATAAAGGGTTGCAACTTTATGTATGATTCCATATTTCCTCATTAAAGTTTCAAAATCTTTGTTACAAAAATATTTTCCCCTATCACTGATAATAGATCGAGGAATTCCAAATCGACTTAAAATAATTTCTTTCAAAAAATTTATCACTATTTTGTGATCATTGTTTCGATAGGAATTGCCTCGATCTATTTTGAAATATAATCTATTGCGACCAATTTGTAAATAAAATCAAATAATAATGAAAATGGTCCCATGAACTCAATATCCTAACATTCAAAAATTTCAATCACTAGAATAGGGTTAAGAGGCATCATGTATTGCTTTGAAATAGATCCTTACTTTTGATAATTTTCACAACTTTTGTAGAAAGTGTAAGTGTCTTTGAAAAGAGTTGGCCAATAAAATCTACATTGTAAAATCTTTGCAGCGGTTTTCTTTGCCAAAAAGGGACCACCATAGGCTTCTAAATGACAAAATTTAACAATATTACCTATCTCATTATCAGGCACGCATCTTCGAAAAATTTGATCAGAATAATATTTGAATAGGTATGGATCATCCCAATAAAAGTTTTTCACTTCAATCAAAAACTTTTTTTTATCTTGGGAGTTCCAATGCAATGGCATCTTTCTTGTCACAAGAAAATTAACAGTGTCAGTAAACCAAGGTAAAAGAGAAACATTAAATAGTTGTTCATCAGGGAAAGTGTCATAAATGAGTGTGGTTTAAATTGAGTCATCACAAACAAGTCTCAATAAATGGGATTCTCTCTCAGTAGACCCCTCCTGCTACACCTCAATTCAATGAAGTTGTGGAGCACAGGAAACGAACCCTATTAAACATAGTTTAATTAATGATGAGTTTCACTGGGCTTTATCTTTCATTCTGGGGCTAGGCTCTAGAAACGGCAGCATATCTATTAAATAGAGTGCCAACAAATCTATGTCCAAAACACCATATGAGATATGGTGTGGAAAACCACCCTCTTACAAATACCTTAGGGTATAGGTGTATGCTGCTTACATGAAGCAGCAAGTGGGAGATAAATTAGATATGAGATCTAGTTTATGTAAGTTCGTGGGGTATCCAAAAGAATCTATTAGATACTACTTCTACGATTTCTTAGAACAAAAGGTTTTTATTTCAAAGAATGCCACCTTCTTAGAGGAGGAGTTTCTATTGGATGGAAATGGCAAAGTTGTAGAACTTGAAGAAATTCAAGAACCACAAAGCCTTCCAACAGACGCAGTAACAAGCCTTTTGGACACACACCTTGCTAGGAGATCCTAAAAGATCTCAAAGCCACATGATAGGTATGGTTTTTTATTAGAGAACAATGAGGAGAATCTCACCTTGGATAGTGATCCAAGGACTTATGGAGAGGCGATGTCTAATATCGACTTGGGAAGTTGGCAAGATGCCATGCAATTTGAGATAGACTCTATAAACTTCAACAAGGTATGGACCTTGGTGGACCCACCATAGAAAATAATTTCCATTGGCTGCAAATAGGTATACAAGCGGAAGTTTGGAGTAAATTGAGAAGTAGTGACCTATAAAGCATGACTTGTGAAAGGTTATACTTAGAAGTAAGAAATTGATTATGAGAAAACATTATTGCCAGCAGTGATGCTTAAATCCATCCAGATACTGCTATCCATATCAATATATTATGACTACGAGATATGGTAGATGGATGTGAAGACCACTTTCCTTAATGGAAACATTAAGAAAGAGATCTATATATCAAGCAGCTAGAAGGCTTCATATCTAGAGAGAGTGAGTAAAAGGTTTGCAAGCTCTAGAGATCTATTTATAGACTCAAGTAGGCTTCCCAAAGCTAGAACATCTGGTTTGATGAGGCAATCAAATTGTTTGTTATCCACAAGAACCCGGATAAACCTTGTGTCTACAAGAAAGTTAGTGGGAGCGTAGTGACATTTATTGTGCTATATGTTGATGACATCCTACTCAATAGGAATGATGTAGGGATGTTGAAGTCAACTAAGACTTAGTTGTCTAACTAGTTCTCCACGAAGGATTTGAGAGAAGCATCCTTTATTCTTGGAATAAAGATTTATAGAGATTGGTCAAGAAGGATGATCAGACTATCCCAATCCACGTACATAGATAAAATACTAAATAGGTTTAGCATGGAGAAATCCAAGCGAGGATTCTTGCCAGTGAGTCATGGAGTTTCTCTCTCAAGGGCTATGCCTCCTAAGACTCCTGAGGAGAGGGAAAAGATGAGCCGCATACTTTATACATTTGCTATAGGAAGCATAATGTATAGTATACTATGTACGAGGCCTGATGTCACATATGCTCTGAGTGTCACGACCAGATATCAGTCTAATCCAGGTAAGGAATGCTGGAAGGCCATAAAGATGATCCTGAAGTACTTGAGAAGAACTAAGAATATCTTTCTTATATACGTCTTTGGAGAACTAAAATTAGAAGGCTATACAGATTCTAGTTTTTAGTCCAATATAGACGACTCAAAGTCCATGTCTAGATATGTATTCACCATAAACGTGGTGCAATTAGCTAGAAGAGTTACAAGTAAGAGACGATCGGGGATTCTACCACCGAGACTGAATATATTACTACATGTGATGCAATAAAGAAAGTTGTTTGGATGAGGAACTTCATCCAAGAGTTGGGTGTGGTTACATCTGTTGTTGATCCTATATTGATATAATTATAACAACGAAGCTATTCTACAAGCAAAATAGCCAAGATCTCATCAAAGATCCAAGGACATCATGATGCGATACCATCTGATCAGGGAGATCAGTGGTAGATACGATGTTGTAGTAGATAGAGTCACTTCAGCAGCAAATATAGCAGACCTATTGACCAAACCCCTAGCACAAAAGGAATTTGATGGGCATCTAGAGAAGATGGGCTTAAAGTACATGGGCAATTGACACTTTGGCAAGTGAGAGATTATTAGAGTAGTGCTCGATGCGCCAATTATATTGGGCGCCTTTTATACTCTTGTATTTGTAAAAATAATCTTTTTCAAATCATAACAATAAAATAGGCAAATTTGTTTATCTTTAATTGAATTATGTATTTAGATAAAGTCCCTAGACCAAACTTAGCTACGGAGCATGATCACGCATATGATGGTGATCATGGAATATGGCACTATAGCTTTGGTCTTAAATTAGTTCTGAGTTGAGGGTAGCCTAATAGACTGGCACATACATTACATGCTTGCATGACGAGGATATCTTGCTCCATGGACATTAGAGTAGTGACGCTAGTGATGTATACGGGTGTTTGTTAGGAAACAAGTACACAAGCCCACTGGAAATTCTTAATTTTGAAACTTGTTTATCGAAATAAGAATTTTCATATTACAATAGTACATGATTAGTCATTAGACTTAAGGCACCATGATAGCCTTATGCATGTCGTGTTTCATTTTGATGTATCTTCTGATTGTCTAACAATCACAAAGAGCGTACGTTGGATGTTGCATTGATATGTATGGAGGTTAATGAGTGGTCAACAAAGGATCCATCACTTGTCTGGTACAACAAGTGAATCTCCTATATTTTCGTAGTTCATAACTCAGAAGTTCTTCGCCAAGGCAGGATGAATGTTAGACGTGGGTTTTCTAATGATACATTATGAGTCATTGAAACTTGAAATGGAATCATAGTTATTGAACAATTAGGGTTTCGACTATTAATCCATGCCCTAGACTCAATCAAGATATTAGTTTATGGAAGGACCATATGTGTATGATACTCGTAATTGAAATAGGTTCACTCGCTATTTCACCTAAGTCTAGGTAGTTATGATACACTTGCTAGGTGTTTCACATAACTTGTGAAGTTCCTGAAATTAATGAGTTAATTTCAAATAGATTAATTAATTGAATTAATTAATCAAAATAATTATTATTCATAAGTTGCAAATATTCAAAGCCTACTGTTAGCTTAGTTGTGAACCTAAAGTATCACACATAATTTGGGATGGAACATTTCTAACTTAGGAATTAATCTAACAAGTTGGATCAAATTAATTAATGAAGATTAATTAATTGGGGCTTAAATTAATTCAACGAGTTGAATTAGTTATTCAATTAAATAACTTAATTATTTAATTGGACCTAATATATTATGGAGCACAATTGGAGTGAAATAATTATTTGATTGGATCAAATTAATTGTGTAGTCCATAAATTAATTTAAATGTTAAATTAATTTACTCAAATAAATAATTAGATTATCTATTGGGCCTAATTTGATTAGGTGGAATATATATAATTAATTGATTGAATTTGGGCTAAGATAATTAATTAGATTAATTATTAAATTTATTTTAAAGCCCAAGTGTAATGCCCAATTCTCAATTCTCTCCTACATAGCCAAAAATAAGCATTTTGCATCTAATCAATGTGCATTATCAAATTATGGTATACAAATAGCATTATTGCACGAACATGAATAATTGTTACTATATGCTCCAGTTATGCTTTAACATGTATTAGTACATGAAATATGAGATCAAACTTTCATTTCTTGATTTAACATATTCCTTAAGTGCCTTTTTGCAATGAAAAGCTCGGTATCTCGATTAAGGAAGATTGATCTGTTGAATGGCCATAAAATGAATTATTTGTATTGCTCCATACTAGTTATATGCTAAAGTGATTAATCGCCTAAATATTTATTTAAAATATGTTACATTTGTCTAAGAACTAAAAGTATGTAAAATGGTGCAATTTGATTGGTTGGTTGACTAGATTGCATGGAATCATTCTAAACCGCATTGCACTTGATTATAACACCAAAGCATCAATTTTTGTCATCTCCCTGGCCTATAAATGTGGCTTTTGGCATGAGAAGACACCAAGCATGATGCAACCAATCATCACCCTCCACTTACCTCTCTTTGAAAGGGCAAAGAAATCATTTTCATCCATATTTCTTGTGGAAGCACCTCAAAAATGACCAGCCCTTATTCTCCTAAGTTTCTCCCAAATTTCTACACTCTCATACTCACAAAAATTGAATTCAATCTATAGGAATCCATAGAATACAAACTAGAACAAGTTTCTACCTTTTTAAGCTTGAAAACCGTTGATTTTGAAGCTTAATTCCAACTTAATCAGGGTATATTCTTTTTCAATGTTTCTTATGATGAATTTGTAGTATCTTGGATGGTTACATATTTTAGTATATTTTTGTATGATTGAAAACTTAAGTAAGTTACATTTGAAGCCAAAACGAAGCTAGTTAAGCTAGTTTTTAACAAAATTGATAGTCTTGTGAAACTGTTTAATTTACTTGTTTCTATTGATTTTGTAATACTTATATTGTGTTTTAAGGTGCCTACAAATGATTGTGAACAATAGCAATTAGTTTGTTTAATTGAAGGTTAGAATCAATTTAAGTTAGAATCAAGTTTACATCATTTTAATTCGGATTGTGTTCATATTTTGTTGGTTGCCCTAATAATTATGTTTGAATCATTAGTTATTTAATGATTGTCCTAATGTTTAATGTCTTGAATTAGTAGTAAAATATGGAGTATACATTATTTTTAAGGTTATGTAATTGATATGGAATTGTTTACAAAAGATTGAAAAGTATATATGATTTTAATTAGAATATACTAAATGATTTATGAAAAGGATATTAAATAGTATATGATTTGATTATGTTAGGCCTTCAACACATCCTATTTTCTAAAGAGATTGACCTTTTCACTTAGCACAAAGTGGACTTGAGGTAAGTTGAAGCTTTTATTTATTGTATCATAAGAATCATATAATATTATTCATATTTTAATGTGATTGTTATTATTTGTCAAATGATGTAATGTTTGATGCATTTATGGTTCATGAAGCATGACACTATTAAGAATATAATGAGATTTTTGAAAATAAAGTATGGTACTTGATTGATGGTCGGGTAGAAAAGGGACGCGGGAGAGACCGACGGACCCAACAAATGGTGGCAAATACTTGAAGTTGAAAAACTAGTATAGAAAAGCCATAATGAATGAGATAGGATACGGCTAATACCTGAGGTTGAAAGATCAAGTATGAAAACTCCGTATTAGTTCTCTTATTGGCCAATCATTATGAATAGGTTCCGAAAACCACGGTCTATCGCTATTAGTTAGGTACCACACTTCAAGGGCTCTAAAGAATTATTTATGAATGAAAGTTATTAAATAGAATAATGCATTAAATGACTTATGAGATATGCATATATGTTATTTGTTATTGCATCAGTTTCACCTTACTGAGCCTTTAGCTCATTAGATTCATGTGATGCAGGTAGAAATGTACACGTTTAGAGGTTGACTGAGTCTCCAAAGCGATCGAATAGAGATTTGTTCATATGCCATGCTTCGAGCTGTTTTGTATCATATTTTGAAAACTCTATTTTATTTTTAAATAAGCCGCTCTGTTATGGTTTTGTAAATAGATGTACTCAGTTTTGATATATGTATATGGTGTGTTTAAAACGATTCAAGCTCTTTCTCTTATAGCTAAAAATAGGAACTTTTATTAAAACTATAACTCTAGCAATGATGAAAAATTAATATTTATTGACTTAATTATATCAGCTTGTTTAGGCTATGTAGTTAGGTTAAGGGGTGTTACAGTTTGTGGTATCAGAGCAGAGGTTTAGTCGTTCCTGTAGACAGAAGAAGGCATATGAACACATCCTGGCTAGGAAACTCAGTTAACTATTTGTTTATCTGCTTTTATGTTTACTTGAATAGATTTCATTTTATGTTATTATCATGATTATGCATTTATTATTGGCTAATGAATGGAATGAGATTGGGCAATGAACATCAGGTCATGGCACCAAAAAGGAAGACAATGGATGATCATGAGGGTAATCATAGTGTGGTGGATAATTTGATTGATCTCATTCAACAACAAACTTGAATGCATGGTGAACAGATACAACAATTGCTAGATATACAACAAAGAACTCAAGAATAAAATCAGCGACTTTCTCCACCACAAGCTCGACAAGATCCTTCACAGGCTGTATATGAGAAGTTTAGAAAGATGGAACCTATTGATTTTACTGGTAGGTCTGATCCTATGGTTGAATGGGTTAAATTATTGGATACTATCTTTGACTACATGAGAATTGATGATGCTGAGAAGGTACTCTGTGCAATCTTCTTATTGAAGAAGGACGCTAGAACCTGGTGGGAAGGAGCTAAACTTGCAGTGAATATGGAAGAGCTAACTTGGGAGAGGTTTAAAATAATATTTTATGATAAGTATTTCACTAGAGATACTAGGTCGCTCAAAGTAAGAGAATTTTTAGAGTTAAAACAAGGAGGGATGTCTGTATGTAATTATATGAGAAAATTTGAATAGGGTTGCAAGTACATGCCATACATCGCCAGAGACAACAATGAGAAGATGGATCATTTCTTGAGGGGCCTTAATCCTGAAATTAAAAGAGATGTGAGAATGTCTTTAGTAATAGAATTCAGGGAATTTGTGGACAAGGCTTTGATGGCTGACTTAGATGAGAAAGAGATTGAGAAATTTCATCAACAAAAGAAGCAAATATTAACTCTCAGAAATCTGAATCAGTGGAAGAAAAGAGAGCAAAAATTAAGCCAAGGGAATGAAAAGCGTCCTAGAGTTGGGCAGACTTCTACTACAGTTGAAAGGCCTAAATGTGCTAAGTGTGAGAAGAATCATTTTGGGGAATGCTATAGTGGTACTAATCGTTGCTTTAAGTGTAAAAAGCCTGGACATATAGCAAAGGATTGCCCAACAGTGCATGGGAAAGTTCAGGGGAGAGTTTATGCAATGACACAAGAACAAGCTAATGTAGATGCTTCCGTAGTCACAGATACTATTTTAATTTATGGGACACCTGCAATTGCATTGATAGATTCTGGATCTATGCATTTATTTGCATCACATGCATTTGTGAGAAAATTCGGCATTACACTAGATTTATTAAAAATAAGGTACAGTGTGACTATTCCATCCGGCGAAGAAATGAATTCCAACCAAATGTTAAGGGCTTGTTCTATTCAGATTAGTGATAGGTCTCTCTATGCAGATCTCGTTGTTTTATCGATGCCAAATTTTGAGGTTATTCTGGGTATGGATTGGCTTAACAAATATCATGCAACAATTGATTGTGACAAGAAGATTGTGATTTTTCAGCCACCTGGGGAGGAATAGTTTATGTTTAATGGTATCTCATTCTCACTATCTTTACCAATTATAACTGCTTTGAAAGCTCAAAAGATGTTGAATAAAGGTTGTGTTGGATATTTGGCAAGTGTTTTGGATACCTCGATCGAAGCACAATTGAAGCTAGAAAATGTAGATGTGGTTCAAGAATTTCTTGAGGTATTTCCAAATAATTTACCAAGACTACCACCGAATCGAGAAATTGAATTTGTGATAGATGTTATGCCAGGAACCACTCCTATTTCTAAAGCACCATACCGAATGGCACCAACAGAATTGAAAGAGTTAAAACTTCAATTGCAAGAATTGCTTGATAAGGGTTTTATTCGCCCTAGTTATTCTCCTTGGGGAGCACCTGTATTATTTGTGAAAAAGAAGGATGGTACATTGCGGTTGTGCATTGATTATAGAGAGTTGAATAAAGTAACAGTCAAGAATAAATATCCACTCCTAAGAATAGATAATTTGTTTGATCAATTGCAGGGAGTATCTGTATTTTCTAAGATTGATTTGCGCTCTGGGTATGATCAATTGAAAAACAAGGAAGAAGACATACCAAAGACTGCATTCCAAATAAGGTATGGATATTATGAATTTCTAGTGATGCCTTTCGGTTTAACCAATGCCCCTACAGCTTTTATAAATCTAATGAATAGGGTGTTCAAGCAATATCTTGATAAATTTGTGATTGTGTTTATTGATGATATCCTAATTTATTCACGGGATAAAGAAAAGCACAAAGAACATTTAAAGATTGTGCTGCAAGTTCTTAAGGAAAAATAGTTGTATGCTAAATTCAAGAAGTGTGAGTTTTGGCTTGAACAAGTGGTATTCCTAGGTCATGTAGTATCCAAGGATGGTATTTCTATTGATTCGGGCAAGGTAGAAGTTGTCATTAAGTGGCCAACACCAACAAATGTATCAGAAGTAAGGAGTTTCTTAGGATTAGTAGGGTACTATCGACAATTTGTTTAAGGGTTTTCAAAGATAGCAACTCCAATGACAATGTTGAAAAGAAAGAATGTGAAGTTCTTGTGGACCGATACTTGTCAAAGAAGTTTTCAATAACTGAAACATAAATTGACTACAGCTCATGTTCTTACCATTCCAACTGGAATTTGTGGATTCGTGGTGTATAGCGATGCTTCAAAAATATGGTTTGGGTGCTGTTTTGATGCAAAATGGGAAGGTTATTGCTTATGCTTTAAGGTAATTGAAGGAATATCAAAAGAATTATCCAACCCATGATTTGGAACATGCTGCTGTGGTTTTTACCTTGAAAATTTGGAGATATTATTTGTATGGTGAGAAGTGTGAGATATACACAGATCATAAGAGTTTGAAATACTTCTTTACCCAAAAAGAGCTGAATATGAGACAAAGAAGATGGTTAGAACTTGTGATAGATTATGATTGTGTGATCAACTATCATCCTGGTAAAGTGAATGTGGTTGCAGATGCATTGAGCAGAAAATCCACATCTTCTGTTTTGTTATACAAAAGTCAATATTACTGGATTTGTAGAGATTAGAGCTTGAAATTGTATCTAAAGAGAAAAAGTGTTCATTGTCAGCCTTAGTGTTGAGACCTGCACTTCAAGATAGGATCAGAGAAGGTCAAAAGGTGGACATGCATTTGTGTAGATTGAAAAGAATGATTGAGGCTGGAAAGAGGCCAGACTTCTCTATTACTGATGATGGGATTATTCGATATAAAGGGAAACTGTGTGTGCCATTTGACAAGGCTATGAAAGGAGATATTTTAGAAAAAGCTCATACTACTCCTTACTCCGTACACCCAAGTAGCACAAAAATGTATAAGGACTTACAACAACATTATTGGTGGCCTAAAATGAAGAGAGATATAGCAAAATTTGTGGTTGAATGTCTAACTGTCAGCAAGTTAAGATTGAACATCAAAGACCATCAGGGTTGTTGAAGCCTTTGTTGATTCCAGAGTGGAAATGGGAGCACATTACAATGGACTTTGTGCTTGGATTACCTAGAACACAAAAGGGGTATAATTCCTTATGGGTGATTGTTGATAGATTAACTAAATCAGCCCATTTTCTTCTAGTGAAATCCATATACAATATGGACCAGTATGCTCAACAATATATTAAAGAGATAGTCAGGTTACCTGGGGTGCCAGTTTCAATAGTGTCTGACAGAGATCCTAGGTTTACATCTATATTTTAGAAGAGCTTACACAGTGCCATGGGAACGAAACTTGCATTCAATACAGCATTTCATCCACAAAGTGATGGACAATCATAGAGGGTTATTCAGATATTAGAGGATATGTTAAGAGCTTGTGTGCTAGATTTTCAAAGGAGTTGGGATGCAAAGCTTTCATTAGTGGAGTTTACTTATAATAATAGCTACCAATCAACAATTGGAATGGCGCCTTATGAAACATTGTATGGAAGGAAATGTAGATCTCCAGTTCATTGGGATGAAGTTGAGAACGAAGCCTACTTGGTCTATAAATAGTTCAACATACCGCTAAGGTAGTGGAGAAGATACGAGAGAGAATGAAGATTGCACAGAGTAGACAAAAAAGTTATGCAGATAAACAGAGAAAAGATCTAGAGTTTGCCATTGGGGATCATGTGTTCTTAAAAGTAGCTCCCATGAAAGGTGTTATGAGATTTGGAAAGAAAGGAAAACTCAGCCCAAGGTATGTCGGCCCATTTGAGATTCTCGAAAGAGTTGGTGATAAAGCTTATAGGGTGGTCTTACCTCCATCATTATCTAGTGTTCACAATGTGTTCCATATGTCTATGTTGAGGAAGGACATTTCAAACCCCTCTCATGTGTTGAGTCATGAACCGTTGGAATTGACTCCTTATTTAGCCTATGAAGAGAAACCAATGCAAATTCTAGATCATAAGGAAAAAGAGTTGAGAACGAAAAAGATTCGACTTGTTAAAGTATTGTGGAGGAATCATTCTATAGAAGAGGCCACATGGGAAAGAAAACAAGAAATGCAAAGCAAGTATCTAGAATTATTTGGTACGTCAAATTTCGAGGACAAAATTTTTATAAGGAATGAAGGATTATAATGTCCAATTCTCAATTCTCTCTTACACAGCCAATAATAAGCATTTTGCATCTAATCAATATGCATTATCGAATTATGGTACACAAATAGCATTATTACACGAACATGAATAATTATTACTATATGCTCCAGTTATGCTTTAACATGTATTAGTACATGAAATATGAGATCAAACATTTGTTTTTTTTATTTAACATATTCCTTAAGTGCCTTTTTCCAATGAAAAGCTCGGTATCTCGATCAAGAAAGATTGATGTGTTGAATGGCCATAAAATGAATTATTTGTATTGCTCCATACTAGTTATATGCTAAAGTGATTAATCGCCTAAATATTTATTTAAAATATGTTACATTTGGCTGAGAACTAAAAGTATGCAAAATGATGCAATTTGATTGGTTAGTTGACTAGGTTGCATGGAATCATTCTAAACCGCATTGCACTTGATTATAACACCAAAGCATCAATTTTCGTCATCTCCCTGGCCTATAAATATGGCTTTTGGCATGAGAAGACACCAAGCATGATGCAACCAATCATAGCCCTCCACTTACTTCTCTTTGAAAGGGCAAAGAAATCATTTTCATCCATATTTCTTGTGGAAACACCTCAAAAATGACCAGCCCTTATTCTCCTAAGTTTCTCCCAAATTTCTACACTCTCATACTCACAAAAATTGAATTCAATCTATAGGAATCCATAGAATACAAACTAGAACAAGTTTATACCTTTTTAAGCTTGAAAACCGTTGATTTTGAAGCTTAATTCCAACTTAATCAGGGTATATTCTTTTTCAATGTTTCTTATGATGAATTTGTAGTATCTTGGATGGTTACATGTTTTAGTATGTTTTTGTATGATTGAAAACTTAAGTAAGTTACATTTGAAGCCAAAACGAAGCTAGTTAAGCTAGTTTTTAACAAAATTGATAGTCTTGTGAAATTGTTTAATTTACTTGTTTTTATTGATTTTGTAATACTTATATTGTGTTTGAAGGTGCCTACAAATGATTATGAACAATAGCAATTAGTTTGTTTAATTGAAGGTTAGAATCAATTTAAGTTAGAATCAAGTTTACATCATTTTAATTCGGATTGTGTTCATATTTTGTTGGTTGCCCTAATAATTATGTTTGAATCATTAGTTATTTAATGATTGTCCTAATGTTTAATGTCTTGAATTAGTAGTAAAATATGGAGTATACATTGTTTTTAAGGTTATGTAATTGATATGGAATTGTTTACAAAAGATTGAAAAGTGTATATGATTTTAATTAGAATAGACTAAATGATTTATGAAAAGGATATTAAATGGTACATGATTTGATTATGTTAGGCCTTCAACACATCCTATCTTCTAAAGAGATTGACCTTTTCACTTAGCACAAAGTGGACTTGAGGTAAGTTGAAGCTTTCATTTGCTGTATCACAAGAATCATATAATATTGTTCATGTTTTAATATGATTGTTATTATTTGTTAAATGATGTAATGTTTGATGCATTTATGGTTCATGAAGCATGACATTATTAAGAATATAATGAGTTTTTGAAAAGAAAGTATTGTACTTGATTGATGGTCGAGTAGACAAGGGACGCGGGAGGGACCGACGAACCTAATAAATTGTGGCAAATACTTGAAGTTGAAAAATCGGTATAGGAAAGCCACAATGAATGAGATAGAATACGGCTAATACCCGAGGTTGAAAGACCAAGTATGGAAACCCCGTATTAGTTCTCTTATTGGCTAATCATTATGAACAGGTTCCGAAAACCATGGTCTATCACTATTAGTTAGGTACCACACTTCAAGGGCCCTAAAGAATGATTTATGACTAAAAGTTATTAAATAGAATAATGCATTAATTGATTTATGAGATGTGCATATATGTTATTTGTTATTGCATCAGTTTCACCTTACTAAGCCTTTAGCTCATTAGATTCATGTGATGCAGGTGGAAATGTATAGGTTTAGAGGTTGACTGAGTCTCCAGAACGCCGGACAGAGATTTGTTCATATGCCATGCTTCGAGCTATTTTGTATCATATTTTGAAAACTATGTTTTGTTTTTAAATAAGCCGCTCTGTTATGATTTTGTAAACAGATGTACTCAGTTTTGATATATGTATATGGTGTGTTTAAAACAATTCAAGCTCTTTCTCTTATAGCTAAAAATGGGAACTTTTATTAAAACCATAACTCTAGTAATGATAAAAAATTAACATTTATTGACTTAATTATATCAGCTTGTTTAGGCTATGCAGTTGGGTTAAGGGGTGTACAGCAAGTCTAATTGAAAGAAGCCCTTAGGAGAAGCCCCGGAGGTTGTTGAAAAAGAATGAAAACTCAAGAGTTTGGAATTCTTGGGAGACCCTAAATATCTTTAGAAGATGTGAAATGATAGAGTTGGAGATTTTTGGTTATACAAAATATCTTCCAACCAATCAAAAGGAGACCATAAATTCCATGAATGGAAATTGGAATTTTTGAGTCCCCTATTTATACATTGAGGTCTAAAAATTAGAGGATAATTTTAGTCCTTAAATTTTCGGCCATAGTGATTATAGACGGAGAAAAATTATTTTCTTCCTTCATCATTTTTCCACCAAAATTCCATTCTTTTATTTTAAATATTAATTCTTTTATCACAACTTTTATCACAAGTCGATAAGTAGAATTAATATACTCTATACATACTCCACAAACTAGGTTAGAAAAGAAATCAAAATTGCTAGCGGAATTCTGGTTTGTGTTCTTTCTCAAAGTGTGGATAACTTTAGAGGGGAGATATATGGATTCCTGTGAACCCAATTCAGAAAAGGGGCTAGCAATTGATTGTTGTAATCCTTATGATAGTTAGAGTGCATAAAAAGTATAAATCGAAACTTTAATTATTTTTTTACAACATTGAAAATTACAAGATCGATAAAATCGCATCGGATCCAAGGTACTGCTGTAATTGTTATAGCATGATATTTTGAATATTTTAATTTTTTACTACGCATACCCAGGATCACGCCAAAAAAATATTCTCCTCAACTGGCGCCGTGACGCAGACTTCTGGAGTCGCAGCACCTGACAGGTCTAGATTATAGTCTTTAGCCTTTTTCAATTGATATTTTAACTTTTTATAGGATGAACTAACTTTTTTTGTCTACATAAGAATTATAGTCCTATTTGTTACTTTCTCTATTTGTTTGAATCAACTCAATATTATATTTTTGAAAAAATTTATACCAAAAATATGAAGGCTACCACATTAGGAAGTTTCAGTCCACTGCTAACTCTTTAACCCATTTTTCCATCTTTCAACTCCATTTCTTCAATTCTTGAACCTGCACAATAAATATCAAAAGATAAGATACAATTTCATTATTTACGAGATAAAACATTCGAATTTTTAACATTCAAATTATGAGCTTATCATCCTATAAATTTAAGTCAGAAAAAGTAAAGTGACATGAATTTGTGTTGTTTATCTCCATAATTTAAGTCATAAAAACTCCATTTTGTTTTCAAGATGCATTTCAAGGTGGGAAAAAAGGCAAAATTTGTCTTCTAAGTTGGCCTACATAGACATTTGGTCCTATAAGTTAGCACGATTTTGATTTCAGGACACTAACTTTTCAAAATTAACACATTTAGTCCTATTTTTACCAATAAATATAATTTTAACTAGAAATTACTAAAATGGCATAAAAGACTATCAAAATTTGCTGACATAAACTATAATTTGGGGATTTTTAGATTGGAAGGAAAAACTACATGATGTGGCAATATCGTGGACAAAAAAGGGAGGAAAATAAACAACGTATGTGGAATTTCCAAGTGAAAAACTTTCAGATGCGGCAGTCTTTATATTTTTGGCATAACTTTCTCCACAAATATAATATTGAGCTAATTAAAGAAAATAGAAGAGGGGGAGCTTCATTGGGAATTGAAGATTTTGAAGAAAAAATGAAGAATCACTTAGTGGTTGCAATCTTCTACTTTAATTTCTTCTTTTATTTTGTTTAGTTTGAGAAATTTGTAAAAATCATGATGGTGGGAAACACTTGGTGCTTTCTTAATTTCAATATAAAAAAAAATCATTCTTGTCAATGGTTGAAAAGCAATTTTGATGGAGTTATGAGTTGATGCTTGTATTGTAATTGGAATGTTATTTATATTGTGATGAGCATATGCTATGTTTTTTATTGCTTCTTGACACATTTAGTCCTATTTTTACCAAAAAAATTAATTTTGACCAGAAATTACTAAAATGGCATAAAAGACTACCAAAATTTGCTGACATGAACTATAATTTGGGGATTTTTGGATTTGAAGGAAAAACTACATGATGTGGCAATATCGTGGACAAAAAATGGAGGAAAATAAACAACGTATGTGGAATTTCCAAGTGGAAAACTTTTAGATGCGGCAGTCTTCATATTTTTGGCATAACTTTCTCCACAAATGTAATATTGAGCTAATTAAAGAAAATAGAAGAGGGGGAGGTTCATTGGGAATTGAAGATTTTGAAGAAAAAATGAAGAATCACTTAGTGGTTGCAATCTTCTACTTTAATTTCTTCTTTCATTTTGTTTAGTTTGAGAAATTTGTAAGAATCATGATGGTAGGAGACACTTGGTGCTTTCTTAATTTCAATATAAAAAAAATCATTCTTGTCAATACTTGAAAAGTAATTTTGATGGAGTTATGAGTTGATGCTTGTATTGTGATTGGAATGTTGTTTATATTGTGATGAGCATATGCTATGTTTTTTATTGCTTCTTGACACATTTAGTCCTATTTTTACCAAAAAAATTAATTTTGACCAGAAATTACTAAAATGGCATAAAAGACTACCAAAATTTGCTGACATGAACTATAATTTGGGGATTTTTGGATTTGAAGGAAAAACTACATGAAGTGGCAATAACGTGGACAAAAAAGGGAGGAAAATAAAAAACATATGTGGAATTTCGAAGTAGAAAACTTTCAAATGCGGCAGTCTTCATATTTTTGGCATAACTTTCTCCACAAATGTAATATTGAGCTAATTAAAGAAGATAGAAGAGAAGGAGCTTTATTGGACATTGAAGATTTTGAAGAAAAAATGAAAAATCACTTAGTGGTTGTAATCTTCTACTTTAATTTCTTCTTTCATTTTGTTTAGTTTGAGAAATTTGTAAGAATCATGATGTGGGAAGCACTTGGTGCTTGCTTACTTTCAATATAAACAAAATCATTCTTGTCAAGGATTGGAAAGCTATTTCTATGGAGTTATGAGTTGATGCTTGTATTGTGATTGAAATGTTGTTTCTATTGTGATAAGCATATGCTATGTTTTATAATGCTTCTTAAGACTTGGTCAATTCCAAATTAATTTTAGCTATTGCAATTAAGACTAAAAGGTGATGTTATAATAATAGATTGGGTAGCATATGCCATGGATATAGGCATAGGTACGTGCAATAGTCATAAGTGTGAAAGTCAAAATGCACTCTTAGTAGGGTGGCCCGTAGCTAGAGATGGCGTCGGTAGCCTACTAGGGGTAGATTTGATTCCACTCGAGAGATGGCACCAATTACATTAGGAAGACCTACTATCACACAACTCACATCATTCCTAATTATAATTAAGCTAGGTTCATAACAACATAGGATGGCTAACCAATGCCTTGACTCTTCTTAGTATTGAATTCAATACCCTAATCTCCTTGGGTTTAGTTAAATTTATCAATTTAGTAGTTCTTGTATTCTAATTCAACCACCACCATAATTTTTAGGTTACATATAGTATAGGTAATTTATATTTGGTACTTAAATAAGCACTCCCTAGGGATATGACTCATTCTTTATTATTTGTTGACACCATGTATTTGTGGTTTGTTACCACCTGTTTTGGAGTCACCGGTAGTTTGGGGTCTAACTTTGAGAGTGAATTTGGGTGGTTGTATTAGGTGTGGATTTGGATGGAAGAAAAAAAAGAAGAGAGAAAATAGGGTTGGAGGTGGGTGACAGGAGGTGGTGCTGGGTGGGTAATGAAGAAGATGCAGAGAAAAGAAAAAGAAATACAAAATTAATTTTATTGAAGTTTTGCAAAACGAAAAAAGAAATATATATAAAGCAAGTTATTATTTATTTTTTTCCTCCCATTTGTTGTTTAGGTGGAACATGATTTGGTTTCTTTTTCCTTCCCCCAAAATAATTCACATAAGTGCCACATCAACTATTTTCCTTCATAATGGTTGAAATCCCCAAATTATAATCCATGTCAGCAGATTTCGGTGATTTATTTTGCAATGTTAGCAATTGCCGGCCAAAATTGAAATTTTTGGTAAAAAATCAGACTAAATGTGTCAATTTTGGAAATTTTTTGTACTAAAATCAAATCATGACAACTTAAAAGATCAAATGTCTATTTAGACCAACTTAGAGGACACATTTTGGTTTTTTTCCTTTCAATTGTATATACATATATGTGTATATTTGAAGAGACGCATAGACTATGAAGTGAAGAACAACAACAACAAGAGTAGAATGGAAATGGCTATAGTGAAAAGATAATTCCATTTGCTAATTTTTTTTTTCTTTTCTCTGTTGGAGTTGGAGTAGATTTGATGAATAGGGCTTTCCTTACATTTTCTCCACTCTCTCTTGTAGTAGTAGTTTTTAAATTGTTTTTTGCTTTGAAAATTGTGATTTTCATAACAACACTGAGAAAATTACAAAAAAGGGCTAATAAAGAAAAAAAAATATGAAGCTTTTTATTTTTAATGAATAATTTTGTTAACATGCGTAGGTGGGTGCTGTGTTTCTTGTATAAGATGTTGAAAGTAGCTTGCAATATAGAAAGACATGTCTCTTGTCCCACATTATCAGAAAAAAAGAGTTTAGTACTTTTTATAAAGAGATGTGGTTCTACAAGTTTATATATATAATATATATATATATAATATATATGTACTTGGCACTTGGCACTTGTGCCACGTGCCACATGTATTTAAGGAAATAAATAATATTTTATTATTTATTTTTTTTTAGATTAATTTCTTTTCAATTAATTGAAATAATTCAAATTTCCTGGTAAAACTGAAAGGCTGCAACTCTAGGAATTTTCTATAGAGTTCTAAATAGTTATCATCTTATTTTGAACATTGCAATGTCTGAAATAACTTTTGAGTCAAATATTGCATGGATTTAGGAAATTATGTGAATTATTTATAAATAGTCAAAGGCCAAAGTCAAAATCTATTAAGAACTTTTATCTCCAAATATTTACATAACTTTAAACATTTTTTTTCTTTTGGTTCTTGAGGGAAGTCTTTGAAATTGCTATTCACAAACTTCAGGGACTTGTTGTATCCTAGAAGTGAATTGCTATTCAACCCATTAGCAAATTATAGTGGGAACAATTATCACTTTAAGAAAGTGTGTTCACGCCTTCAATTATATCAAACATGTTTCTAATAATAATAATTCCTTTTAGTATTTTTCCTAACAATCTTAAAGTGATAATCAATAGAGAGTAGTTTGAAGTTCTAGTATCAAAATGATGAATTAAGAGTTTGTCAAACTAAATTGCTTTGATGGAATAAACTATCCCCGTTGGAAGGATAAGATGATTTTTCTACTGACTTTCTTGAAGGTTGCTTATGTGTTGTATCCAAATCAGCCTACTATAAAGCCGAAGGTGGATGATTTTGATGATGTTAAGGTAACACGTTCCAAGAGAGAAGAAGATGAGTTGCTGTGTTATGGACATATTGTGAATACATTCTCTAACCATTTGTTTGATTTGTATGCTTCAATGAAGTCTCCACTTGAAATATATAATGTATTGGAGAATGAATCCAATTGTGAGAAACAAGAAACATATAAGTTTGTTTTTCTGAAGTACTTTGAATATGTCATTCGTGATAATATGTCTATCATGGATCAAGTTCATGAGCTATAAGTATATGTTTCTAAACTCAAAGATTTGAAAGTTGAAATTTCAGAAGCATTGCAGGTAGGGGCAATAATTGCTAAACTTCTTATAAGTTGGAATAACTACATAAAGAAATTACTATATTCTATAGAGGATTTTTCTGTGGATCTGTTCCTAAAATCTTACGGATAGAGAAAAAAGCTCAGATCCGTGACAAAGCACATAATACAGCCTGATTCTGAAGTGAACTATGTTTCAAAATATAAGAAAAATCCTAATGAAGAAGGAAATAAAAGAAAGTCTCTTGAAACTAGTTCCAACATACATAAAGGGCATATCATGAAAGATTGTCGTTACAGAAAAGAAGCAAAAGAAAGAAGAAACACTGAAAGTCCAAGTGGCTGAAATAAATGTTGATAAGATTGTTGCTATGGTTTCAAATTGGCATATCAGTTTAGTCACTGAAGTAAACATGGGTGCATCAATTAAGTCAAATGATTAGTGGTATGATTCTAGTGCCACTGTTCATGTTTGTAATGACAAGAACTGTTTCAAAAACTATGAAAATACTATAGAAAGATAAGAAGTGTTAATGGGAAATGCTAATACAGTAGTGGTTTTCGGTAAAGGAAATGTTGAAATGCAATTTACATCTGGAAAGAAGTTGTTGCTGATTAATGTTCTACATGTTCCCAAAATCAAGAATTTGGTGTCGGCTTCTCTCTTATGCAAGAAAGGCTTGAAGGTTGTTATAGAATCAGACATGTTAATTGTAACTAAGAATGGAGTGTTTGTTGGAAAAGGCTATTACTGTGATGGAATGTCAAACTTTGTATTGATGCAAATATTATGAATAAAATGAGTATTTTTTCTTACGTTGTTGATTTCATTATAGCATCATAGATTAGGCCATGTAAATTTTCGTTACTTAAATCTTATGTCTAAACATGGCTTAATTTCATATAATAAAGAAGATAATACAAGGTGGGAAATATGTATTCAATCTAAAATGTGTTGGAAACCATTTCCTAAAGCAAAAATAAATTCTGAATTATTAGAGCCTATTCATTCTGACATATGTGAATTAAATGGCATCTTAACTAGTGGAGAAAATAGATATCTTATTACTTTTATAGATGATAATTATCGTTTTACATGTGTATCTTATGAAAAATAAAGATAAAGCTTTGAATAATTTAAGTCCTACAAAGCTGTTGTTGAAAATCAATTAGCAAGGAAAATTAAAATTCTCCAAAGTGATCGAGAGGGAGAGTATTTTACAATTAATTTTTCTTTATTTTGGGATTATACACCAATACAGTACACCACATACTCCATAACAAAATGGATTGGTTAAAAGAAAAAGTAGGACATTAGTTGATATGACTAATGCCATGCTATTGAATTTAAGTTTGCCAAAATATTTATGGGGTAAGGGTAACAACTTGCCATTTGCATAACAGAATAACCTCAAAAAAATTAAAAGTATCTCTATATGTATTTTGGAAAAATAGGAAATCAAATCTAAGTTATCTTAGAGTTTGGGGATGTTTGGCCTTTTAGATAGTAAATGAACCAAAAAGAAAAAAATTAGGACTTAGAGCTTTGAGAAGTATGTTTGTAGGTTATGCAGAAAATTCAAAAGCTTATAGGTTATTGGACTTAGATTCAAATGCTATTGTTGAGTCAAGAGATGTTGATTTTTTTTTTAAATAAGTTCCTTGGAGAAAAATCTGCACAACCTACTGAACCACTTGAAATTAGTCTACATTCTAATTCTACTCGTGGATATAAAAGAAAATCAAGTCATGCTCTTAGTGGTTAAGGAGAAGCCAAAGAGGAAAAATTGAAAAGAAAATAGATCCTTACTTTATTTATTATATTGTTGAAGCAAATAGAGAAGTTGTGCTCAATAAAATGCCTATTTTATTTAATATACAAGATGATAAGGATTTTAGTGAAGTAATATCTTCAAGAGATGTTACATTCTAGAAGGAGGCAATTAATGATGAAATGGACTTATTGTTAGCCAATAACACATGGGTTCTAACGAATTTACCTCTTGGCTCCAAACCTATAGGATGTAAATGAGTGTTTAAAAAAATATAATATATATGGGTCTATACAAACTTTTAAGGCCAGATTAGTTGCAAGAGGATTTAGACAAAAAGAGGGCATATATTATTTTAATACTTATGCACCTATAGCTCGTATAACGTCTATTAGGGTGTAGGTTGCATTAGCATCCATATATAACTTATATATTTATTAAATAGACGTACAAATTGCATATTTAAATGGTATTTTAGATGAAGAAGTGTATATGAAACAACCACAAGGTTTTGTTTTACCTAGTAATGAGAGGAAAATATACAAATTACTTAAGCATTTATATAGCTTAAAACAAGATCCAAAATAATGGCATGAAAAAATTGATCACGTGATTTTGTCTTTTGGTTTTGAGCATAATAGTGCAAATAAATGCATTTATTCAAAATTTAATGATGAAATATGGTATTATTGTTTGCTTATATAGTGATGACATGTTTATCATTAGGATTAACATGCATAGAATAGATGAAACCAAAAGGTACTTATCCTCTCAATTTTAAATGAAAGATTTAGATGAAGTAGATATAGGAAACATAGTGGGGGTTATGCTTTAAGTCAATCTCATTACATTGAGAAAATTATAGATAAGTTCAAGCATTTAAAATTAAAGAATCTAGAACCCCATTTGATGCTTCATCAAAATTGACAAATAATGAAGGAAGAGCAGTAGCTGAACTTGAGTATGCTAGTACAATTAGAATTTTAATGTATGTTATGCATTGCACTAGGCCAGATATTGCATATGAAGTATGTGTGATTTCCCGATTTACTCATAATCCTAATTCTGAACACTGGAAAGGAATTACAAGGGTATTTGAATATCTTAAGTGCACACAAAATCTTGGACTATTTTATAGTCAGTTTCCTCTAGTGTTAGAAGGTTATTCTGATGCTAGTTGGATAACTAGTGTGAATAATAATAAATCTACCACTGTATAGATTTTTACTCTTGGTGGGGGAGCTATATCATAGGCTTTTAAGAAACAAACATGCATTACTCATTCCACCATGGAGGCTGAGTTTGTTGTGTTAGTAGCTGCCGACAAAGATGTTGAATAGCTGAAAATTTTGTTACTAGATATAAAGTTATGGCCACAACCAATGCCAACCATTTCTTTGCGCTGTAATAGTGAGGCAACAATGTCTAGAGCTCTTAGTAAAATGTACAATGGAAAGCCTAGACATATTAGTTTAAGATACGCATATGTACGAGGACTAATCATAGAAGGCATTATTGCTATAGTTTTTGTTAAATCATAAAAGAATTTAGCTAATACATTAGCAAAAGGGCTCAATAGAGATATGGTCATTAGTACCACAAAAGAAATGGGATTAAGACATTTCTTATAAAAAAATCACTAGTAGTGGAAGCAATACCATTTTTCCTAGCACTACCACTAGTTAAAAAGTTTAAAGGGTAACAACAGCTACTGATAAGTGATTAGATTAATATTGGAAGTATTTATCTAAGTGTTGAATAAAAGGAGGATGATTTATACACTCTTAATGAAGTAAACTTGATATTTGAATAGTTATGGAAAGAGTTCACCTTAGTGAACACAAGTAGTGTCGTTTCTAATAAAAGTTTGGAATTGCTTTTATAAGTATTCATGATTCTTGGATGGAGCGCAAGGCCATAGATGTGCTTAAGTTTTTGGGGAATTGATTAGAAAATTATATGTTCATATGTGTAATATATCCGGTTAAAACACATGAAATCTTGGTTTAAGCTACAGCCACCTTAGATTTCATTTGTACTTTGATTTATGTGCACTAACAGAAAGTTTAATTCAAAAGACAATTTATATTATGTATGAATGTAGTAAAATTACATGAAATGTCATATTATAAGCTAAGTGGAGGATTATTGGAAGTAGCTTGCAATATGGAAAGACATATTTCATGTCCCGCATTGACAAAAGAAAAGAGTTTAGTACTTTTTATAAAAAGACGTGGTTCTACAAGTTTAAAATAGAAAGTGGAGGGAAAAGAGAAGGGAATGGAATCGTATATATTTATATTTAATAAAAATACACTTGGCACTTAGCACTTGACACTTGTGGCACGTGCCACGTGTATTCAAGGAAATAAATAATATTTCATTATTTATTTTCCTTTTGAGATTAATTTTTTTCTTTGAAATTATTGAAATAATTCAAATTTTCTGATAAAACTAAAAGGTTGCAACTCTAGAAATTTTTTGAAGAGTTCTGAATAGTTATCATGTTATTTTAGAACATTGCAATGTTTGGAAATAACTTTTGATTCAAACATCGTAAAGATTTAAATAGTACCTAAGAAAGGTGGAATAACAGTAGTAAAAAATGAAAATAATGAATTGATTTCCACTAAAACTATAATTGGTTGGCGGATGTGCATGGATTATAGAAAGTTAAATAGGGCAACTAGGAAAGAACACTTCTCTTTGCCCTTTATTGATCAAATGCTAGATAGGTTAGCCGGTCATACTTATTATTGATTTCTAAATGGTTATTCGGGTTACAATCAAATTTCCATTGCACCTGAGGACCAAGAAAAGACCACATCCACAAGCCTTTATGGCACTTTTGCATTTAGGCGCATGCCCTTAGGTTGTGCAATGCACATGGTTATTTTCTCTGATATGGTGGAATATTTCATTGAATTTTTTATGGATAACTTCTCAGTTTTTGATGATTCATTGAATGTTTGTTTGCAGCATTTGACATTTGTATTAAAAAAGTGTGAAAAAACTAACTTATTTTTGAATTGGGAGAAGTGTCACTTTATGGTCCAAAAGGAGATTATCCTTGGCCATAAAATTTATACAAATGGCATTGAAGTGAACATTAAGAGATTACCTCCAACAACCTCAGTGAAGGGAGTGCGTAGTTTTCTAGGCCATGCAGGATTCTATAGACACTTCATCAAAGATTTTTCAAAGATGACTAAGCCTCTTTGCAATTTACTTATGAAAGAGGTACCTTTCAACTTTGATGATGAATGTCTTTGTGCTTTTTAAAAATTGAAGTTTGTTTTGATTTCCACCCCCATTATTGTTGCCCCTGATTGGAGTTTACATTTTGAGTTGATGTGTGATGCTAGCAATTTTGCCAATGGAGCAGTTTTAGGATAGCAAAAAAGTAAAAATTTTCATGTTATTTATTATGCTAATCAGACACTGACTTATGCACAGATGAACTACGCAACTGCTGAGAAGGAACTCCTAGTTATAGTTTTCGCAGTTGACAAATTTTGGTCGTACTTGATTGGCATAAAGGTAATTGTGTATGCAAATCATTCTTCCATCAAGTATTTGATTGAGAAGAAAAATGCAAAACCAAGGCTAATTCGATGGGTTTCACTGCTCCAAGAGTTTGATTTGGAAATTCAAGATAAGAAGGGAAAATGTCATTGCGGATCACCTCTCCCAGTTGGAACAACATGAAAAATATGTCAATCCCAAGCCCCCCATCACTGAAACCTTTCCAGATAAACAACTTTTATCTTTAGTTGTTGGTAAGCTTCCTTGGTATGCTGATTTGGTGAACTTTCTAGCAAGTAATGTTTTTTCTCCGGACTTAACTCATCAACAAAAGAAAAAAGTTTCTTTCTGATGTTAGATATTATTTTTGGGAAAATCCTTTCTTGTTTAAACTTTGTCCAAATCAGATCATACAAAAGTGTATCCCTGATGAAAAATACAAAGTGTTCTTCACCACTATCACTCGTTTTTGTATGGTGGGCACTTTGGAGGGAATAGGACAGTTGCTAAGGTTCTTGAATAGGGTTTCTATTGGCCAACATTATTTAAGGATGTGTAAGCTTTAGTGGTCTCTTGTGATAGATGTCAGCGAACAGGAAATACATTTAGGAGACATGAGATGCCATTGAACAACATTCTAGAGATAGAGTTATTTGATGTTTGGGGCATTGATTTCATGGGTTCATTTCCACTATCATTCAATAATCTCTATATCCTTGTGGCATTAGACTATGCTTCAAAATGGGTTGAAGTTGTGGCCTTGCCAACCAACGATTCCAAAGCAGTGATGAACTTTTTGAGAAAATAAATTTTCACTCATTTTGTCACACCAAGGGCAATCATAAGTGATGAAGGTAAGCATTTCTGTAACAAGCATCTCGATGCTCTTTTGGCTAAGTATAGGTTTACAAATAGAGTTGCTACTGCTTATCACCCCCAAACTAGTGGCCAAGTTGAGATTTCAAATAGAGAGCTTAAGTGGATCTTGGAAAAGAAGGTCAGTTCATCTTCAAAGGATTGGTTTTAGAAACTCAATGATGCTCTTTGGGCCTACCGCACTGCTTACAAATCCTCCATTGGTATGTCGCCATATCATCTGGTATATGGAAAAATATGTCACTTACCAATCGAGTTGGAGCATCAAGCGTACTGGACTACTAAAAAATTAAATTTTGATCTTCAAGTAGCGAGTGAACACTAACTATTGTAGCTGAATGAGTTGGTGTATAAGGACCGCACCAAGAAGTGGCGTGATAAGCATATTCAGCACTGAGAGTTTATTCCTGGTCAAAAAGTTTTATTATTTAACTCTCATTTGCATTTGTTTCAAGGTAAGTTGTGATCGCAATAGTCTGGATCTTTCACAATGGTCCAAGTTTTCCCCCAGGTGCGGTTGAAATTCAAAGTACGAATCGAAAGTTTAAAGTTAATGGCCAAAGACTCAAGTATACACTGAAGGTGGATAGGACTTGCAAAATTCCACCATTCATTTTTTCGAACCAAAGTGATAAGCTTTTATAAAGTCAAGCTACCAACTATAAATTTAGCGATTCTTGGGAGACAACCTAAGCTATTTATTTTGCTTTCTTTCCCTATATTTGATTTTCTTATTTTTCTTTTCCTTGTCACCCGAATTACCATTGTGTTGAGTTCAATTTTTATTTCATTGTTGCTTTGCAAGTTAGGATATAACAGCTAATATGAACGTGCGATACAAGCATGCCCTTAGATCTTCGTTTTTGTGCCCCAACCTTCTCTTAAAAAAAAGTAAGGTTTCATGCCTAGACGCCCTATTATTGCACCTAGGTACTGAAGTAATAGGGCCAAAACAGAAGCCAATGCACCTAGGCGCCCTACTTCTACACCTAGGCGCCAAAGCACTGGGGAAAAACAAAAATAATGGCGTCTAGGTGCCCTATTTTGGTGCTAAGGTGCCAAATCACTAGCACAAATAGAATAATAGGCACCCTGCTGTAGTGCCCAAGTGCCAAAGGTGCTGGGAACAGATAGAATGTTTGGCGCATATACTCTAAATTGAGCATAAAAAATTACTCATTCCTCTTTCTTCTCTTCCCCTCCCCAACACACACATCACACGCTAACACCTCTCACTCCACACATTTCACACACTCTCTAATCTCATCAAATTTCTCTTCTCAAGGTATTTTTCTAGTAAGCTTTCTTCATCCTCTCCTTTTTAAACTTTTTCATATTTTTTATTTTGTTTTGATTAGCTTGAGATAATGGGTGTGAATCCCAATAATTATTTTTGATATGAAGTTGGGCAATGTGTTGATGTGTAAATTTAGGGGGTTGAGAGATAGGGGATCGAATATATGATTAAGGTTATAGTTGATGCATGCAATGATGTGATAAAATACCAGAGACATGATTTTCAATATAAAAATGAAATTTGGTGTTTTCATATGTTTGCATTCGTTAATGTTAGGTACAAGACATAAATTTTTGCTTGCACATTACACGTCATTGTCATTCTGTTTACAAGTTATTTCACCTTGTTGCCTATTTACCTAAGTGCAATACTGTATGTGAGTCTATGTCACATCGTTCATGTGTCACAATTGTTGGGTGCTTTGTTGTCATTCACGTGTCTCAATTTTATTTCCAATACAATCTCTCACTCATGATTGATGATTTTTTTTCATATTCTTACAAGAATAAGAAAATGGCACCAAAAACAAACAAAGGCAAAGCAAAGGTTTCTACATCATCATCCCATGATGCAAGTCATTTTGTTAGTAAAGCAATTGATAAAAGATACTATGATCTTCTAGTGACATGAAGTTTGCTCCCTAAACATGGCATTGCACTAGATGGATGGCTTGATAGTCATATTCCCCACATGATTGAGCATAGGATATGGCAGACCTTCTGTAACACCCCCAACACTAAATATAAATATTGGTATAACAATAATTTTGACAATATAGCACATGTGTGTGCATGTGTGTATATATATATATTTACTTTTATCATATGTAGCAATTTGAGAAACATATTTTCACACATATAACCATTTATATAGAAAAATCACCATTTATATAAAAACACAACACCCATCATAGTCACGCTATTATCAGGCTGATTTACTATCAAATTTCAAGAGTTATATAAGACACAACATCCCAAATTTATAATACGAGAGACTCAAAAATAAAAATAATAGCCTTTACTTTCGGAAGAAGTAACGACATTTTGCATCTTGTAGCCCTTTATATATAGTCAGCAATTTATATAATAATAATGAATGTAAAAATTAGAATATGCCCGCAATACAACCCAACAGGTCGTCATCCATGTACACTGATCCTCAGAACCTGTAGAAACCCAACAGCTTGCCCAGTAAGTCTATGGTATTAAGTATCACCAGACTCACCTATAATGCATAAACTATATGAGCTAATGCTCAGCTAGTAAAGATTATGCATGTTAAATAATAATCCATAATATCAAGTCATGCATCTCAAAATGCTATGCCCACAATGCAATTCCATGCATCAAAATATTTCTCTCAAAATTATTTTTTTTCTTGCACCGAAAAAGCGCTCTGCACATCGCCATAATCCACTGGCCAATAATCATAAAAGCCTGCAAATCCATACACACTTGTACGCATACAAATCCATACACGCAAACCTACAAATCCATGCATACAACCATGCAAATCTATACATGCTTTGGTGCATTTGTGGTGGTCAGTAAAATATTTTCTTTTCTCAGAATCATGCCGTGCAATGTAAGATTTATCACAATGCTCGTATATAATATATGCACGTGCCAATGACAATGCCCATGTATGTATGCTCAATGGAGAGCCCTCTACTATGCACATATAATTTATGATATTACATATAATTCACACATCTACTATGTCTATGCATTATAGTTGCAAATGAATCTTTACTTACCTTTGATCAGTTGTATGTTACTTCTAGGTTTCTTAAGTATTACTTCCCAACCCTAGATGTGAAACAATCTATAAAAATACAAGATATCAATTACCATTCTCAATTAACAAGTTCGTTATACCTAATGTAGTATAAAGATCTTGAATCTAAATTTAATTAAACAACCTTAACACTTAGAAACTATAACCGAATACAACCTTCTACGTACCTTTGTTCCACATCTTAAATGTATACTAACCTCACTTAATTGATGTATTATAACTCCTACAATATGTCCCTAAATGTTAGGGATCAAATGCACTACATCTATGCTGGAACATGTTAATGAACCAAATGGGATAGATTCACCACTTCACATTTTCTTGCTGCCACATTAATTTGCATGATGATTTTGACACCCTTAGACATATTCATTCACTCCAAAAAATTTATCACACTTATCTAACATCAAAAAAATATAACCATGTCATAGAATGGCTAAAATTCATGGATATAGCTTCCCAAGTTTAGCTCCTTTCACAGCATACTGAAACAGATTTTTCCTACCGTGACAGTTTTACGCACTTTATGACATTAATGGTTTTAGCACCCTTAAGTATATTCAATCACTCCCAAATTTTCACCACACTTATATAACATATAAAAAGATACAACCAGGTCATATCCTTTCCAAAACTAATGGATTTAATACTGTAAAATTAGTCCACTTCACATAGGACAAAATCTAAAATTTGATGGTGACAGTTTTGAGCATCTTTTCAATATCATACCCTATTTCAATTTCTAATCGATGAACATTTATTCCAATACTATTAAACCTTATATAAAATGTATATGATGATAATTACAGGTTTTATTGAATATACCATACACTTTTGAAGTCTAAAACACAAGAAAACAGTAAGGTGACAGTTTCTGTCACAAATATTTTCTATTAAGTGTTTATCATCAAAAACCCTTTCTTTGTGCACCAAAGTCTAACTAAAAACTTCCTAACACTTTTATAAGAGATATTGAAAGATTAGTAAATAATAAAACCATTCATAATAATCTGAAAACCAAAGGCAAAATCGTAGATAAGTGTTAGCTATGCAGATTTTAAGGTTAAACTTGATGGTAATCACTTCTTCTTTGCTTTTTTTGCTTTTATTTCAACTTGGAATCAATTTGGAGCACTTGGATACCTTAAGGTGTGTGTTTGGAAGATGAAAATGGCTGAAATGAAGGTCTGGTCGTGGCTTAAGGGTGAAGGGTTTGAGGTGTTAGCTTGAGATGTTAGCTTAAGCTTAATAAGAAAGCATGAGGTGGCCAAGCTTGAGGTGGCATGTAATGGTATAATATGTTTTTCTCCCTTATCTTGCAGCCCTAATCTTGTGTGTCTCACATATTTTTATTTGGTTGCAACCTATCTTAGTCACCATTCATTCCCATATGTAATTCCTATGTCCGTTCATTCGATCTCCAAATCGATTGACATCTGATTCTTAAATGATTGTCTAGTTTGCATTTCTAAAATTATATGCACATATGGACCTTGTATTATGACACTTAAACCATATTATATCATGTCAAATATCCAAAGTATGTTAATCTATGGGTGTATACTTTTAAAACACCTCGATCTAATTAAATCGAATCATATAAACTTACTAGTAACACTTTTAATACTTCCAAAATTATAACATATAACCTATGAATATCCAATATATCCATCAATCAATTATTTTTCTTATTTAAATATAGAATTTCTTAATTAGGTTATATGATCTCAACCACTTATATCATGTGATAGTATTAGAGGTCTAACGATTAAGAATGCTATATAAGATGCCATGTAAATGTTAATGCAAATTAGCATACAAGTAGCATGTAATGCATTAATCACATTGGCCAAGTGAGTTGTGAGAGGTTTGGGTATCACACCTTCACAGCTCAACTAGAGGCCGCAATAGTGAGCATTGTCAAGGTGTTTTTATGCCAACACTGCTGAACGTCGGACGAAAAGTCTTTATGTGGGGAAAGTGGGTATCATTCTACTAGAAGGCAATTAATACATACTATAAATTGAAAGATATTGAGGATGATGAGTATTCAACCTTGTTATCCAACTATGATATCGAACAAATCATTCAAAGCTTGTGCCGATTGGGCACATAATGGAAAACATCTCATCAGGCTTTAACTGTAATACCCAAGACTCGCGCTACTCACCTGCCCAATATAGTTCATACATTTTATGCCACGTATGTGTCATTTTTATTTTAATTGATATTTCATAATGCATTATATTTTATACGGTATTTTAATAATTAAACTTTTGAAGTTGTCACCGATATTAGTTTCCAGATTCTTTAACATAATTGATTAAGTTGGTACTAAGATATGAGAATTTAGGTGATAACTATTAGATAAAATTATGATACACGTAAGTGAAAGGTGGCATCATTGTGTTTATTGGTGTATGATAAAATATACAAATAAATTAAATAGGGATAAAAAAGTGATAGTAATAATAATAATAATAATAATAAAAGAAAATAAGGACATTCTCATATTAATTAAGAGGATAAAAATTCTTACTACAAACAAATTTGGAGGTTTATAAATAAATATCAAAATATTATGTATTAATTATATATATATAAATATAATATATATATACATATATTATACATATATAATATAATATATATATATACATATATATAATATATATGTATAGATGTACGAAATATATATATATAAGAATATGTGTGTAGTATAATATATATATATATACGCATATGTATACACGTGTTATGTTAAGGGTAAACATATATATAATATATTATGTAGTATATATATATATATACATATATGTATACACTGTTATGTTAAGGATAAATATATATAATATATTGTGTAGTATAACACATATATATATATACATATATGTATACGGGTAGTGTGTAGTGTGTAGTGTGTAGTTATGTTAAAGATAAGTATATATATAATATATTATATTATATTTTTTTAGTAGTTAAGTTATTATAACACATACCACACAAACACAAGGTTAAAACACCTCATAGTGCACGGCAGCAAAGGAAAGAAAAAGAGAAGAAAAAAAAAGAAAGAAGAGAGAAAGAAAAAAAAAGAAAAGAAAAGAAAAGAGAGGGTGTTCCAACAAAATTCAACAGTAGGAATTTGAGAAAATTTTGGGTAAGTCCCTTTTAATTTTTGTACGGATAAACAAATATGTTTATACCATTTATTTCTAATTTAAAAGAAAGTTTTTGATCTAAGTTAATTAGTTATCTACTTGTGAGACAATACCTTTAATTTGAAATTAGTTAAAAATATTAGATTTTATTATCTTGTATTAATTGGATGAAAGAGCTAATTTAATTGAGAAATTTGTTACGGGGAATTATAACATATCAATTAGATAATATTAAAATGAATTCGAGATAAAAAATTAAGGTATTTAAAAGGTTCTAATTGGTGTGAGTATAAATTTTAAGATTAATTGTTATTTAATTAAATTTAAGATTTAAGACCCCTTATGAGATTTGGTATAGAAATTCATTGATTAAGAATGAAAATTAGTATGTTATACTTTTACAGGCAACCTTATATCTAAAGTTAGGGAGAAGAATCTCGTTAATTTTTAGTAGAATATCAAAGGTGAAAGGTAAGTGAAAATCCATTTGCAACTACAATGTATGGATATAGTATTTTGTGCATTATCTATATTAAATGTGAGTCTTGTGTGTTGGTGTATGTATTATGAGTATTATACATAACTTATAGTGCATATGTTGCTTGGATGATAGGACATATGATCTATTGTGTTATTGGATATGCCATTCATCAACATTTATATGTCCATGCATAACACGTGCTCACAGTTGAGGTTTTTAGCACGCATGACATTATTTTCAGAAAAAAAATATTTTGGTTGGCCACTAATAGTGTATCGAGGCCCATGTGTGTCTTATTTATATGATATTTGGGGTGCCCATGAGTATTACTTCTCGAGGATCATAGGGGTTAACAGGGGGTGTGCCTCTGGTGGTCACGAGAGGGTGGACCACTTGACTGTGCCCTTATCGACACCGCTGGTGGGAAGACTTCTGGACGGTCACAGGAGAAGATAGGGGGTGGACCTCTGGTGATCCCAGGAGATGGCCCGAACTGTGTCGATCTGTTTATGGCCATGTGATTATTGATATTATTGAGAGCTCTATCCGATACATAGTAGGTGGGTCAAAGGCTCAATGATGAAAAATAATTTTGTATGAACTATTTTTATGCATAAGTTTGCATTCTTGTCATGATTTCATAGAAATGCATTGCATTTATGTTGGATTATTGTTCAACATGCATGATTTTTATTTATTGAGTATTAGCTCACGTAGTTCATGCATTGTAGATGAGTTTAATAATACTTGAAGCCACTGACTTACTGAACAAGCGGTTGGAGCTCCAATAGGATCTGAGGATCAGTGTACATGGATGACGACCTATTGGGCTGGTTATTAACTTATTTGATTTTGGAGTTTATTGTGTTAGATTTTAGGATTTGTATTGTATGTTACTTTTAAAACTTTTCTGTACATGGGTATATAAATGTTATGGTTGTTATGGGTCCTCTGCAGGTATATATATATTAATTTTGTGAGTGAGAAAAATAGTTTATTATTTATTATACTGTTACATGAAAAATATAAAAAAAAATTGTATATGCACACAGGATTTATCATGTAAAAATTATTATATCTATAATATATATATATGTGTGTAGTATTGGGGATGTTACAGAGTGGTATCAAAGCGCGGTTATAGGTTCTGTAGACTGTCCATGTACATAAACCTGGAACTTGTGGAAGCACCGCCTTGCTCGTAAGTTTTATTTTAGTATGTAATGCATCATTATTTCATGAATTATATTGGCCATGTTTTAAAACAATATTGCAGCCATGACAAGAATAAGGAGTGAGAGTAGTAGTGGAGATAGAAACCAAGAAGGAGAGACACCTATGTCAAATGACGATCAGGACACTGTTATAACCGACTTATAGAACTCATTCAACGATAATCAGAACAAACTCAACAACTCATCCAGCAGAAGGATGTGGGTGGACAACATAGATCTGAAATGAATCAACCATAGCCCTGAGCAGAACCAGTGGAATAGTTGGGGAAAGATTCAGAAAACTCAATCCACCAATATTTGAAGATGTGGTGGATCCCACAGCTGCAAAGGATTAGCTTAGAACCTTAGAAAATATGTTCTAGTATAGCAGAGTCCCAGAGGAAGAGAAGGTGATATGAGCCTTGTTTATGCTTCGTGGAAGTGCTGGGCACTAGTGGGATACAATGAAGAGCATAGATGATCCCTTTACAATGACTTGGGAAAGATTTAAAGAGTTATTTAGAAATAAATACATCATAGCGCCTGTTCGTGTAATGAAGATGAATGAATTTGTACAGCTACGGCAGGGAGCTATGACAGTTGGGTACTACATTTGAAAATTTGAACAGTTATCCAGGTTTGCCACGCATATGATTAGCACTGATGCACTGAAAGTAGAAAGATTCCTTGAAGGTTTGAGGCTAGAACTATACAGAGATGTTAATATGGCGGGAATTCAAGGAGTCACCTATTCACAAATTGCTAAGAGAGCATTAGTTGCTGAGCAAGCTGAACTTAGAATTGTTTATGCGCTGGAAGCTCATCGTCAATTTCAGCAAGGACAAAGATAGAGGTGGGTTGGAAGTGAAAAAAAGAGACCATTCCAAGCTCAAGGCCAGAAACTCGAATTTTGATTGAAACCAGGACAGCAACAGTGGGAGCAAAATAAGAGACCAAAGATAGAGCAGGGGAAAACGACAATGCCACAATCTATGTGCCCTAGATGCGGTGGTCGACATATGGGAAACTGCCCTACAGATCCTAGAAGGTGTTATATGTGTGGAAAGGTTGGCCATATTGCCAGAACATGCTTGAAGAACCCAAACTCTATAAAACAACAGAATGTACTTGCTAGAGTTTTTACCATCACTAGAGCAGACGCAGAGGCAAATCCACCAATAGTGATAGGTAAACTCTTCATCCATGATACTCCAGCATTCATACTATTTGATTCAGGAGCTACACATTCATTTGCATCCACTGAGTATGTGAAGAGGCTGGGTAGGACACCTGACATAACAGAAATTAGTTACAATATGATGATTCCTTCTAGAGACTCAAAGCAGACCAATCAGATTTTGAAAGCTTATGCCATTCCTATTGAAGATAGAGAACTATATGTTGATCTGATTGTATTGGTCATGAATGACTATGACATAATTTTGGGCATAGACTGGTTATCAAAGTACTATGCTACCATAGATTGCCAGAAAAAAGATAATGACATTCCAACCTCCTGGAGAAGAATTTTTTATGTTTGTTGGGATTATGAAGAACTTCAGATTCCCACTAATATCAGCGCAGAAAGCACAACATTTATTAGAAGCGGGTTGTGAGGGGTATTTAGTCAGTGTTATGAGCATTGAAGAACGACACCATCCTATACTTAGTGAAGTACTAGTGGTTCAGGAATACCCTGAAGTATTTCCAGATAATCTTTCTGGGTTACCACTCGATCGTGAGATAGAGTTTGTTATTGACTTGTAGCCAGGAACATCTCTAATCTCAAAATCCCCATATCAAATGGCTCCATCTAAGTTAAAGAAATTGAAGATACAATTACAGAAATTACAGAAAAAAGGTTTTATCAGATCTAGCTTTTCATCGTAGGGTGCGCATATCCTGTTTGTACGAAAGAAGGATGGTATGATGAGACTGTGCATAGACTATCGAGAATTGAATAAGGTTACAATCAAGAATAAATACCCTTTACCTCAAATTGATGATTTATTCGATCAGCTCCAAGGTGCAGCAGTATTTTCAAAGATTGATTTACGATCTGGGTACCATTAATTGAAAATAAAAGAAGATGACATTTCAAAGACAGCATTTCGCACGAGGTATGGACATTATGAATTTCTGGTGATGCCATTTGGATTAACTAATGCCCCAGCAGCCTTTATGGATCTGATGAACTGGGTATTCAGAGATTTTCTAGATAAATTTATTATTGTGTTTATCGATGACATCCTGATTTACTCCAAAACAAAGGAATAGCACGTGACAAATTTGAAAATGGTGTTAAAGGTTTTAAAGATGAAATAATTATATGCTAAATTCAAGAAATGTGAATTTTGGTTGGAGCGAGTGGTATTCTTGGGACATGTCATATCAGGGGCAGGAATATCAGTAGATCCAAGTAAAGTAAAAGCTATTAATAGCTGGTCACAACCTACAAATCCTTCAGAAGTACGTAGTTTTCTTGGTTTGACTGGATACTACCATAGATTTGTAGAAGAATTTTCCAAGATTGCTTCTCCTTTAACACAGTTAACACGAAAGGGTATAACATTTAAATAGACAGAGACATGTGAGCAAAGTTTCCAAGAATTGAATAAGAGGTTGACATCAGCACCCATTCTTTTAATTCCATCAGGTACGGGAGGCTTTGTAGTTTACAATGATGCCTCGAAGAATGGCTTGGGATGTGTACTGATGCAAAATAGGAAAATGATTGCATATGCATCAAGGCAGCTGAAAGAACATGAAATAAATTACCCTACACATGATTTGGAGCTTGCTGCAGTGGTATTTGCATTGAAGAAATGGAGGCACTATCTATATGAGGAGTGGTGTGAAATCTATATAGATCACAAGAGCTTAAAATACTTCTTCACGCAAAAAAAACTGAATATGCGACAACGAAGGTGGTTGGAGCTGGTAAAGGATTATGACTGTGTTATCAACTACCATTCGGGTAAGGCTAATATGGTGGTAGATGCACTGAGTAGAAAGTCAATACAAAGTACTGCAACTACTCTTTCTGTTCAAAGACCAGAGTTGATTAAATTCCAGAAAATGAATGTGGAGATTGTACAATTGGGAGAAATAGAAATAAAGTTAGCAGCCTTGACACTTCAACCAACGTTAATTGATAAAATTCAATAGGGACAATAGGGGGACGAATATTTTATCAAGGTAAAGAAGGATATTGCTTTGGGGGTGCCGTCTGATTTTAAAATATCTGTGAATGGAGTGCTACAATTTAGGGAATGATTATATGTGTCCATTGTAGATAACATCAGAAAAGATATTCTTACAGAGGCACATTCAACACTTTATTCAATACATCCAAGAGCTACCAAAATGTATAGAGACTTGAAAATGCATTACTGGTGGCCAAGTATGAAAAGAGATATTACAAAGTACGTGGACCAATATTTGACATGTCAGCAGATAAAAGCAGAACATCAAAAACCAGCGGGAACTTTGCAACCTCTGCTTGTTCCAAAATGGAAATGGAAAAGAATCACTATGGACTTTATGGCGGGTTTACCCAAAACTATGAAGGT
This sequence comes from Paulownia fortunei, assembly GCA_019321725.1. Lineage (NCBI taxonomy): Eukaryota > Viridiplantae > Streptophyta > Magnoliopsida > Lamiales > Paulowniaceae > Paulownia > Paulownia fortunei. The sequence continues at coordinate 11,926,102 of CM033109.1, read as the reverse complement.
CATAATTCTAGGTGATTGTGGACAGATTAACTAAATCAGCTCATTTCCTTTCCATTTGTTTAACCTATTCCATAGATCGATATGCACAGATATATATACAAGAAGTGGTTAGACCCATGGTGTACCACTATCTATTACTTCTGACACGGACTCGAGATTTCTGTCTACCTTCTGGAGAAGTCTACAGAGGGCATTGGGAACGCAATATCTTTTAGTACTACATATCATCATCAGACTGATGGGCAATCTAAACGAATAATACAAACCTTAGAAGATATGCTTAGAGCCTACGTATTGGATTTTCAAGGATAGTGGAGCAAGTATCTACCTCTGGTAGAATTCTCATATAACAATAGTTATTAGGCTACAATTGGGATGGCTCCTTATGAAGCACTGTATGGCAGGAAATGCAAATCTCTAGTTCATTGGGATAAAGTAGGTAAAAAGAAACTTTTAGGGCCGGACATGATTCGAGAAATGACAGAGGCTGTGTTACAAATCCAAAAAAGAATGGAAACTGCCCAAAGTTGACAGAAAAGTTATGTAGACCAAAGAAGGAGGATGCTAGCATTTGTCATAGAAGATCAAGTATTTCTCAAGGTAGCTCCAATGAAAGGTATTATGCGGTTTGGAAAGAAAGAAAAGTTGAGTCCTAGATATATTGGTCCATTTTCTATTACCAAGAGAATAGGTGATGTTGCTTACAACTTGATCTGCCTACATCAATGCCTCAAGTACATAATGTATTCCACGTATCCATGTTGAGGAAGTATGTTGCGAATCCATCCCATATTCTACGAAATGAACCAGTAGAGTTGAGATCAGATTTGAGTTACGAGGAAAGACCTGTCGAGATTCTACTATGGGAGATAAAGCAACTTAGAAATAAGAAAATCCCATTAGTCAAGGTACTGTGGAGGGACCAGTCAATGGAAGAGGCTACATGGGAAAGAGAAGATGAAATGAGAGCCAAATACCTAGAGCTTTTTCGGTAAGCAAAATTTTGAGGACGAAATTTTTATAAGGAGGGAAGGATGTAATACCCGAGCCTCGTGCTACTCACCTGTCCAATATAGTTCATGCATTTTATGCCACATATGTGTCATTTGCATTTTAATTGATATTTCATAATGCATTATATTTTATATGGCATTTTAGTAATTAAACTTTTGAAGTTGTCATCGATATTAATTTTCAGATTCTTTAACCTAATTAGTTAAGTTGGTACTAAGATATGAGAATTTAGGTGACAACTATCAGATAACATTATGGTACACGTAAGTGAAAGGTGGCATCGTTGTATTTATCGGTAAAGATAAAATGTGCAAATAAATTAAATAAAGATAAAATAGTGATAATAGTAATAATAATAATAATAAAAAAAAAAATAAGGACATTGTCATATTAATTAAGAGGGTGTAAATTCTTACTAGAAATAAATTTGGAGGTTTATAAATAAATATCAAAATATTATGTATTAAGTATATATATAAATATAATATATACATATATATAATATATGTATAGATGTATGAAATATATATATAAGTATATATGTGTAGTATATATATATATATATACACACATATGTATACACGTGTTATGTTAAGGGTAAACATATATATAATATATTGTGTAGTATAACACACACACATATATACACATATATGTATACATGTAGTGTGTAGTGTGTAGTGTGTAGTGTGTAGTGTGTAGTTATGTTAAACATAAGTATATATATAATATATTATATTATATTTTTTTAGTAGTTAAGTTATTATAACACACACCACACAAACACAAGGTTAAAACACCTCACAGTGCATGGCAGCAAAGGAAAGCAAAAGAGAAGAAAAAAAAAGAAAGAAGAGGGAACGAAAAAAAAAAGAAAAGAAAAGAAAAGAGAGGGTGTTCCAACAAATTTCAACAATAGGAATTTGAGGAAATTTTGGGTAAGTCCCTTTTAATTTTTGTAAGGATAAACAAATATGTTTATACCGTTTATTTCTAATTTGAAAGAAAGTTTTTGATCCAAGTTAATTAGTTATCTACCTGTGAGACAATACCTTTAATTTGAAATTAGTAAAAAATATTCAATTTTATTATCTTGTATTAATTGGATGAAATAGCTAATTTAATTGAGGGATTTGTTATGGGAAATTATAACACATCAATTAGATAATATTAAAATGAATTCGAGATAAGAAATTGAGGTATTTAAAAGGTTCTAATTGGTGTGAGTATAATTTTTAAGGTTGATTGTTATTTAATTAAATTTAAGATTTAAGACCCCTTATGAGATTTGGTATAGAAATCCATTGATTAAGAATAAAAATTAATACGTTATACTTTTACAGGCAACCTTATATCTAAAGCTAGGGAGGAGAATCTCGTTAATTTTCAGTAGGATATCAAAGGTGAAAGGTAAGTGAAAATTCATTTGTAATTACAATATATGGACATAGTATTTTGTGCCTTATCTATATTAAATGTGAGTCTTGTGTGTAGATGTGTATATTATGAATATTATACATACCTTATAGTGCATATGTTGCTTGGATGATGGGATATATGATCTATTGTGTCATTGGATATGCCATTCATCAACATTTATATGTCCATGCATAACACATGCTCACAATTGAGCTTTTTGGCATGCATGACATTATTTTCAGAAAGAAAATATTTTGGTTGGCCACTACTAGTGTACTGAGGCCCATGTGTGGCTTTATATGATATTTGGGGTGCTACGAGTATTACTTCTCGGAGGATCATAGAGGTTGACAGGGGGTATGCCTCTGGTGGTCACGAGAGGGTGGACCACTTGACTGTGCCCTTATCGACGCCGCTGGTGGGAAGACTTCTGGAGGGTCACAGGGGAAGATAGGGGGTGGACCTCTGGTGATCCCAGTAGATGGCCCCGAACTGTGTCGATCTGTTTATGGCCTTGTGATTATTGATATTGTTGAGAGCTCTATCCGGTATATAGTATCCGGTACAAGGGCCTAATGATGAAAAATAATTTTGAATGAACTATTTTTATGCATAAGTTTGCATTCTTGTCATGATTTCATATAAATTCATTGCATTTATGTTGGATTATTGTTCAGCATGCGTGATTTTCATTTACTGAGTATTAGCTCATGTAGTTCATGCATTGTAGGTGAGTTTGATGATACTTGAAGCCACTGACTTACTGAACGAGCGGCTGGAGGTCCAACAGGTTCTGAGGATCAGTGTATATGGATGACGACCTATTGGGCTAGTTGTTAACTTATTTGATTTTGGACCTTATTGTGTTAGATTTTGGGATTTGTACTGTGTATTACTTTTAAAACTTTTCTGTACATGGGTATGTAAATGTTATGGTTGTTATGGGTCCTCTGTAGGTATATATATATATATTAGTTTGTGAGTGAGAAAAATAGTTTATTATTTATTATGTTGTTACAGAAAAAATATAAAAAAAAAATTATATATGCACACAGGATTTATCATGTCAAAATTATTATATCTATAAATATATATGTGTGTGTAGTATTGGGGATGTTATAGAGTGGTGTCAGAGCGCGGTTATATGTTCTGTAGACTGTCCATGTACATAAACTTGGAACTTGTGAAAGTACCGCCTTGCTCATAAGTTTTATTTTATTACGTAATGCATCATTGTTTCATGAATTATATTGGTTATGTTTTGAAACAATATTGCAGCCACGACAAGAACAAGGAGTGAGAGTAGTAGTGGAGGTAGAAACCAAGAAGGAGAGACACCTATGTCAAATGACGATCGGGATACTGTTATAAACCGACTTACAAAACTCATTATAAACCGATCGGGACAATATATTGGCCATGAATGACTATGACATAATTTTGGGTATGGACTGGTTATCAAAGTACTGTGCTACCATAGATTGCCAAAAAAAGATAATGACATTCCAACCTCCTGGAGAAGAACCTTTTATGTTTGTTTAAGATGCTATGATGTTTAAGATGACGCTCGCCAACTTCTACCGACACTGGATTTATCCTTGATGATGCACAACTAGCTTAACCACCACAGGATCTACTTGAGCTTCCAGTCGATCTATCCCACAACTCCTTCGAGCCCGCTACCAACAGATTCCGACCTACTCCCCGCCGATGATGCCCCATTCGCTCCACCGCTAATAGATCCTAATATGGTCGTGCATTGCACTAGGCGATGGCTACACTTACTTGGGATGTCTGCCGTGATGCCTACATTAATGCCATATTTAGAGCCTATAAGCTAGAGCGTGATCGCGTATTGGCTCAATATCTCCAGTGGACCACCCATGATATTTGCTTTTCTTTTGTTCCTTAAAAATCACCCGCATACATGTACTAGCATCACTACCCCAATGTCCATAAAGTGAGACATTCTTCTCATGCAAGCATACATCGTATGTGCGAGTCTATTGGGCTATTTGATGTCTCATCTCAAAAAGCCCTTGACTCAGAAATAATTTAAGACCAAAGCCATAAATGCATATTCCATGCTCACCATCAAATGCATGACCATACCCCATAGCGAAGTTTGGTTTAGGGACTTTATCTAATTATAAGAAGTAATTAAAGATAAAGAAATTTATCTTTGTTAATATGATTTGAAAAAGATTATTTTTTATAAATACAAGAGTATAAAAGATGCTCACTCTAATTGCCACACCGAGCACTACTCTAACACAATACTCCCACACACACATATTAAATTTTGCACTCTACCCACTTCATCCATCCCATTTTCAATCACTCTTGAGCACAACCCTGCAAGTTTTATTCTTAATTGGCAAGCTTCCTCTATTTTTTTTGATTTTATTTTATTACTTTATTTTGGTTGATTTTTAGTTTGTGTGCATTCTCTCCTCTGTTTCGTATTGTTGAATGCACTGAGGTTTTATTTTTTATGTTTGTGGTGTTGCTGTAGTACGGTAATTGAGAATTTAGGGGTAGAAGTTTACAAGAATTCTATAGTTTGATAGTTTTACTTTGGGGCACACTAAGTGTTCGTTGAACTGCTTGAATGAAAATTGAGTGAAACATATGATTTTTCCACCCTTTTTGGCGTATCATCCATGTGTAGAATTGCACCGCACTCTACATTACATGAATAATTCCTTTTCACTTTCATGAATGGTACGGATTTGACATGATTCAAACGTCACTTATGCTACGTGCTTATATGAGACATACATGCTAGTTTTTAGCTCACCACTCCACTTTATTTCAAATCTTGACTAGCTGCACATATTTGCGTATTGATTATGCTATAACATTTTCTCTTTTCATGAGTGTGCCTGAAATTAACTTTGACACTTATTAAGTTTTCTTTATTCCTATTGGAGGATTCTTAAGATGATAAGAAAAAGGAAACAAGGGCAAGGCTACTACCTTTAGCTCCTTTGATGGGAGTCAGATCAGGAATGAAGAAATTGAGTGAAAGTTTTATGATGTGCTCACACCTAGGAGATCTCCTATCAAATTTAGGTGATTAGGAGTTATTATGCCTCACCAGCTGTAGATCATTCAATATATTCGGCTTTCATATCATAGCCCCCAGATTTGGACATGATTATCAATTCATTATGCTAGCCAGGGACTAAGTGTCATTGTTCCGCCAGGGAGGAGGGTGGTTCCCTTTTATTTTGCAAGTCAGCCTTAAGTTATTACGATAAAGCTTAGTTTTACTTCATATGTGCCAAGCTACGGCCTACCCAGTATGTGAGAAGCATCATGAAGAGCAAGGCTTATTTGTTGTATGCCATCACTCATAATATCTCATTTGACTTTACCACCATCATTTATGAGTCCATTATCTATGCTATGCAAGCTACCACGATGGGGGGTCTTTTGATATCGTCCCTCATTTATGGGTTATGCCAGCAGGCTGGAGTGAAATAGGGAAAGGATAATCCATATGAGTGCCCTTAGCAGTTATCAATTCTACGTTGATTACCAAGTACCACTCGTGGAGAGAGGCTTTGCCTAACCCCACCAGTGTTGGATTTTTTCTTGATGAGGCCCCTCAGGTGTTCAATCCTCCACTTGTTGATGTTGATGATTATGATCATACAAAGATCTCCACCCCACCATCACCTCTGGAGACTACTACTTCAGTTGACACTTCTTCCTTAGTTGCTCTTGCATCTAATTTTTATAAGGATATTCGGGACTTATATTGGGATATTCATTACTGTACTGAGTCGTCAGCCATATGAACTGCCAACAGGCAGCTTTTTAGGGTTATATCTAGAGCGTGACATCGCTTTGGCTTAGTTTATTTACTGCACAACACTGGATATTTCATTTTCCCTACCCCCAGTCGATCTCTCTTCTCCACATGTGGATGATGAAGATGCCCATTTTCTATGACATGCATTCAGAGAACCTCTATTTTACTTTTCCCTACTCTCCATTAAGGACAATGTCGTTTTTAAGTTTAGGTAGTGTGGTGTCTTTGGTTTTGATAATTATGTGTCTAGCTTTTCATTATCAATTGAGTTAATTGAGTCAGTTAAGTCTATTTAAGTCATTTCATTATTTTATCATTTTGTTATGTTGTAAAAAAATTGTATTCTTGAGTACATTAGTGCTGAGCTTGTATCTAATGATAAAATTTGATTGCATTAATGATAACTTGTTGGAATTGCTGAATATGCTTTGATCTAATTATTGAGAGTGTGTATTGGTTTGACTTAATTTGTGAATCTTGAAAATATTGTGCACTAGTTATTTACCCAATTTTATTGATTTAATGGGAAACTATTTATAGAGCATTACTGCTAGTTGAAAAATCCCACAAAGTTTTAGAACTTATCTGATCACTAGTCGAGTCGAAATCCTAGGTGACAGAACATTAAGAAGATGATTAGGCCATCTTTGGACTGATAGATCCTATATAGCCAACATGTGCATCAAATATCCCTAGTGTCCCATTTTGAGCTTGTGAAGCCTGTTTCCTTGGTATCCCATACATAATTCCTTGAGCCTTATACATATTTTATCTTTAATTGAACCCGTTCACTCATACACACAAGTACTTTAGAAGGATATGAAAGAGTTTGAGCATTATTGGAGATGAATGGTGGGGATTTTGAAGAAAAATAAGTTAAGGCTGAGGTGTAGATATTCCCAATGAAAGAAAAGAAATCAACACTTATGTATAATGAATTAATCAAGTTTTGGGGTATTTCATCAATGAAGAAGAAAATGAAGGAGTTGATCAAAAGTTTATGTATACATAATATATAAAAGAAGAAAAAGAGATGATGAAAAGGGAGAAAGAAAGAAGAAGAAAAATATGAAAAAAATAAAAGTGATGGATGTTAAAGGATAAATTTATGCGGACATGTTTTAAGAAAAGGTGGCATTGATGCTTATATTGAGGTGTTGATTCTCTATACATGGTTCTAATTGTGCGCTCTAGGTGACTTTGAGCTACTATTATCCATATTTTTCTACCTTTGCCCAAGCTATACGTTATAAGTTTAAAATGTCCTTTTGACTCTTGATGTTATGATACACCTATAATAGTGGAGATTAGTGTGAAAAGAAAGCCTATGGAGTTTGGTAAATACTTTAATTCTCTATTAAAAATGGATCATTTAGAAGGTGGTTGGATTTATCAACTTATTTGAGTGATGAATGTGGAGTGGCAAAATTGACTATTCACACACACATACAAGATCACAAGGTCGAGTAGAACTTATATACATGATTGGCATTTGGAATGTTAGCATGTTTTTTGCGATTCTAATGGTGTAATACTTTTTAGCAATTGTTGAGGAATTGATGGTTCAGTGCTGAGTGTATATTTGAGTTTGCGTTGGTTATTTTGTCTTTGGTGTAGAGTCAACTTATTTGTTTTGCATGAGGACAAGCAAATTTCTAAGTTTGGGGATATCTATTAAGTTGGTTTTCTACGAACCAATAGAGTACTTCTAACTTAGTTATTTGATTGGTTCTAAGTAAATTATATTTAGTTTGATGCTTTTTATTTTGTTTTGTAGGAAATACTTTATATAGATGAGTTTAGACTAGCCAAAGAAGAGAAGGAGGCAAAACAAGAAGCTGCCAAAAATTGAGACTGGCGCCACAAAGTTAATGCTGAAAATTAGAAGAAATCGATGCGTCGCAACACCCCTATGTGGCGCTGCTGCGCGACCCCCCTAAATCGGCAGTAACTTTATTTTCTTCAGGCCAATTTTTGTGCGGAAAAAGGGTTTTAATGGCCTTTTGGAAACATGGTATAAATAGAAAACTTAGTGTTCATTCTAAGGGATTTTTTAATTTTTTTGAGAGCACAAGGTGCAGCTGCAAAGAGAGCTAGGATTTGGAGAAGACAATTGAAGATATCTCTCATCTGGATATAGAGAAGATTCTTTCTCTTGTTTATCAATTTCTTTATTTCTCTTTCAGTTTTATTTATACAATGTATCAAAACTTGTCTATGGGTTTTCCTACATTAGTCATAAGCTAAATTTTTTTTCTAGGGGTTGACGTAGCCAAAGTTAAATCCTATATTTTGAAATCTTAATCTATCATATTTCAAGTTTGTCAGCTTATTTGTGTTATTTGTTTTCATTACATCTTGACTACTTGATCACTAATCTAGATTGTTTAGCATATAAAATTCGATTCTCGAAAGAGAAAATTTAATATACGACCATAGGATAGCACAACTTAGGAATTCATAAAATTGAGAGGCTTATGAACCTTTCAAAGTCTGGAGAGAAAATTCATTGGGCTTGGTAGGATTTTAGTTTGGGATCTTTATAGAGATATTGAAATTCGAATTAAATTCATAATCACTCGGCACTCAAGAAAGGGAGTTGATGATTTTAGGAATTCTGGACTTGTAAATTATTTGCTTGAAAATTGATAGATTGGATCGATAAACATACATGAGAACTAGGTGAATCAAACTCTTTTAATCGATTATCCGCGAAGTGTTTGATAAATTGCCTAAGTGAACTTTTTGTTTAATTTTAAAATCTTTAGTTTATCTATTTGCAACTTTAACTTGAATTATCTAGAAAAAATTAGGACTATTATAAATGCGATACTTAACACATATTTGATAATAATTCCTGTGACATGATACTCTATTCATATACTATACTAAAATTTGATGCTGTACACTTGTGGTAGGATTTCAACAATAAATCATAATCTATATTTGAACACCTATAAATACCCATACTTATTTATTTTAAGATAGATTGAATTTATTTGCTACTTTACAGCTTTTAGTTCCATGTTGATATCCTCGCCTATTGTTCAATCTTGATGATCGTAGCCTTTTACCGTTTGCTCCTACTATTGAATGAGCTTCTTGAAGGAGTCAAATGCCCGGAAGAAACCACATCACAAATAAAGGAAGAAACCACATCACAAATAAAGGCAACAAATTAGACAAGTCCACCTCGCATATCCAAACTCATTCAACCTCTATTCATCGTAAAAATACAAAGACAAAAGAAAAAAACTGCTAAAACCTCATCCTTCACAACTCAAATTCCTCGTCTTAGTCAGAGTGTCCAATGAAACGCAACATCTCAGTCTCACAATTCAACCTCGTCATTTCTATGGTTCAACCCCCATTATTAAGTGAAATTCTTGATTTGGGGGAACCATTGTCCCTTTACGTAGAATTATCTCATTTTTAACCCCTATGTTACCATATCCCAATAAGCACAAAAAGCCGGGGGCCTATGTGGATCCCACCGGAGCGTCTCTGATGTTAGCTCCCGCGTATTACTCCTCCATTGTCAGCCGTCCAATCAGCCCTTTCCCTTAACAAATAGCCCAGTAAACATGTGAGCTCCAACCTAACGTACACTTTTTTTCACACTCGGTGTATTATTTTCCCACAGTCGTGATTTTGCGTGAATCCCCTGCACATTTCTTTTCTTTGTCTGCCTGTGTGATTCTGCACATCTTTGTGGCTTTGGGCTTTGGGGCAGAACTCCAAATAGTCATTCTGGATTCTCATGAACCATCGTTTTCCAGCCTTTTGATCTCAAAGTTATTGTTCTTGGCTTCCCACCGACACGTTCTTATTTTATCTTCTGGGCTTTTTCCTCTGCATCTCCGTTGTTATAACTCGAGGTATGTCCCTGATTTCTATTCTGTGGCTGGGAATTACTGGATTTCAAGAATGTAATCTGGCTTGTCTTGCTGGGGGTGTGATTGTTTCTTGTATTTTTTAAACATAGGTGTCCGTTATGAGGTTGCGTTTTGAGTTGTCTAGTTATGTTTGTTTAGTGCTGTTTGGTGGCCTTTCTTTTTGTCGGACGCTATGTTTTGCTAGTGGAATAAGACATAAAAGCTTATAGCTATCTGTATGTAGCAAATTGAGATCTGGGAAGTGTTTTAGACCGCTAGTAGTAAGTGTAGATGCAGAAGACTGATTTTGTTGTATTTTATTGTTGAATTTTCAATTTTGGCCCCTTTTTCTAGCTGATGCCGGAAAAGAGTGCACTATTTTTGGTCCTTCACTAGGTTGTTTTAAGAACTCTGTTTTTCTTCTGTTTTCATTTTTATTTTATTTTTTGTGTTACTTGTTTGTTTTAAAATGTTTTTTTTTTTTTTGGTGGTGGGGGTGGGGGTGGTGATGTAAAGAAGTTGCTTTTGAGCCAATTAAAGAAAGAATGCCTTATAACGCTTTTCCTTCACTCTATTTTAACTTTTTGTTTTATCTGAACCAATGACAGAGTCAACTGTTAAAATTTTGGAAATTTGTGATTTGGAGTAGCTGTGAATTGCTGTCTTTTACAAAGAGTCCATCTTTGAAGAAGACAGACAGTTTACATTATCCTCAACAGTCACACTTGTGAGTATTTTAGGACCACCCAGTCTTCACGTTGGATTTGTTCTTTTGATTCACCCTTGTCTACACGTCCAAATCTGTTTTCTTGCAGCTTTAATTTATAAAATTGGTATGGGGGAAGTGACATAGTTGGCCAAGATGGACAAAAATGAGAGATTAAATAATTAGTCTTTGCTTGATATTAGTTTCAGAAACGATGGAAACAAGGCCTTGTACCATTAATTATGTGTTGATCTCTATGATGTCATGCAGATAGAAAGTGTCTGCTCGTGGTAAGAAAGAAGGAACTCTGATCTCAATGGTAATTTTAGAGCTCCGGCTGTTCCCCCTTACCAAGAGTGTAAGGAAAGTAGCACGAATCAATTTGTTCTTATATGGAAGAAAGGTTTTGTGGAGCTGCTTATTTTATAATGCTTCAACAGCAGAGGAATGAATGCTATCAAGTTGGTAAGACAGATGTCGTCCTATTTACATGCATTTTCAAGTTATGCCAAAAAATTCAAATGTAGGACTTTAAATAATCTTCACTTTCTATAACCATAAACATAGCTGAAGGAAAAAAGAAGTGGCCGGTTGGTACTTTTGGTGCAACTGGACTTTCCTTATCTATGTTATGATTCTGCTGCCTTTGTTTGTTTAATCAATTGGGATCCAGAAAGTTTTGATGTGGCAATTTGCTGAAGATGAAATACATGCAATTTGCCTACTGAGTTGCTTCAATTGGTTGAGCCTGTAACAAGTTCCTTAACCTGTGTTGTGATTGTTCATTGCTAAGTGAAGCTCGTAAAGAAATTCACGGAATTCTTGAGACCTGGAGCTGTGCTCTAAATTCAGTTGCAACTATTGATCTTGTGGATCCCATTGGAACTCAATGATCCAACAGTTTTTTGAATACATGGAGCTCAACTCCAGGTGCTCCCAATGCTCACACCTGAAATTCTTAGAATTCTGGTGTGCGAGCACTGATTATGCATGCTTGGGTAGTTGTAAGTGGATATGATATTCTAGTAACCTTCGTTCAATTGACTGACACCTTAACTTTTATTCTTGTAGATTATTCCCAAGTACCATGAATGTTTATATTACTTCACGGTTCGTGAAACAGAAAGGGAAACCCATCTCTTTAGATGCTGGGAGAAGTTTTTGACATTAATTCTTGAGTCGTATAGGTTATATATCTGTGAGTACTTATCTTTTAATTTAACTAGAAGATTGCCAACCAAAATTTAATTGTCTTTTGACCCTCAGAAAGAATAGGTCATATTCTTTTGTGGACATCTTTATCCGGTGAACAATGTGTGTGGTGTGTATGCCTATATATATATATATATATTGCTTAAATGTATTTATTTTCAGTTTCTCCTGGCTCTTCTGTAGTTGTTTCTCTGTTGTTCAACAAACCATTTAGATTTTTCTCTTCTTGATTGTTGATTAAATTGTTTCACAATTGTTTGCTGTCCATAATCCTGCAAAAACGCAAAGCTTCTGAACTGTTGAATCTAATACTAAATTATGCATAATGCATGTTACCAGCCATATGGAATTTCATTCAGATTGCAGGGAAGAGTCAAATGATCAAAAAACAAGGAAACTAAATATTACCCAAGCAAAACAAAGGAAGAAGTTGGGATCCATATTGAACTTTGAGAAGCATGAAAGATTCTATGATGATTATCCGCAAGTACTAAAGAATGCAGAAAAATCTAAAGGTTTCCATCAGAAGAAACAAGTTGAAAGGAAGTTAGATAAAAGTGAAGAGCTTGTTAAGTACATGTCATATTTGCCTAGTTATTTGGAGAGAGGAGAAAACCCCCAGGACAAACCTTTCAACATTGGGGTCCTTGATTGGCGCCTACTCGAGAAGTGGCAACATTGCCATAATGACGTCTCGGGTATAAACGTCAAGCATCCACCATCTACTAGCAACACATCATCATTTATTTCTTCCGAAGTGTCATCATCCCATAGTAGCAGGGATAATACTTGGTCTTTTCATCAACAGAGAATAAATCATCCTTCACTACCTTCGCATTTAAATGCAACTCCAACTGAAGAATGTTCTAGTGGCACCAAACTTCTCGCAGGAAATGAAGGAAAATTCCTAGGCTGCAAAAATGGCTCAATTGATCTCTTAAAGGTGCAGCAGAGTTTGTTGCAAGCAACTCAAACTTCTAGTCTGGACACCGCGAACAGACTAATGGATAGCAAAAATAAAGAGTCAGACCTACAAAGAGTTCCTGGGTCAAGATCACAGCATTTTGAAACAGATGGCATTGTATCTGGTTTAAAAGGGAATGATAGGATTCACAAAGGGGAAGCTTTGAAGGCTGAAGGGCAGGTTCCAAGTTATGCTGTTAGTGATCGTGATTTTTCTGAAAGATGCAAAACAGCAGTGGCTGAGTCAACAGATGATCCAGGAAATAGTTGTTTTTCAACAAGCCACCAATCTGATTCATCCAAAGGTGACAATCATATATTGCTGAAAGCAAATTGGTACAGCTTTTACCGAGGATCTAATGCAAAGTTCTGCAATACTAAGTTCAGATCAGGTTATACTAATTTGCACTACCTTCCTAATGAAAGTGGCAAGACCAAAGACTCGCAAGTAGAGCAATCATGCTCCGAAGAAGTAAGGATTCTCAACTGCCCATCTGGTAAAGAACAGAGGATGCTATTTACTGGAAGTGTATCAATTAGCCCCTCTAGAAGGAAGAACCTGGAAAAGAAGAACTCGGGCTCAAAACCAGGAAACTTAGCTGAAAACGAAGTTTTTCAGGTGAAAGTGGGCATTTCAGAATCCACTAAGGTTAGGAATCCCTCACCAACTCGACGATTAAGCTTTGGCGTGGGTAGAATTGGCAAGAGTTCCAGCTCAAACTCATCTGCTATACCACTTTCCGAAAACATACCTGATTCAAAGGTAACTTCTAATTCAGCTTGCTCGAGTGATTCAACTAGTGAAAAATCAAATGCTACCAGCAGAGCCAGGTCAAGTCCGTTGAGAAGGCTACTTGATCCATTATTGAAGCCAGAGGTTGATGACTCTCATCACTTTGCTAGATCATCAGAGCGAAATCTATTGACAACAGATAGGACCGTAAAATCATCACGGGGACAAAGAGAATCTCCAGCTTTGCATTCAGGTAAAGTAACATTAGACTTGAAGGGATGCAGAACAGTTGATATTGGTGGACCACATCAGACACGGAACAATGGAACATCGACAATGCAAGCTCTCCTGCAAGTAGCCTTAAAGAATGGCCTTCCTCTATTCACATTTACAGTTGATAATTGTAGTGATATTTTAGCAGCAACAGTTAAAGAAATATGTTCTGAGAACTCTGCGCACAGATGGATTTATACATTCTTCTCTTTCAGTGAAATGAAGAAAAAGAATGTCCATTGGATAAATCAAGGAAGCAAAGACAGAAATGATGGTTATATATCGAACATTGTCGCACAGATGAAGGTTTCTGACATTCTGTACACTAATTCAAATGGAAAAAGATCGGTGAGTAAATCTTGGGTAAGGGAGTTTGTTTTGTCTTCTGTGGGCGCAAGAGATGTAGATCAGACATCAGACTCTTTGTCAGGCGATGAGCTTGCTGCTATTGTTGTAAAATTTCCGGAAAGGATTGGTGGACAATGTAACCAAGATGGCCAACAGAGGGGTATCTTCAATAAGTCAGCAACAGGTTTGAAACAGCCATTTCAACAGGTCAGAAACTGCTCAAACTCAAGAGATGACGAAGGGAATGAATCTGCAAGTGATGCCCTTTTCAGTGCGACAGTTATACTTCCTGGTGGTAATCATGGAGTGCCTAGCAAAGGCGAACCTTCACCGCTAATTGAAAGATGGAAATCCGGCGGATCATGCGACTGTGGAGGCTGGGATCTGGGTTGTCGAATAAGAGTTCTTGCTAATTGCAATCAGTTAAGTCAGAGATTCATTTCAACGAAATCCCAATTGACTGCCTTCAAGCTTTTCTCTCAGGTAATTTACATTCTGCATGCTGTCTTCTCTTATTCAGTTTTAAATGCCACTTCTTTTAGTCATGCTTGATAGGAAGTTTGCATGCTAATCGGCATTATCTGATTTCCATATTTTTGCTTTGTACAGGAAGAAGTTGAAGAGAACAGGCCCATGTTCATCTTGTCACCATTTGAGGATGGAGTCTTCTCAGTCGAGTGTAATTCATCACTCAAACTGGTGCAAGCATTCTCCGTTGGCATAGCAGTTCTGAACAGTAGGACATCAGCTATCTTATCATCAAACATGTTTGGAGACAAGATATCTCAACAATTCACGTTATCTGAAAACAGTGTGTCGAAAATCTTCAACCCTCCTCTTTCTCCTGTTGGGAGAGTGTGAATTTGCATGATTATCATTTTAGGTGGAAGTTCTGCTTCTACAGTTTAAATTAGTTCAACGATATATAATATAGTATTTAATGAAAGCCAAATGCATGGCTTAACCTTTGAGAATCATGGAGTGTTTAGGAGTGTGGTGCATTAGTAGGAATTATGCAGTATGGTTAATGTTGTTGAAGTTGATTTTTGGAAATATGTCAAAAAACTCTTCTGTTTGGATTGGATTGAAGAATTTTAAGAGATGAGGATTTCAAATTTATAATATAATTTTTGGATAATTTACAATTATTATGAATTTGATATTTTTTAAGAATCACATATGGATTTCTATGCACTTAAGATTGAATTTATTTAAAATTCTAAACTCCCAACCCTCTCTTTAAATTCAAATTGAAATTCTTCAATTCAAGGAGAAAATTTTCTATAATCAATCAAACGTTACTGTAATGCCCTCGTTTAACATGGAAAAAAACAATGATTTTAATGGTTCAAAAATCTACAAAATTGGTCCCAGAATAAACTTAACGGGAAACTACATTTCAACATAAGAAAGTGACAAAAATCCGTAGCAAAACAAAATTAGTGACCTCATAATTATTAAAAATTGAAGATAATATAGTGAAACTCTGCTGTAATTTTTTGACTGCTCTCTGGAATTAAATCCCCGAACTTTCTTCAATTTTTTGAGTTTAATCCATACTTCCCTTTTCTCAATTTGCAGTTTTCAACCCTCTAAAAAGTCTAAAATGACTCTTGATTATAAAGTGAAACTGTCAGATTATGGTTTCTTGTGAAATTTTTTCTCAGATTTTCATATCTCAGCTAAATTTTGTGTTGCGGGTCTGATTGCTTGTGAGATAATAATCTCACTTTCAAAATGTATCTCATTTATCTCATCCCATTTTTTTTCTCACTTACCCAAAATATATCTAGTTTTGAAAACACATTTGAGAAAGAAGTCTTTTTTTTTTTTTTTTCCAAAGGTACAATAATTGTACAATTAAAGATAGGATAGAGTAATATTGCAGATGAGACATGTTATAACATAAGGTACACTCTTGTGTAAGAACACCCATCCCCTCCCCTCCCCCCTCAAACGGTCCCCATTATCCCACTTTCTGCATTCTATCTTCTCCTCACCGTGAGCAAAAGAAAAGTGTCTATCCCGGGTATTGCTCCAGCTTTAACACTATTTCAGCCACTCCCCACCACAGGAAAGAACAAAGGTACATTTTAAGATCTATTGTGCACATTTTTTATAAATTTGACCGATTAAGATTTGCTGTAATTTTGTTGTTTGAGTATTAGATATTATTTGATTGTAACATGGGTTCTTGTTTGTAAGGTTTGAATGTAGTTGTGGGGTAGACGCAAAAGCCCTAATTTCCATTAGTGAAGAAGAAACTTGTTTACTTGAAATTTTTGATTGATGTTGGATTCATAGTTATGCTTCTTTAATTATTTGTTAGTTAAATTTTGTTATTAATTGAATTATTTACTTATTTATTTATCTAATAACTGATTAAAATTTTATTTATTTATCTGTTTCATTATACAATTATTAGTAATTATCTAATCAGTAACTATTGCATAAATAAATGAATATATATACTTGTATATCTAATTAGTTATATGAGTATTGGTTAACTGATTATATGTAAATACATATATATATATCGACTGTAATATATATATACTAGTAGGCTTCAACAAATTTCTTTAACAAAAAAAGAAGAGTGTATAAATGTATGTATGTACAGCAATATATGTGTGCATTGATATATGTGGTTAAATGGTGTCTTTTTAAACAAAATGTATTACTTTGTTTTGACTTTTATTCTATACGTAAATACTCATTACTAATTTCATTATGATATTTATTAGGAGACATAGTTCCAATGTCGTATTCAGACATTTGATGAGCCAATATACACACTAACTTGATTACATCTTTAGCTATGGTGCTACAATAGAGATTGACATTCACGATGTACTATTTGTAATGTTACTTTAGTAATTTAAGCTTGTGTATGTATATATATAGGGATCAAACCTGCATAATGTAGTGGACTAATATGGTTAGGCGTAATATAGAATGGACCAATCGTATTTGCATTGCTAAGAAAATTACAGGCTTAATCTAAATATAGTTTGTTTGTACATTTACATTTTACATTTGTATGTATTTTGCCTTAAGTATTATCATATACCTATTTAAATCTACTTTAGAATGACAAATTTCAACAAAAATCAATAACAAAAAAATATCTTTTAACTTTTATGTAAAAAACTGTAATTAAATATTTTGATCACATATTTATGTACACTATGTATATATATATGAAGAAATTAATATAATGTACTGAGTTTGTATATGTAGTAAAATAATCATTTATCAATGTATGTCCAAATAAAAAAAGAATTAAAATTAAAAAATGACACGCAAATGTGTATTATATATTAAAATACTATTGAAATATTATTGTATTGTTCACAATATTAATATTAATTATATTTAATGTTTATGATTTTTTTAACTGTATTGGTAATAACTTCATTAAAATATTAAGAATGTATTTACGTATGCGTACATGCAAATTTTTTTATAATGTATCCTAGTTAGTATATGTGTTGTAATAATTTTTTGATTATGAATATATATTGGAATACAAAAAAAAATTAATATTAGTTTATGGCATAATAAAAGTTTTTACTTAAGAAAATGACTTTATAGTATTATTATAAATATTAATGTACATATTCATGTACGTACATAGATATACACAACATATGAATAATATAGCTGTACATGTAGTTGTATTATTTTAATACTAATTGAAACTAAAAATAAAAAAAAATATTTTTTTAAAGATAAAAAATACAAAAATTAGCAAATAAAAAAATTTTCACTTCCAAACACCATTCCATAAATTTTTTCCACAAAAAATTCTTACATCCAATTACCATTTCATAAAAAAAAATCACATCAATTGTCATCTTTACATTTTTATTTCACTTCCAATCACACTCTCAAAATTTATTCTTCTTTTTTCAAAATAATTTTTTCTCACTATTCTTTTCCAAAATAAAAATGAACGGAACGAAAAGACATACAATCACACCCTCAGCTTCCCTATCCAAAGATACCTCTGTCACCATTGTCGTTGTCAACTTTGTTGTTATGTAGTAGAGACATCTCTTCTCTCTTTCCCCATATTCTATTTCGCTCAGTACTTGTCCCATTTCAAGTTGGGTATCGTGGTGGTTTGTTGATCATAAATGTTTTGTTGCGGTTCGTCTGATATCGGGATACTAAATGCAGCGAAATTTAAAAATTTGTAACATTCATACATCTCATGCATATAATTTGTTGTCCCGGATCCATTGTGATTTATAAATTATGCATTTTTTTGATACCCATAAATAAAAATCAATAACATCATGTATTAATTCAAAATTTATGGCTAATTCTTCCCGTTGATGACGATGTGTTGAATTGAGTTAAATCAAGTTCTCTTCGCGAGCTTTTCACAACAGACGTAATTTTAAAATCCCTTTTTCGATAATGATTTGTTTATAATTGCAAGTGTTGTTTCTCTGAGTTTATCCACACCTTGGATGCCTATTGACAAATGATCCTATACTAGTAGGACTCGAATCGACGATTCTAGTCTAAGGTTATTTTAGGTTTATGGAATAAGTACAACAATTTTGATAGGTGTTTTAGATTTGATTTTTAATTCAACTATTGAATAGAACAATCAAAATACACACACAAGAAGATAATAGACATCTTTTAGGGAGGAGAATGGGGCAGATATTTGCCTGGCACTCGTTCCTTCTCTCGATTCCTTGTTTCAATCTAAAGCTAGATGTTTTTGATTCTCTAATCAAGACTCCCAATGGACTCTCCTACAAGCCCATCATCATCCTTAGGCTTGAACTCTAATTAATTTAATTAAATTCATATAAATTAATCTTCATCAATCTAAATAAGTTTAATTTAATTAGTTGATCAAATCAATTAATTATATAGTTCCACTTGGGCTTACTAATCATACTAACTCCAATTAAATAATTATATTATTTAATTAGATAAATTAATTTAACTTATTAAATTAATGTATGCACTTTTTAATTAATTGATCTAATCAATTAATAAATTAGATCCACTTGAGCCCCTAATCTTATTAGGTCTAATTAGATAATTTTATTATTTAATTGAATAAATTTATTTAACTCCTTGAATTTATTGATATCCAATTAATTAATTTATATTAATTAATCTAATTAAATTCTTTGGATTATCTTCTAGATAGAAGTGGACTTTTTAAATTTGTATGTGACACCTTAGATTCACAACTAAGCTATTGTGCCATCTATGAATTATTTTCTTAGAGATGTCACCTAGTCTTGTATGCCACAAGTATATAGAATTATGATTATCTAATTTTTGCTTATTTTATTGAATGTTCAAGATGGAGTTTTGAAGTGGGAGAGTGTATAAATTATGTCAATACTCCAACATGAAACAAAAAAGAACCATTACGAAAGGAACAACTTCCATTATTAATCAAAAAACTAAAATCTTCTCTATATAAAATTGGAATAGAGATGATGTTCTTTGTTAATTTTAGAACGTAAAGATAATTATTTAAAGTTATCCTATTTCTATTACCTAAAGCTAAGTCATTAATCCCTACTGCTAATCCATCAATTCTTAATCCATTCCCCAGCCTGAGGTTATCTCTCCCTTAGCATCCAACTTCTTGTCATCACCTGCAGAAAATTTGAGTCATATGCAGAAAATTTGATTTTTTGATTTTTAAAATTAAATGTTAATTTTAAAATTATGAAAAAATGTTTTCATGAAAAACCATAAATTAATTCCCAAACTAGAAAAAACATGATTTTTAACAATTTGGTAAATTTACATGCTTGGAATTTTTATCATGTGATAATTAAATTAAGCATGAATGGGATGAATGATCATGGATCCTTGACCGTTTATTTTCTATGTAAGGTTTTATGCTTTGGGTTTTTGATTAAAATGAGGCCTGCGAATCTTGCCTTTTCTTTATTTTTTGACTCTGGATGTAAATTTTATCTCACTCCAATGTACCTCTCCTTAGAAGAAATTCGAAGGTTTCTTGTTAGGTTAAACAATTGTAATGAGAGTAGTATTAGGATGGTGAGGTCTTCTTTTGTTTTTGGTGGACAAGAAGGAGCAAGGTGCAGAAAAGTAAGTATTCAAGGCCCATGAATATATGGGTGATACATTCATGTAATAGATAGGATTTATTATCATTTTGATAAACTACCCTTAGATTGACCTTAAGATCCACTTTGGCTCGAGTGGATCGCATAGGACAAAGCTCATGATCATCTCATTATGTATGTATTGTAGATGCATACATATGATTATTTAATGCTTTTCTTTGATTATGCTTGCAATCTTAGGATAGTGTAACATTAAATATACAACAAATGATGAGATCTTGGTAAAATGAAAACCCTCATTTAGAAATGTTCTAAGTTTAAGAATTTATTAATTCTATATTAAGCGTTAATGGGCATACTGGGCGAGGCCCAATCGTCCAAGCCTTCCATCAAAAGTAGTTGACATGTGAAATGCTGCCACACTTAGTCCGTTGGCCACGAGTCGTGGGGCACTAAGTGGAGGTAATAGCTGTGACCACTACTTGTATGATATGCCCGTGGGATAGGAGGGCTAAAGATGTTAGCCACAATTTATGGGACATACTTTAGTTGTCCTATTCATATGGATGTTTGATGGGACATACTTGACACTTAGTACCATATGAGCTCATAAAATTGGGGTGTATGTGAAGTAGTGAGGCAAAATAGCTTGAAGGTTGCATGGGATGCAATTACTAATGTGTTAGCTACTTTTTTGTTTTATCATATGGGCTCATAAAATTGGGGTGTATAATAAAACTAATTAGACTTCAAGTCCACTAGAAAATATGATTTCTCGAATATCCATCATGAGAGTGATGGGATTAAAAAAAAATAGTGGGAGACATTTATAATTAAAGACCTTATTATAAATTATTAAACTATTGAATGTATGCTTATTTTTTGCCTCATGTTTTGTAGATATCTAATTTATGTTATGAATAAAAATCTACTTGCATCAATTCTTGGTACAAATAAACTCATTGGTCCAAATTATGCTAACTGGTTAAAGAACCTTCGGATAGTTCTCCAATCCGAAAAGAGGGTTTATGTCAGGCTTGGTGCTATATGATAGCATCTATGTCAAACAAGCTGCAAAGACAGTATGAGGGTATGGCACATGCTATCGATATCCACCTTCATCTTAAGGAATTATATGGTGAACATACAAGGCAAGCTAGATACAAAGTATCTAGGGAGCTCTTTCGATGTCGTATGATGGAAGGCTCTTCGGTTCATGATTATGGACTGAAGATGATAGCCTTGATCAAGAGAATTGAGTTATTATGGAAGGATCTCGTATTGCAATCTTTGCTGCCCTCGTTTGACTCCTTTGTAGTCAACTTTAATATGCACAAAATGGAGACTAGCCTTGCTGAGCTGATCAACATGCTGAAGATTGCCAAGTCCACCATGAAGAAGGAGAAGCCTGCCCTACTCGTTGGCTCTTCATCCCAATCTAAGACTAAAAGGTTGAAGAAAGGGAAGAAGAAAAGTTCTTCTAAGAAGGCCAAGGGTATGAAGGCCTCAGGTGGAGCGAAGAAAAGTTCCAAACCAAATGACAAGTGTCACTACTGTGGTAAACCAGGGCATTGGAAGAGGAACTACAGAAGAGTTCTGGTATGTTCTTTGTTGAAGTTAACCTTTCGATTAATGATGTTTCTTGGGTATTATATACCAGATGTGGTACTCATCTATGCAATGATTTGTAGGTAATGACAAGAAGCAGGGAGCTGAGTAGAGAAGAGCGGATCCCAAGGCTTGGAAATGGAGTAAAAGTTGCTACATTAGCCATAGGCACTGTCTACTTAGTGTCAGGAGATGGAAAAAAGGATAGTTTTAAATTATTATCATTATGTTCCTGAATTAATAAAGAACATTATCTCTATTCTAGTTTTGGATAGAGAGGGTTATTATTTTTCAATAAAGGATGGAAACTGTTCCATTTACTTTGGAAACTATTTTATTTATCTGTATTCCAGTTCATGTTGGGATTTTGACAAATGATTTATATACTATCCAACCTAATCAATCTATCTTGCATATTCAACAAAGTAACAAATGTAAAATAGATGATCATAGTTCCACATACTTGTGGCATGCTATACTAGGTCATATCTCTAAAAAAAGAATCAGCAAGTTAGCTAACTTGCTTGACCTTACGGATTTACAAGAAATGCCAGCTTGTGAATCTTGCCTTAAGGGAAAAATGACCAAGTCACTATTTGTTGGACAAGTGGAGCGGGCTGCAAACCCTTTGGATTTGATCCGTACGGATGTATGAGGGCCACTAAGTATTAGCGCCCGAGGAAACTACCTTTATTTCATTACTTTTACTGATGATTATTCTAGGTATGGGTATGTGTATAATTTAAGATACAAGTCTGAAGCCTTTGAAAGGTACAAAGATTTTAGGCATGAAGTGGAGAAACAACTAGGTGAAGTATTAAGATGTTTCGATTTGATTGAGGAGGTGAATATTTAGGCTCAAAGTTTCTTGATTATCTAAAAGAGAATGTGATTTTCTCGTAGTGTACTCTGCCAGCAGCTCCACAATTAAATGGGGTTGTAGATCGTAGGAATCGAACCCTGTTAGACATGGTTTGGTCCATGTTGAGCTTTATTGGGATTCCTCTTTCATTCTGGGGCAATTTTATGCATCAAAATATTTCTCTCAAAATCATTTCTTTCTTAGGCCCCTGACCAACGCTACTATTCCATGCACCGGAAAAGAGCTCTGTACACCGCCATAATCCAATGGTCAATAATCATATAAGCATGCAAATCCATGCATACTCATACGCATGCAAATCCATGCATGCGAACTTGCAAATCCATGCATGATTCGGTGCAGTAGTAGTGGTCAGCAAAATATTTTCCTTTCTCAGAATCATGCCGTGCAATGCAAGATTTATCATAATGCTCATATATGATGCATGCACGTGCCAATAATAATGCCCATGTATGTATGCTCAATAGAGAGCCCTCTACTATGCACATATGATTTATGATATTACATATAATTCACACATCTACTATGTCTATGCATTGTAGTTGCAAATGGATATTTACTTACCTTTCACTTGATTGGTGGCTTAGTCTAGATTTGTTTGTTGTTCCATTCCAATCTTAGATGTAAAATAGCATGTAATATTACCAACATCAAGCACCATTCCCAATTTGACAAGTTGAAAGCATAAAATATCATACAAAAACCTTAAACACCAAGCTATCTAGGTTTTACAAACTAGAACCCCATCTAGTCCCTCCAATACCTTAATTTCTCATCTCAGATACATGTAAACATCATATAATTGAAGTATTATAACTTTAATATCATGTACTTAATTGTTAACACTCAATAGCAACATGTCTAGGTTGAAATATGTTAAATTATCAAATGGGATAGATTCACATTTTCATATTTACTTGCTGTCCAATTTAGTTGCATGATAATTTTGATATCCCTAAACATATCCAATTACTCCCAAATTTATACCACACTTAGATAACATATATATAAATGTAACCATATCATAAAATTGCTAAAACTCATGGATATACCTTCCTAAATTCAGCTCTCTTCACAACATACTGAAACAGATTATTTTCCTACCGTGACAGTTTTGCACACTTCACGACATTAATGGTTTTGGCACCCTTACGTATATTCAATTTCTCCAAACTTTTTACCACACTTATATAACATATACACAGAGACAACCAGGTTGTATTATTTCCTAAAATAATGGATTTAGCTCCCCTAATTCAGTCTCCTTCACCGCATACCAAAACAGATTTTGCTACTTTGGCAGTTTGAGTGTTTCTCCAATATCATTCTCTATTTCAATTTCTAACCGATAAAAATTCATTTCAATACTCTTAACTCATATATAAACATGTATATGATGATAATTATAGGTTTTATTCAATATACCATACACTTTTGAAGCCTAAAACACAAAAATACAGCAAGATGATAGTTTCTAGCACAAGTGTTTTCTATCAAATATTTCCAACCACAAACCCTTTCTTTATGCATCAAAGCCTATCTAATAACATCCTAACACATTTAAAAATAATATTCAAAGCTTAATAAGCCAATAAACCTCAAAATAAATCTGAAAGTCATGCCAAACCCGGAGGTTAATCTCACCTTGCACAATTTTCTACTTGAACTTGGTTATTTCTCCTTCCCTTTGCTTGTTTTGCCTCCTTTTTCGGTTGGAATCACTTAGGACCTATTTAGAGAGCTTTTCCATGTATTTAGAAGATGAAATGGTTCATAATAAGGTTCAAGTAAGTAAATTTAAAAACCAGACATGTATTTAGTAAGTAAATTTAAAAACTCATGTGAAAACTCACCTGCTACTCTTACCTTTGCTTTAATTATCCATCGTATGTCCCCTAGGATGACCTTGTGCATAAACATTCTTAATCTTTCAATCCTGATTTTATAAATTTTTAGAAAGAAAAGGAAACGTTTCTTGAGATTTGGAAGAATGTCATACATTTTAAAAAGAACAAGAAAAGAGAATGAAAAAAAAGAGAAACTTTATACAGAGATTTTAAATATTTTAGAAACTGATAAATTCGATTTCAATAGCCACGGAGTACCGCTATCCACCACTTAATCGGGAAAAGAAAAAAAATAAAAGAAAGAAGCCTACAAAACAAACAAAGTAAGAGAAAATATGTATACACACATACTAATCATAACAAGGGTTAAAAAGAAAAAGAATTTCCTCTTGTTAAATTAATTCTCTAGAAATGGTTTAAGTTTTTGTCCACTTACTTTGAATATGTTATTATTTCTAGGATTCTCAATGTCAATCGCCCCATAGGGATATACTTCTTTTACAACAAAAGGACCCCTCCACCTTAATCTCAATTTTTCCAGGGAATAAATGCAATCAAGAATTATAAAGAAAAAACCTTTTGACCAACCTCAAATATTTTTCTTGAAATTTTATTATCATGAAATTCTATGATTCTTGCTTTATGAATTTTAGAATTCTCATATGCATCATTTCTCAATTCTTGAAGTTTATTGATTTGCAATTTGCGTAATTTTGAAGCTTCATCAAGGTTGAAGTTAAACATTTTGATTGCCCGATAAGCTTTATGTTCAAGTTCAAAAGATAAATGATAAGATTTTCCATAAAATATCCTATAAAGAGACATACCTAATGATGTTTTAAAAGGAGTTCTATATGCCCAAAGAGTATCAGTAAGTCTAAGAGACCAATCTTTACGGTTTGGGTTTACTGTCTTTTCCAAAATTTGTTATCTTCTTATTTGCAAATTCAACTTGTCCATTTGTCTCAAGGTGATAAGAGGTTGCAACTTTATGTATGATTCTATATTTCCTCATTAAAGTTCCAAAAACTTTATTATGAAAATATTTTCCCCCATCAATAATAATGGATTGAAGAATTCCATATCGATTTAAAATATTTTCTTTTAAAAAAATTATCACTATTTTGTGATAATTGTTTCAACAAGAAATTGCCTCGATCTATTTTGAAACATAATCTATAGCAATCAATATCTAAATAAAATCAAATGATAATGGAAATGGTCCCATGAAATCAATACCCCAACAATCAAAGATTTCAATTACTAGGATGGGGCATAGGGGCATCATGTTTCTCTTTGAAATGGATCCTAACTTTTGACAATTTCACAACTTTTGCAAAAAGAGCAAGTATCTTTGAAAAGAGTCGGCCAATAAAATCCACATTACAAGATCTTTGCAACAGTTTTCTTTGCTGTGAAGTAACCACAACATACTTTTGAATAACAAATACCTTTCTCATTATCACGCACGCATCTCTGAAAGATTTGATCAAGAAAATATTTGAATAGGTATGGATCATCCTAATAAAAGTTTTTCACCTCAATCAAAAACTTTTTTTTTATCTTGGGAATTCTATTGCGGTGGCATCTTTTCTGTCACAAGAAAATTAACAATGTCAGCAAATCAAGGTAAAATAGAAACATTAAATAGTTGTTCACCAAGGAAAGTGTGAATAATGGGTGTTGTTTGAAATGAGACATCATAAACAAGTCTCGACAAATAATCAACCACCACATTCTCTGCTCCTTTCTTATCTCAAATCGTAATGTTGAATTTCTGGAGTAAGAGAATCCACCTAATCAATTTAGGTTTG
Organism: Paulownia fortunei; assembly: GCA_019321725.1. Lineage (NCBI taxonomy): Eukaryota > Viridiplantae > Streptophyta > Magnoliopsida > Lamiales > Paulowniaceae > Paulownia > Paulownia fortunei. The sequence goes on along the minus strand of CM033109.1, from coordinate 11,899,507 downwards.
ACATCTTTTTTTGATAAAAGATATTTCAAAACTGCATGATCACTAAAAATAACAATTGATGAGCCAACAAGATAAGATTTAAATTTTTCCAATGCAAAAACTAGAGCAAGTAATTCTTTTTCAGTTATTGAATAATTCAATTGAGCACTATTCAAAGTTTTACTTACATAGTAAATGACATATAGTTTCTTATCTTTTCATTGTCATAAGACAGCTCCAACAACATAGTTACTGTTATAACACATTATTTCAAAAGGTAAAGTTCAATCTCGAGGTTGTATGATTGGAGTAGACGTAAGCATACTTTTAAGCTTAATAAAAGTATTTTCACAATTTTTATTCTACTAAAAAAATTTGTCTTTTGTTAGAAGATTACATAAAGGTTTATATATTATACTAAAATCTTTGATAAATTTTCTATAAAAACCAACATGTCCTAAAAATGACCTTACCTCCTTCACAAACTTTGGTATTGACAACTTGGCAATTAACTCAATTTTAGATTTATTTATTTTAATATCTTTTGATGAAATAATATGTCCAAGAACAATATCAGTTGTTACTATGAAATGACATTTCTCCCAATTGAGTACAAAGCCCTTTTCTTCACACCTAATCAAAATCTTTTCTAACTTAGACAAACAATCATCAAATGAATTAGCAAAAATAGAAAAATCATCTATGAAGACTTCAAGAAAATGTTCTACCATAGCACTAAAAATACTAAGCATTCATCATCGGAATGTAGTTGGTGCATTACAAAATTCGAAAGGCATCATTTGATATGCAAAAGTACCAAAAGGACATGTAAAAGTAGTTTTCTCTTAATCTTCAAGTGCAATTATAATTTGATTATACCCAGAATATCCATCTAAGAAGTAGTAGAATTCATGTCCCGCAACTCTTTCAAGATTTGATCCATGAAAAGAAATAGAAAATGATCTTTTCTAGTAACTGAGTTGTGTTTCCTATAGTCAATGCACATTCAACAACCAGTAACAATTCTAGTTAGAATTAATTCATCATTCTCATTCTTGAATACAGTAACTCCAGATTTTTTTGGTATAACTTGAGTAGGAGTTATCCATTTACTGTTAGAAATATGATAAATGATTCAATTATCTAAAAGTTTAATGACTCCATTTCTCACTACTTCTTTCATATTTGGACTTAGCATTCATTGCATCTCTATTGAAGGTTTAGCATTTTCCTCTAGATAGATGTTATGTGTCCAAATTAAGGGACTAATACCTTTAATGTCAGTTATGGTCCATCCTAAAGTATTCTTACGCATTTTAAGAGTTTCAATCAACTTACCTTCTTGGGATATATCAAGTTTGGAAGAAATTATTACTAGAAAAGTCTCATTCTCACCCAAGAAGAGTATTTCAAATCAAATGGCAAAGGTTTTAAATCAATCATGGGAGCTTTAATACTTGATGGAACAAATTGTACTGTTGATGATGAAAGTTCTTCAAACCTTGACTTTCAAAAATATTTTTCTTGTACCTGCGAAAATTCAGAGAGAGTATTAGATTGTGTTTTTTTAATATTTATGAAGAAGTTCTTGAATTGAATCTACTTTTTGTACTTTAACATCTTTTGCAAGTTGCATAAAACATTAAACACATGTAGTTCCAAAGTCATATTTCTAAAAAATAACTTCAAAATACCATTCCTACAATTAATGAGAGCATTTGAAGTTGCAAGAAAAGGACGACCAAAATGATAGGAATCTGTGTATGTGTATGTGCAACAGGCTCTGTGTCTAAATTAATGAAATCTACTGGAAAGTAAAATTTATCAATTTGTGCCAATATATTTTCTACTACTCTCTTTGGAACTTTAATCGAATGGTCAGCTAGTTGGAGTACAATGACATTTGTTTTAAGTTCTCACAAACCTAACTGTTTATAAACTGAGAAAGGTAGAAGATTTACACTAGCAGCAAAATCAAGCAAAGCATGCTTTATTTTAGTATTTCCTATGGTACATGAAATGATTGGACAATCTAGATCTTTGTACTTGGGTGGAGTAAATTGTTGAATGATTGAATTAACATTTTCAGTTAAAAATGCATTCTTTTGTACATGATGTTTTCTTTTGATTGTACACAAATCTTTAAAAAATTTGGCATAAGAAGGAACTTACTTGATTGTATCCAATAATGGAATGTTAATCTTGATTTGTTTAAAAATTTTAAAGATTTCAACATTTGGGTTAAACTTTTGATTCGGTTGTAATCTTTGAGGAAAATGAGCCAGAGATGAGTATTTTTATTTTTCATCATCTTCAAACTCACCTTCATTAAACTTACCTTCATCATCAAGACTATTTCCATTCTTAATTTCTGAAGGTGGATTAGAAACTTTCTCCTTGGAATGAATAGTTTTGTCAACAACTTTTCCATTTCGAAGAGTTGTGACTGAATTAACCTCCTAGATAGAATTTTCACTTGAAGAACAAACATGACACTAAGTGGAAGGATTAGGTTGATGTTGAGTAGGAAATTTACCTTTTTCATGAGTACGCAAAGAAACAGTTAGTGTTGAAAGTGTGCATTTAATTTCCTTGATGACTTGTGAAGTATGGTTATTGATGTTTGTTTGTCCATGTATAAATTCTTGCAAAGTCTCATCAAGGGATTTTGTATATGGAGTTGGATAAGAAGGAAAGTTTGGTGACTTTTATGAATGTAACGGTTGGGCACGATTATTATCTCACCAACTAAAATTGAGATGATTTTTTCATTGTGGATTGTATGTTTCGGAATATGGAGAATGGAAAGGCTTTTTGAATGTATTCATAAAATTTGCTTGTATTGGAATGTTTGAACATTCATTGGTGGAATGTCCCATAAGTTCACAATTGCTACAAACTTTTTCCTCTCGCACATATTTGATTTTCTTTACTTTTTTAAGTTCCATGGCTTCAACTTTTCTTGTTAAACTAGCAATCCTAGGATGTAGATCATTTTCTTGACTAAGGTAATATTTTCCTTTATTAGTATTAGCAAGGTTAAATCTGATAGAACCTTCATAAGAATTAACACTACGCAATGATTGAGAGTTTTTTGTCAAATGGTCTAGATATTCTAAGGCTTCATCAGGTTTTTTATCAAGAAACTCACCATTACATATTGTTTCAACAAATTATTTAGTTTCAGGAGTTAAATCTTCGTAAAAAAACTAATTAAATGCCATTTTTCAAAACCATGATGTGGGCATGAATTCAAAAAATCTTTAAGTCTTTCCCAACATTGAAAGAAAGTTTCAATAGAATTTTGAGAAAACTTTTAGATTTATCTTTTCAAAGTATTAGTTTTATGAGTTGGAAAGAAGTTTTTCAAAAATTTAGCTTGCATTTCTTTCCAAGTGCCAACTGACCTAGATTTTAAAGAGTTAAGCCAATTTTTTACTTTATCTTTTAAAGAAAAAGAAAATAATTTGAACTTAACAATCTCATTTATAAGTTTGATCTTCAAAAGTGGCACATACTTCATCAAATTCTTTCAGATGCAAGTAACGACTTTCAGATTCTAAACCATGAAAATTAGGAAGTAAAGGGATCATACCTACCTTGAATCGAAAGTTATTTGCATTTAGAGAAAAATAAAATAAGAAGGAGAAGAATTTTAAGGAGGTTACAAGTAATAATATATGGTACGCACCTGTTGATTCTCATTTCTATCCTAGACACTTTCATTTTCAGCTATTGTGGAAGTGTGTGGAGGTGACTCAAACAAATTTTCAAACAGAGTTTTAGAATTATTTCTAACTAAACGCCTAGAATTATGACGACGATACCATATGATCATATAATCATAAAGAAAATAAATACACGATATTTGCAAAGAAGAAATATTTACAAACCTGAAAACTTACCTTGCCTTCCCCTGTAACGACGCTAAAAACTTGCTACAACTTTAAGGTTGCAAACCTAAGTACAAGTGGTGTCAAGTAATAAATTTATAGCGAGTTTGAAGTCGATCCACAGGAAAGTTGTTTCTATCTCTTTTAAATGCTACTACTGAAATCCATACATAATGAAGGTTCCAATGGGAAGATGTTATCAAATAGCTTATGCATTAAGGTAACTATGATATTATCTTATTATTTGTAAACTATCTATTAACACCAATACATGTTTCTAGGATCAAGCATTTATACACACCTTTGTCTACAATAAATTAAGGTTTCACGTTAGCTGTTGGTGGGGTTTCATTCAAAAATTAAAACAACAATACAACACACCTGAATATTACGCACCTTTATAACTATTCATCTTGCTCCATCAAGAGCATCACTCTTTCTGCTCAACTAAATGAAATTTAGAAATACATAATGAAAGTAGAAAAGACTAAAAATAGAACAAAAATTGGAGAATACATTTATATTACTACTAGAAAATTTACACTACTACTAGAAAACTTAGCCTAAAAAAAGACAACAATAAAACTTTTTCACCCCCTCTAAGGGTTTTTGTAAGGGCTTTTGTATGTCTTAAATACCATCCAAAAGCTCCTATTTACAATAGAAGAGTGCCTAAATTAGCATCTCCAAATTCATTCCAAATTAACTTCAAATTTGCTATAAATTTACATGTCCTTTTTGGTCACATATTTTTCTCCATCTAATTAGCTAAATTTGTGAAATTGATCAATAGGAAAGTTTTAGATTTGTCTATTAGCTTCATTTTTGCACTTGAATCACCTAATTCTAACCACTAGAAAGAAAGTTATTTTTGATTTAAGGAGATCTATCAGCATAAATAGATCATTTCCAATGCACATACTTAAATGAATTTTTTGCTATAATCAAGATTGAATTGGGCTGAGATTCCAATAATAATTTTTAGTTCTATTTCTTAGATTTCAAATAAAGCAAGAATCAAGCCCATAGTGCTTTTGAGCATAGAGTTATGCCCAAAATACAAAAACTGCACAAGTTTGGAAACATACTTATTTTAAATTTAATGCAAGCCCAACAATCACTTAAAAAGTCCAAGTGATTTCTTGCATATATTTTGATCTACACATGATGGACTTAGGCAAAAAAATGGCCCTTTTCTTCTAATTGTCAACATAGATAGATCATTTCCAACACACATATTTGGACAGATTTTCTGTTATAATTAAAGCTAAATTGGGTTGAGCTTCCAATAGTAAAGTTGTAGTTCTATCTCTTGTCTTTCAAATAAATCAAGAATCAGGTCCATAGGTCTTTTTGAGCATAGAGTTATGCCCAAAATACAAAAACTGCACAAGTTTGAAAAATGCTTATTTTTAATTTAATGCAAGCCCAACAATCACTTGCAAAGTTCAAGTAATTTTTTGCATATATTTTGATCTACACATTATGGACTAAGGAAAAAAATTGGCCATTTTCTTCTAATTGTGATGCTTCTTTGATCCAATGAAATATTATCTCCCAACTTGCTCACAATACGTGTTGTCTTCTTTGGTTTTATTTTGCAAAGTCTATGGATTGAAAAGCCATAGATATACGGTTTTGAAGAAGCTCATTTCAGACTTGATATCTCGCTTGCCTAGTATATTCACTGTACCACTCTTGTAGGTGAAGGTGAATTTCAGCAGCACGTGTCAAATTCTCATGTTGCCTTTCCAACTCATTTGACATTGATGCTAACAAATAGCACTGGGCTTTCACATCATCCTCAACTTGCTTGCGATGTTCTACAAACTCTACCCCAGTGGTATCCATGGGTGGAGTCAATGACAACGCAACATCGTGGACATAAGCCCTTTTTTAGGGTTGTAAAATAATTCGAAGGTTTTTCAACCAATCGACATAGTTAGGACTAATGAGTTTATCGCAATTCAGAATTAATACAAAGTGGATTTTTGGTCATTTTATAATTATCTAAAAAATTATTCAAGGCAAAAAATAAGCATGTCTTCAAAAATTTATTCATCTATAATATGATCTTTTATTATAAATGTCTCTCACTATTTTATTTAAATTTCATCATCCTAGTGGGCTTGAAGTTCAATTAGCAATTTCGAACACTCCAATTTTATGAACCTATATGACCACACTAAAAGGTGGTTAACATGTTAAGGATTGCATCTCCATCAATCCTCAAGCTCTTTTACCTCACCTTTTTCATATACCCAAATTTCATGAGCCCATATGGTACTTAGTGTCAAGTAAGACCCATCAAATCTCCATATTAATGAAATATTTAAATGTCCCAATACTCATGGCCAACATTTAAACATCACATTGTATTGGCATCTCTATGCGAGTAGTGATCACAACTTTCCATCACTTAGCACATCTCACTTAGCACATCCCACAACTCGTGGCCAATGCACTGAATGTCGTAGCAAGTCTCATGTCACATACTTTTGACGGAAGGCATGGGCGATTAGGTCCAACCTAATATAGCCCATATTTGCTTGATATAGAACTTGTTAAAGTTCTATACTTGAACTTATTTCAAGTGAGAGTCAAGTTTTATAATGCAAGACCTCATCTAATAATCCTAGATTTTGTTTATTTAATATTATACTATCCTAGTGTCGCAAGCTTAATTATAAGAAAACCATTAACTAAATCATGCATACATCATATACATAATCAAATATTGGGATGATCATAGGCAATTATCCTATGCAATCCACTCGAGCCAAAGTTAATTTAGGTTAGCTTTAGTATAATAATTAAATTAAAAATAAATTCTATCTATTACATAAATGTATCCCATACATTCATATGCCTATATTCCTCGCCTTCTTCTTCTATTCCTACTTCTTATAATGCCTGCCAAATTACTAAAAAAACACCTCACTACCTATCATCTATTGTTATTACAATTTCTAAACTACAAGAAATCTTGAAATTTCTTCCAAGGGGAGGTACATAGGAGGGAAGAAGAAAAATACTTTGAGAATAGATGAAAAGGTGAAACTCGCCGACCTTGTTTTAATTAAAACTCAAAATAAACTATTCAACATAAAATAATCTAGGCTCTATGATAATATAACATTCACAACATGCTTAAAATTGACCATCACATGAAAGATTTAGAGAATGCAAATTTACCAATCTTTATTCACCTTTTTTCAAGCTTAGAATTAAATCCACATTTTTTCATGAAAAACCATTTCTTCACAATTTTAAGAATTAATAATTAATTTAAAATATTGAAATTTGCATGCAACATAACGACAAGCAACAACCCCGTCTACTGCCCCATATATGTGCACAATAGGTTAAACAGCAGTATGTTGTCAAGCATATAATTCGTCATGGTGGGTCGTCGCCCAGTGTACATGTCAGGTGTTGCATGTAAGCTAGTGCACACATGTCAGGTATTGCATGTAAGCTAGCCCTGCGTGCACTTGTTAGTTGTTACCCTGCATATTTGCATGTGGGCATTTACCCATGTACACACCTATCGTAGGGGCACGCAAATAAAGTACCCCATTACTCGACAACTCGTGTAGAGCACTGTGCATAGGCAAAAACTCTTGCATACACCATACAAGTTTGGCGTTGCAAATACTATTGGTTCACGTAGTCTCTAGAAGCGTAAAACACAACCAAAATTAAAAAAAGTTGTTGCAGTTAAAAAGCTTGTAGTTGGACTTAGGTTGGGCCGATGAGTTCGCCTCTAGTGTGCACCAATCATCTCATCCTTTCTACCGGTGATGCTCTCCTAGTTTTAACTAGCCAGGTCATGCCATCAATGCAGTTACTTTGAAGAAATTAAAGTTCTCAAAGGTTGTTCAGTTTGACTCGAAATTATGTTGTATATTTTTATACATCTAATTTTATATTTATGTAAGTACTTATGATACATGCTTCCTAAATTTGATATAATTTTATTAGTAGTCCATGCGATAAATTAATTATACTAAATCATTTAACATGTTCGTGTTGTTCATCATATTAAATGCGTCATCATATAGGAAGAAACAATAATTAATTTACTTATATAAGTAATATTTTGAGGCCAGCCATAAAATTAAATTATAGGTGATGAAGATTGAAGACATGGTACCTTTACCTTTATATGAACTATGACTAAAGAAAATGTAGGTAACGGTCCAAATCATTATCTCTTTATGAACTCCTTCTCGAATCTTGAATCCATTCATATAATTCTTGCGCAAATCTTAATTCCATACCTCTCTTGTTGGAAACAGTTAGCTTAGAGTTCAAAGTGTTACCTCTCCAAGTATATCCACAAGTTTGACATTTCTACACCTGTTGAATCTAGAATTTGTGGAATTCAACCTGTGAATAGAAGAATTAAACCCAAGATCAAAAAGTGGAACTTTTTTATAGAGGAAAGGAATCAAAGGGAGAAGAATGTGATTGATTTTCTTTCTTGTTGCTGGCCGGATATTTTTTTTCTTATTGTGGTAGCTAATTTCGGCCATGAGAGGGGGAGTCTTTATGTAGGACTCCTTCAACCCTAGTCCTACTAGGGTTCCACTACATTCCTTATTTGCTTCTTTCTTTCTATCAAACTCTAATATAAGTTTAATTCAACCAATTAAACTTCTTAGTGGACTTCCTATGAGCCTATTAACTTGGACTTGGATTTTAATTAATTTAATTAAGTCTAATTAATTGATTTTTATTAATTAAATAAGTCCAACTTAATTAATTGCTCCAATTAATTTAATTAGTTAGTTCCAGTTGGGCTTTCTAATCATATTAGAACCTATTAAATAATCTTAGTATTTAAATATGCTCAATTTAATTAATTGATCATATCAATTAGTTAACTTGATCACATGTAGGGTTCCTAATCATATTACGTCCAATTAAATAACCACATTATTTAGTCGGATAAACTAATTTAATTCCTTAAATTAACTTATACCCTACTTAATTATTTGATCCTATCAAATAATTAATTAGCTCCACATGGGCTCTCTAATCTTATTAGGTCCAATTAAATAATTGATTTAACTCCTCAAATTAATTTGAGCCTCAAATAAATTGATCTCAATTAATTAATTTGACCTAACCTTTATATATATTCTAGCTAGAAATATACTCTTTCCAACTTAGGGTGTGACCTCTTAGGTTCACTCTAAGCATGTCGTGGACTCATAACTCTTATGACTTAATTAATTATTTTGATTAATTAATCCTTATAAAATTAACTCATTAATTCCAAGAACTTACAAGTCATGGAAATCACCTAGAAGTACATCATAACTCACAGTCTGAGGTGAAGTGGCGAACTAATTCAAATTTTGAATAACATAAAATTATAGTCCTTTTGATAACTAATCGCTCGATTAAGCCTAGGGCATAGATTTTTATTAAGTCCAAGGTTTTGGGTTTTCCACTAACTTTATGTAGCTTATTTCTCCTTTGTGGAGAACTACAGGTTCTTAGTCTTGATTAATGGTGAACTTTTAGTATTTTTTTACAAATCAAAGAATGGCCTTTGGCAAGGTGATCCTTTGTCGCTGAGCCTCTTCATCCTTGTTGCTAACTATCTTTCACATAATATGGATTTCCTTTTTCATTATTATCCAAAGCTTCAATATGGTGGAAAGGGCATTTTTGTTTCTCACCTTGCTTAGGCAGATAATCTAATGATGTTTGTGCAAGGAAATGAGGCAGGTCTTTCTCAGCTCATGAAACTTATTAGATCATACGAATCTATTTTGGGCTAACTTGTTAATTATAAGAAGAGTTCCTTCTTTATCGGGAAACACTTATCCTAAGCAAGACATAAATGATAAAGCGTTTGACTAATTTTTGTTACGCTCCTTACTAGTTACATATATTGGGCCTTTTATTTCAAGGTCGCAAAAGGAACTTGCTCTATGATGACATTTATGCTAAAATTCAAAGAAGGATTCAAGGGTGGGAGATGGTCTCCTTGACCTTTAGTGGCCAACTGACTTTAATTAAAAGTGTGCTCCTCTCTATTCCAACATACCTTCTTTAGGTTATTTAGCCAATCTCAAGTATGATCCAAAAAATTGAGGGTCTCTTAGCTCGATTTGTTTGGGGCAGCAAAAGGAGGGGAAAAATGTATGCATTGGTTTTTTTGGAAAGAAGTATGTAAACCATATGATGAAGGAGGATTAGGCATAAGAGTTTATAAGAATCAGTCCTTTTCTTTTCTTGCAAACTTTGGTGGAAATTCCAGCAACAAAAATCCTTATGGTCGAAGTTTCTATTTGTCAAGTATTGTAAAGGTTGTCTTCTAAGCACAATATCTCCTCTTCCAAATAACTCCCTAGTTTGGAAAATAATTTATCACATAATGAAAAAGTGGAACCTCATTATATATGGCTTTTAGGAGACGACAACTCATCTTTTTAGCATGATAGATGGTCAACTTATCAGCCTTTATCAAGTCTCCTTCAAGCCCCTCATGGAGATGAACCAATCTGATGATATTGGTGGGTTAGTTACTGGAATAAAAGGAAATTGGAAATGGTGCTACTAGATTCCTTGATGCAATAGATTTTAGTAATTCCAATTGGTGATGATAGAGACAGACTTATTTGGACATTGACTTCCCATAGTAGTTTCACTACCAAATCAGTTTGTGATTTCTATAGAGAAGCTAGTACCATTTAGCATATCTTGGAGCAATTTTGGACTCCTTTGTTTAGCCCTAATCTTTCCTATTTTCTTGTGGCGCTCGGTTTATAGAAAAATTCCAAGTGATAGTGTGATGCAAGAATGGGGATTTATATTAGCATCTCAATGCTATTGTTGCCTTCATTTGAAAACTATTCCACATATATTTCTGACGGACATAATTCCCCAAACTATTTGGCAGCTTTTCGCCAACCTTTTCTTGAGTTAGGTTCCTCTTTATCCTCTCCTTTTGTTGGTAAGGGCCACATCCGTATGGTCCTTCATTTGCTAATTATTTAGCATCTATGGGGGGCGAGGGACGATGTATAGTATAGAGGCAAATGAGTGAGCTCTAATATGGTTATTTGGAGGGTTATTTCTTGACTACAATAGCTTTATCATGGGAAGATTTTGGTTGCAAAACATTAGAGAGTGGACCATAATGTGGCAACTAAGTTGGGCCTATCTTATAATTGACAAATGAAGAGTAATATGCCTATACAAGTAAGATGGAGAAAGCCGTCTCTTAGGTGGATTAATTTCAATATAGGTAAGGCTTCAAAAGGTAATCCTGGGGATTCTGGTATGGGAGGCATCTTTTGAGACCACAATGGATAGGTTATGGTAGCCTTCTATGAGTATGTATCCCACAACATAACTATTTTTGTGGAGATGTTTGCAATTTGGAAAGGTTTGGAGATTAGACAATCTCTAGGTTTCAATAAAATTAGGTCAAGCCGATGCATTACTAGTATTGACATGCTCAATGGTTCACAACACATCATTTGGAAGTTATAGCACCTTGTGAGAAAGATTCAACAATTAGCACAAGATATAGAAGTTACATTTACACATGCCTTTCAAAAGGCAAATGGGGTGATTGATTGGCTTGCAAACCAAGCTTGTGATCTTTGTTCTTCAAAGCTTGCTCAATCAATCTTGGATATCTCCAATTTGTGGGGAGATTTGAATGGATATGTTAAAGATGCCTAGATTTAGATTTTGATTGTATGGGAGTCTTTTATTATGCTTTTGAAATTACATTTTTGACATTGTACTGAATTTTTCTTAATCTTTAATGAATAATAATACTCCCACCTACTCTTAGGTGTTTTTTTTTAAAAAAAACAAATTCCTAGTATCTTGGGAGATCTTGATTCAAAATAACTATGCAACCTCTTTCAAGAAAATTCCCTCTCTAGTATTCTCACCCAAACCCAAACCCAAAACCTCTATTCCACTACCTAAGCCACTGGAGAAATTTATTAGCCGATCATTTGCTTCTGTAGTTAGAGGTTTCAATGCTATAGAGCATCCTTTTATTGAAGATGAACACACTCTAAAAGAGCACATTAGTGATTTGGAAGGAGATGCATATGGTATTCACTCATTTTACCATAGGAAACCATTTATTCAGTTCTCTAAGGAGGAAACTATTAGAGTTGTGTTCGACGAGCTAATTGATCTGGTCATCTTTATACTCTTATGAACCAATCTTATTCATATTAGTATCATTAAAATAACAATCTTCATCTTAAATTCATCATAAAAATTAGATGAAGTCCTTAGATCACACATAGCTATGGGGAATAGTCATGCATATGAAGGCGATCGTTGAATATGTCTCTAAGGTTATGGTCTTAAAATATTCCAAGTCAAGGATTATGAGATGGGACATCATTGATCCCGTTGAGACTTGTACATACGATGTAGGCTCGAAAGAAGGATGCCTCATGCTATGGGCATTGGTGTGGAGACATTAGTGCATGTATGCGTGTGCTTGTTGGAGAACAAGTACACTGAACTACCCTACCTGAAAATTCTGAATTAGAAATATTCTATTGTCGAATAGGAATATCCTTGTTACGATAGTCCAAGAATTAGTCCTTCAACTTGAGGCACCATAGTAACCTTGCACATGACTTGTTGCACCTTGATGTATTTTTCGATTGCAAGACAATAACAAGGGGTTTATGTTGGGCGTAACATCTTCATGTATGGAGGTTAATAAGTGTGGTTGATAAAGGATCCATCACCTATCTAGATGAATCTCCTATATGTTCCACTGTACTTGACTCCAAAATTCTTGGCCAAGGTTGGATAGATATTAGACGTGGGGTTTTTTATTTGTTCATCATCGAGTCAAGTTACTAGGAATGGATACATAATTATTGAGCTATTGAGGTTTTGAATAATAATCCATGCCCTAGGCTTAATCAGGAGATTAGATGATGGAAGGGCCCTACTTATACGGTATTCGTAATTGGAATAGATTCACACCTTCACGCAAGACTAGGAGTCATGATGCACTGCTAGGTGTTTCCCATGACTTGTGGATTCTTGAAATTAATAGGTCAATTCCAAGAGGGTTAATTGATTGGGTCAATTAATTGGAACAATTAATTATTCAGCTAAGTCATAAAAGTTGTGAGCTCACGGCTAGCTTAGAGTGAACCTAAGGGGTGACACACTAAGTTGGAAATAGTACACTTCTAACTAGAATATATCCAAGGGTTGGGTAAAATTAATTAACGAAGGTTAATTAATTTAGGACTCGAATTAATTTAATAATTTAAATTAATTTATCCAATTAAATAATATAATTATTTAACTGGACCTAATAAGATTGGGGAGCCCATATGGAGGTAATTAATTAATTGATATGATCAATTAATTAAGTAGGTTATAAATTAATTTAAGGAGTTAAATTAATTTATCTGATTAAATAATATGAATATTTAATTGGACCTTAAATAGAGTGTCATCCAAGTCAGTGCCCAAAACACCATATGAGATAAGGGTGTGTTGCTTACGTGAAGCAACAAGTGGTAGATAAATTGGATATGAGATTCAATTTATGTAAGTTCGTAGGGTATCCAAAAGGATCCATTGGATTCTACAACCCCTCGAAGTAAAAGGTGTTTGTTTTGAGGAATGCAATCTTCTTAGAAGAGGAGTTTCTATTGGATAGAAATGGTGAAGTCGTATAACTTAAAGAAATTCAAGAACCATAGAGCCTCCCAATAGATGTAGGAATGGCCAACCAGCTGAGGCTAGGCCTTCGAACATACAACCTCCTAGAAGATTCCATAGGATCTCAAAGCCATATAAGAGGTATAGATTTTTGTTAGAGAACAACAAGAAAAATCTCCCATTGGATAGTAATCCAAGGATTTATGGAGAGGCGATGTCTGACATCGACTCGTGAAGTTGGAGAGATGCCATGTAATTTGAGATAGATGCCATGTAATCTGAGATAAATGCCATGTAATCCAAGATAGAGTCCATGTACTCTAACAAGGTATGGACCTTAGTGGATCCACTATAAGGAATAGTTCTCATTGACTGCAAATGGGTCTAGAAGTGGATACTTATAGTAAATGCAGGGGTAGTGATCTACAAAGTACAACTGGTCACAAAAGGTTATACTTAAAAGCAAGGAATTGATTATGAGAAAACTTTTTTTGCTAGTAGCGATGCTTAAATCCATCTAAATACTGCTAGCCATATCAGCATATTTTGACTACGAGATATGGCAGATGGATATTTTCTCTAACTTTGTTTGTTTTGTAGGCTTTCTTTCTTTTCTTTTCCTGATTAAGTTACGAATAACGATACTCCATGGCTGAAGTTGGACTTATCAGTTTCCCAAATAACTGAAATCTTTGTACAAAGTTTCTCTCTTTTTCTCATTCTCTTTTCTTATTCTTTTCAAAATGGATGATGTCCTTCTAACTCTCTAATAGGCTCACAAATTGTAATATTTTAACACCTCCATAAGCAAAATTGCACATGTTATTACCTTACAATTGATACAATTGTGCCTTATTTTATGATAATGTGTGTAGGGACTAAAAATGAAGAATGGAAAATTTTGGACAAGGATGAACTCTAGCCGCGACACCCCCTCGGGTCGCATCGCGACTCGAGTGGCCAAAATTAGGTAGTGAGTAATAAAATTTGTGGCGCCGTGACACCCCTCATTTAGCACCACAGCCCCAGAAGAAGAAGACCTCATGCCTCGACACTCCCCTAGGTCATGCCGCGGCACGAGGGTCAAAAATCGAGCAGTGAGCAGTCTCTTCTCAAGTGCCGCGACATCCCCATTTAGCGCCATGACACCTGAGTAACAGGGGATTTTATGCCACGACACCAATAGTCTATAATTGAAAAAACTTATGTGCGGAATTTTGAGGGAGAAGTGGCCATCTAATCCTTGCATAGAATCTTTCTTGTTATACACCACTACACCCTCACACACCATGTGACACTCTATTAGATACACTATATACACATAATTACATCACACAAACAAGATACACACGTTCTTATATATAAATTTCTTAAACAACATACAATACATAATATTCAACGTATAATTCATTACCCTCACACACTACACACCTAAATTCTCACATACTTTTCCTCTCCACCCAAAAACACACATTATTCAATATTTCTTGATACACCACACCAAAAAACACACACCCCCATTACCCATTCACCAAGGAGCTTGAGGATTTGAAGACAAGAGAAGGAGGAGCTTCATTGGGCATTGAAGACTTTGAAAGAGAAGTGAAAATCACTTAGTGGTTGTAATCTTCTACTTTAATTTCTTCTTTTATTCTATTTAGTTTTGAGAAATTTGTAAGAATCATGATGTTGACAAACACTTGATGATATGAGTTAAACTACTTTTATCAAGGCTTGAAAAGCCATTTCTATAAAGTTATGAATTTATGTTTATATTATGATTGAAATGTTGCTTTTATTGCGATGAGCATATACTATGTGTTTAATGCTTCTTGAGATTTGACCAATTTCAAGTTGATCCTAATATTGCAATTAGGCCGAGAGGTAAGTTTGTAGTAATAGATCTAGTAGTATGTGTCATGGACTGACCACTATCGAGATATAGGCATAGGTGCATGTGGTAGTCATAGGTGTGAAAATCAAAAGCTAGTGGAATTCACAAACCTTAAGGCATTCTTAGTGGATAGCCCATAGCTAGTGTAACACCCCTTAACCTAACTACAGAGCCTAAACAAGTTGATACAGTTAAGTCAAGACATGTTAATTTTTCATCTTTACTAGAGTTATGGTTTTTTTTAATAAAAGTTCCCATTTTAGCTATAAGAGAAAGAATTTGAATCATTTTAAACACACCATATACATATATCAAAATTGAGTACATCTGTTTACAAAACTATAATAGAGCGGCTTATTTAAAAACAAAACACAGTTTTCAAAATAAACTACAAAATAGGTTGAAGCATGGTATATGAACAAATCTCTGTCCGGCCGCTCTAGAGATTCAGTCAACCTCTAAACCTGTACATTTCCACCTGCATCACATGAATCTAATGAGCTAAAGGTTCAGTAAGATGAAACTGATGCAATAACAAATAACATATATGCAAATCTCATAAATCATTAAATGCAATATTCTATTTAATAACTTTTATTCATAAATCATTTTTTAGGGCCCTTAAAGTGTGGTACCTAACTAATAGCGATAGACCATAGTTTTTGGAACCTGTTCATAATGATTGGCCAATAAGAGAACTAATACGGGGTTTCCATACTTGGTCTTTCAACCTCAGGTATTAGCCGTATTCTATCTCATTCATTGTGGCTTTCCTATACCGGTTTTTCAACCTCAAGTATTTGTCACCATTTGTTGGGTCCGCCGGTCCCTCCGCGTCCCTTGTCTACCTGACCATCAATCAAGTACCATACTTTCTTTTCAAAAACCTCATTATACTCTTAATAGTGTCATGTTTCATACCATAAATGCATCAAACATTATATCATTTGACAAATAACAACAATCACATTAAAACATGAACAAACATTATATGATTCTTATGATACACCAAATGAAAGTTTCAACTTACCTCAAGTCTCACTTTGTGCTAGGTGAAAAGGCCAATCTCTTTGGAAGATAGGATGTGTTAAAGGCCTAACATAATCAAATCATGTACCATTTAATATCCTTTTTATAAATCATTTAGTCTATTCTAATTAAAGTTTATATACACTTTTCAATCTTTTGTAAAGAATTACATATCAATTACATAGCCTTAAAAACAATGCATACTCCATATTTTTCTACTAATTCAAGACATTAAACATTAGGGCAGCCATTAAATAACTAATAATTCAAACATAATTATTAGGGCAGCCCCTAAAACATGAACACAATCCGAATTAAAATGACGTAAACTTGATTCTAACTTAAATTTATTCTAGCCTTCAATTAAGCAAACTAATTGCTATTGTATTCAATCATTCAAAGAAACTTCCAAACACAATATAAGCATTGCAAAATCAATAGAAACAAGTAAATTAAACAATTTCACAAGACTATCAATTTTGCTAAAAATTAGCTTAACTAGCTTGGTTTTGGCTTCAAGTGTAACTTACTTAAGTTTTCAATCATACAAAAGCATACTAAAACATGTAACCATCCAAGATACTACAAATTCATCATAAGAAATATTGAAAACGAATATAACTTGTTTAAGTTGGATTAAGGCTTCAAAATCAACGGTTTTCAAGCTTAAAAGGATGGAAACTTGTTCTAGCTTGTGTTCTATGGATTCCTATGGATTGAATTCAACTTTTATGAGTATGAGAGTGTAGAAATTTGGGAGAAACTTAGGAGAATAAGGGCTGGTCATTTTTGAGGTGCTTCCACAAGAAATATGGATGAAAATGATTTCTTTGACCTTTCAAAGAGAGGTAAGTGGAGGGTGATGATTGGTTGCATCATGCTTGGTGTCTTCTCATGCCAAAAGCTACGTTCATGGGCTAAAGAGATGACAAAAATTAATGCTTTGGTGTTATAGTCAAGTGCAATGCGGTTTAGAATGGTTTTATGCAACCTAGTCAATCAACCAATCAAATTGCACAATTGTGCATACTTTTAGTTCTTAGCCAATGTAACATATTTCAAGTAAATATTTAGATAATTAATCACTTTATCATATAACTAGTATGGAGCAATACAAATAATTCATTTTATGGCCATTCAACACATCAATCTTCCTTAATCGAGATACCGAGCTTTTCACTGCAAAAAGGGCACTTAAGGAATATGTTAAATCAAGAAATGAAAGTTTGATCTCATATTTCATGTACTAATGCATGTTAAATCATAACTGAAGCATATAATAACAATTATTCATGTTCGTGCAATCATGTTATTTGTATGCCATAATTCAATAATGTATATTGATTAGATGCATATTCATACAAAATGCTTATTATTGGCTATGTAGGAGAGAATTGAGAATTGGACATTACAATCCTTCCTTCCTTATAAAAATTTCGTCCTCAAAATTTGACGTACCAAATAATTTCGGATACTTGGTTTGCATATCTTCTTCTCTTTCCCATGTAGCCTCTTCTACAGAATGATTCCTCCATAATACTTTAACAAGTCGAATCTTTTTCGTTCTCAACTCTTTTTCCTTCTGATCTAGAATTTGCACTGGTTTCTCTTCATAGGCTAAATCATGAGTCAATTCCAACGGTTCATAACTTAACACATGAGAAGGGTTTGAAATGTACTTTCTCAACATAGACACATGAAAAATATTATGAACAGTAGATAATGATGGAGGTAAGGCCACTCTATAAGCTTTATCACCAACTCTTTCGAGAATCTCGAATGGACCGACATACCTCGGACTGAGTTTACTTTCTTTCCAAATCTCATAACACCTTTCATGGGAGCTACTTTTAAGAACACATGATCCCCAATGGTAAACTCTAGATCTTTTCTCTGTTTATCTGCACAACTTTTCTGTCTACTCTGAGCAATCTTCATTCTCTCTCGTATCTTCTCCACTACCTTAGCAGTATGTTGAACTATTTCTGGACCAAGTAGGCTTAGTTCTCCAACTTCATCCCAATGAACTGGAGATCTACATTTCCTTCCATACAATGCTTCATAAGGCGGCATTCCAATTATTGATTAGTAGATATTATTATAAGTAAACTCTACTAATGGAAGTTTTGCATCCCAACTCCCTTGAAAATCTAACACACAAGCTCTTAACATATCCTCTAATATCTGAATAACCCTTTCTGATTGCCCATCACTTTGTGGATGAAATGCTGTACTGAATGCAAGTTTTGTTCCCATGGCACTGTGTAAGCTCTTCCAAAATGTAGATGTAAACTTAGGATCTCTGTCAGACACTATTGAAACGGGCACCCCATGTAACCTGACTATCTCTTTAATATATAGTTGAGCATACTGGTCCATATTGTATGTGGATTTCACTGGAAGAAAATGGGCTGATTTAGTTAATCTATCAACAATCACCCATATGGAATTATACCCCTTTTGTGTTCTAGGTAATCCAAGCACAAAGTCTATTGTAATGTGCTCCCATTTCCACTCTGGAATCAACAAAGGCTTCAACAACCCTGATGGTCTTTGATGTTCAATCTTAACTTGTTGACAAGTTAGACATTCAGCCACAAATTTTGCTATATCTCTCTTCATTTTAAGCCACCAATAATGTTGTTGTAAGTCCTTATACATTTTTGTGCTACCTGGGTGTACTGAGTAAGGAGTAGTATGAGCTTCTTCTAAAATATCTCATTTCATGACCTTGTTAAACGGCACACACAGTCTCCCTTTATATCGAATAATCCCATCATCAGTAATAGAGAAGTTTGGCCTCTTCCAACCTCAATCATTCTTTTCAATCTACACAAATGCGTATCCACTTTTTGACCTTCTCTAATTCTATCTTGAAGTACAAGTCTCAACACTAAGGCTGACAATAAACACTTTTTCCCTTTAGGTACAATTTCAAGCTCTAATCTCTGCAAATCTAGTAATATTGACTTTTGTATAACAAAAAGGGAATACGTGGATTTTTTGCTCAATGCATCTGCAACCACATTCGCTTTACCATGATGATAGTTGATCATACAATCATAATCCTTCACAAGTTCTAACCATCTTCTTTGTCTCATATTCAACTCTTTTTGGGTAAAGAAGTACTTCAAACTCTTATGATCTGTGTATATCTCACACTTCTCACCATACAAATAATGTCTCCAAATTTTCAAGGCAAAAACCACTGCAGCAAGTTCCAAATCATGGGTTGGATAATTTTTTTCATATTCCTTCAATTGCCTTGAAGTATAGGCAATAACCTTCCCATTTTGCATCAAAACAGCACCCAAACCATTTTTTGAAGCGTTGCTATACACCACGATTCCACAATTCCAATTGGAATGGTAAGAACAGGAGCTGTAGTCAATTTTTATTTCAGTTCTTCAAAACTTCTTTCACAAGCATTGGTCCACAAGAACTTCACATTCTTTCTTGTCAACATTGTCATTGGAGTTGCTATCTTTGAAAACCCCTGAACAAATCATCGATAGTACCCTGCTAATCCCAAGAAACTCTTTACTTCTGATACATTTGTTGGTGTTGGCCACTTAATGACAGCTTCTACCTTGCTCGGATCAACAGAAATACCATCCTTTGATACTACATGACCTAGGAATACCACTTGTTCAACCCAAAACTCACACTTCTTGAATTTAGCATACAACTGTTTTTCTTTAAGAACTTGCAGCACAATCTTCAAATGTTCCTTGTGCTCTTCTTTATCACGTGAATAAATTAGGATGTCATCAATAAACATAATCACAAATTTATCGAGATATTGCTTGAACACCCTATTCATTAGATCCATAAAAGCTGTAGGGGTATTGGTTAAACCGAAAGGCGTTACTAGAAATTCATAATGTCCATACCTTGTTTAGAATGCAGCCTTTGGTATGTCTTCTTTCTTGATCTTCAATTGATGATACCCAGAACGCAAATCAATCTTAGAAAATACAGATGCTCCCTGCAATTGATCAAACAAATCATCTATTCTTGGGAGTGGATACTTATTCTTGACTGTTATCTTATTCAACTCTCTATAATCAATGCACAACCGCAATGTACCATCCTTCTTTTTCACAAACAACACAGGTGCTCCCTAAGGAGAATAACTAGGGCGAATAAAACCCTTATCAAGCAATTCTTGCAATTGAACTTTTAACTCTTTCAATTCTGTTGGTGCCATTCGGTATGGTGCTTTAGAAATAGAAGTAGTTCCTAGCATAACATCAATCATAAATTCGATCTCTCGATTCGGTGGTAGTCCCGATAAATCATCTGGAAATACTTCAACAAATTCTTGAACCACATCTACATTTTTTGGCTTTAATTGTGTTTCAACTGAGGTGTCCAGAACACTTGCCAAATACCCAACACAACCTTTATTCAACATCTTTTGTGCTTTCAAAGCAGATATAATTGGTAAGGACCGTGAAAATGAGATACCATTAAATATAAACTGTTCTTCCCCAAGTGACTGAAAAATCACAATCTTCTTGTTACAATCAATTGTTGCATGATATTTGGTAAGCCAATCCATACCCAAAATAACCTCGAAATTTGGCATCGATAAAACAACAAGATCTGCATAGAGAGTCCTATCACTAATCTGAATAGAACAAGCCCTTAACATTTAGTTGGAATCCATTTCTTCCCCAGATGGAACAGTCACATTGTACCTTACTTTTAATAAATCTGGTGTAATGCCCAATTTTCTCACAAATGCACATGATGCAAATGAATGCGTAGATCCAGAATCTATCAATGCAATTGCAGGTATCCCAGAAATTAAAATAGTACCTGTGACTACGTAAGCATCTGCATCAGCTTGTTCTTGTGTCATTGCATACACTCTCCCCTGAACTTTCCCCTATACTGTTGGGCAATCCTTTGCTATATGTCCAGGTTTTTTACACTTAAAGCAACGATTAGTACTACTATAGCATTTCCCAAAATGATTCTTCCCACACTCAGTACATTTAGGCCTTTCAATTGTAGAAGAAGTCTGTCCAACTCTAGGACGCTTTTCATTCCCTTGGCTTAATTTTTGCTCTCCTTTCTTCCACTGGTTTAGATTTCTTGGAGTGAATACTTGCTTCTTTTGTTGTTGGAATTTCTTAATCTCTTTCTCATCTAAATCAGCCATCAAAGGCTTGTCCACCAGTTCTCTAAACTCTGTTACTGAAGACATTCTCACATCTCTTTTAATTTCAGGATTAAGGCCCCTCAAGAAATGATCCATCTTCTCATTGTTGTCTCTGGCAATGTATGGTACATACTTGCAACCCTGTTCAAATTTTCGCACATAATCACATACAGACATCCCTCCTTGTTTTAACTCCAAGAATTCTTTACTCTAAGTGACCTAGCATCCCTAGTGAAATACTTATCATAAAATATTATTTTAAACCTCTCCCAAGTTAGTTCTTCCATATTCACTGCAAGTTTAGCTCCTTCCCACCAAGTTCTAGCATCCTTCTTCAACAAGAAAATTGCACAGAGTACCTTCTCAGTATCATCAATTTGCATGTAGTCAAAGATAGTGTCCAAAGATTTCACCCATTCCTCTGCAACCATGGGATTAGACCCACCATTAAAATCAACTGGTTCCATCTTTCTAAACTTCTCATATACAGCCTGTGAAGGATCCTGTCGAGCTTGTGGTGGAGAAAGGTGCTGATTCTGTTCTTGGGTTCTTTGTTGCATATCTAGTAATTGTTGTATCTGTTCACCGTGCATTCTAGTTTGTTGTTGAATGAGATCAGTCAAATTGCCCACCACACTATGATTACCCTCATGATCATCCATTGTCTTCCTTTTTGGTGCCATGACCTGATATGCATTGCCCAGTCTCATTCCATTCATTAGCCAATAATAAATGTATAATCATGACAATAACATAGAATGAAATATAATCAAATGAACATAAAAGCAAATAAACAAGTAGTTGACCAAGTTTCCTAGCCAGGATGTATTCATATGCCTTCTTCTGTCTACAGAAATGACTAAACCTCCACTCTGATACCATAAACTATAACACCCCTTAACCTAACTGCAAAGTCTAAACAAGCTGATACAGTTAAGTCAAGAAATGTTAATTTTTCATCTTTACTAGAGTTATGGTTTTTTTAATAAAAGTTCCCATTTTTAGCTATAAGAGAAAGAACTTGAATCATTTTAAACACACCATATACATATATCAAAACTAAGTACATCTGTTTACAAAACCATAACAGAGCGGCTTATTTAAAAACAAAACAGAGTTTTCAAAATAAACTACAAAATAGGTTGAAGTATGGCATATGAACAAATCTCTGTCCGGCCGCTCTAGAGATTCAGTCAACCTCTAAACTTGTACATTTCCACCTGCATCACATGAATCTAATGAGCTAAAGGCTCAGTAAGATGAAACTGATGCAATAACAGATAACATATATGCAAATCTCATAAATCATTAAATGCAATATTCTATTTAATAACTTTCATTCATAAATCATTGTTTAGGGTCCTTGAAATGTGGTACCTAACTAATAGCGATAGACCATAGTTTTCGAAACCGGTTCATAATGATTGGCCAATAAGAGAACTAATACGAGGTTTCCATACTTGGTCTTTCAACCTCAAGTATTAGCCGTATTATATCTCATTCATTGTGGCTTTCCTATACCGGTTTTTCAACCTCAAGTATTTGCCACCATTTGTTGGGTCCGCCGGTGTCTACCCGACCATCAATCAAGTACCATACTTCCTTTTCAAAAACCTCATTATACTCTTAATAGTGTCATACTTCATACCATAAATGCATCAAACATTACATCATTTGACAAACAACAACAATCACATTAAAACATGAACAAACATTATATGATTCTTGTGATACACCAAATAAAAGTTTCAACTTACTCAAGTCCACTTTGTGCTAGGTGAAAAGGCCAATCTCTTTGGAAGATAGGATGTGTTAAAGGCCTAACATAATCAAATCATGTACCATTTAATATCCTTTTTATAAATCATTTATTCTATTCTAGTTAAAGTTTATATACATTTTTCAATCTTTTGTAAAGTGGTTTTTGTATTTAATTTAAAATGCATTTCTAACAGATTTGAAATTATTGGAATATTTATATATTCTTTGGTTATTATAAATAAAAAATATTTAATATAGTCTAAGCAACTAACATATGATTCCTTCCAGGATATTCAATGCATATTTTTTATTTTTGTAATTAATTAGAATCCTCTTTTATTCAATTTTTCAAGTTGTTGTGCAAGTTAAAATTAGCATACATTTTCAAATAAAAATTTATAAATTTCAATAAGCAATTCTTTTAAATCTATAAATTTGCTTCTAACAATAACAAATAAATATGAACGCAAAAACAAGACAAAGTACTCGTGTTACTCTTACTGTCAAAATAATCTATTTAAAACTCTCAATAGTTATCATGATGCTCTATTGTTTCCAACAAGTAAAAGTTAAAAC